>CM060950.1:356470630-356923006 GCA_030765055.1 Mantis religiosa
ACCTCTATTTTTTTTAATTTACGTCCTCCAACGTTGAGTGATATCGGACGATGAATAAAATGGGTGAAATGAAGCTCAAATGAGTCCGGGGTCCATGGAGCTCAGAGTTACCTGACGTTCGTCTGTCAGGATAAGGGAAAACCCCGGAAAACCTTATACAGGTAACTTGCCCTGACCGAGATTTGAACTCGGGACCTTTTAAACGTGAGGCAGACACGCTACCATCTACGCTACCGAGGCGGGCTTTGTGGAGGAATGTGCAGTGTTGTTTGAACATTGTCATTTCATTAAGGAATTTCTTCACACGCTTAACAAATGCAAAAAAGCAGCAGTGCCTCGTATGGAAATGCTTGAATTTCGTTAACATTAAACTTGTTTTATGCGTTTTAATTAATTGAGAGAATTTCTGTAACGAAAATCTCAAGGGATTTAACCAAATATATGACGTTAATACACAAACAATTGTGGTAGTTGTATTTTGCAAGAATACGAAAATGTTTTTTAGCCTTAAAAGTAATTTTGCGTGCGCGCGCGCGCGCGTGTGTGTGTATGTGTGTGTATGTGTGTGTGTGTGTGTGTGTGTGTGTGTGTGTGTGTGTGTGTGTGTGTGTGTGTGTGTGTGTGTGTGTGTGTGTGTGTGTGTGTGTGTGTGTGTGTGTGTGTGTGTGTGTGTGTGTGTGTACATTTACAGCAAGCATTTGTATATCTAAAAAAATGTTTTCATAAATGTTACCGAGAAATCTGATAAAGTATTTAGAATACAAGTGAGACGACGCTGAATTTTAATTTGCTAGTTTGTAGGTATTTGTATATTGCTTATGAGTTCTGGAAACTCTCTTTAAATTGCTGAATTATTAGTCCCATTACATTTGTCAGTCATTCTCACTTGGATACTGGAAACACTAACAAGAAGCTTTTACCATGTGATATTTGTTTTCTAGTTTTGTGTTCCCTGTTTCACTTTGTACACCTATATCTAGCAATTGTTTTCCAAGTATCACAGCGTACATATAGAATATTAGATTGATGATATTTATTGCATGAACTACATAAGAGGCAAAGACATTAAGAAACAGTTTGTAAATCGCACAGCTTTACTTAAATATCTAACAAACTGTTCACAGAAAGAGAGAATACCTAAACGTTTACGATCAAATAATTTACAACTCTATTCGAGATCATTAACTGACATTCTGAGGATAGTAAATAATGCTCGGGATAGCACAAATGTAAATTTGCATAGATGTGTATATTAACACAGAATTAAAATATAATTGTACGATAAGCACTGACAGGAATTAGCTAACACAGATATGGACGGTCCTCTTGCCTCTTCGTTCCCTACTAAAGTCATGACTTAACGTGAAGCATACTGCAAATCCTTGCACGGATCACCAGAATAGTAAAATAACGTTGCTAACTTGTAACTTACAGTCGCTTCCTTCAGCTGCTATGGTTTCCAGACGAGCCATTTCATTGCGTCCTGTATTATAATGATTGCATTCACTATGTAACCGTGGAGTATACAAACAATATACGTATGCATTTCTTAATTTTATTAAGATAGTTCCATGGCACGGAGGCACTACCCCTGGAGCCACCTCTACTTTAGAGGGGGGTTTACATCAGGTATGTTTTCTTTTTTACTCTTAAAATACATTCCATGCATCTTGTTCACCCTCAGAGTCTGAAGAGGAATAGAAGGCTTCTAATGAAAGTAAAATCTGCCATCGAGAGTCAAATCCGAATCCTTTAAGATGAGAAGTTTGCAGCTTGACCATTAAAGCATTCTTCAAGGAATGTTTCAAAGCAAGGGGGACGATACTTCTGACACAGAGACGTGACTGTAATCTACAGTTTACTCTTCAGCGAAGAACGTGTTTACTTCTGCACCGCAGTAAAAGATACATTTGCGCTATTTCTTGTATAATTACAGAAGAAAAAATATGGTGTATTACTCACATGACTTTCTCTACTCGTGTACAAACTACTTTTACAAACGTTTATTCCTCTGTCTACTTCATGTTAATTAAGATAAGTATTTGCAAAAGTTATCTTATTCGTCATTTTCCTGTAGGTGCAAGAGAAATGTGGGAATACGTAGACTTTAACTGATAGTTAAATCGTTTCCTCCCTTTGTGATGGCTATTAAATTCTGTTATCTTTGCACTGCCAAGAGATAAAAAAAAAGGACTTCCCATTTGGAAAATAAAAAAATAGATATTGGAAATTCCAGACAAAAACACAAGGAATATCTCGGAAATGGTTCACTAAAACATGTATTTGACATAAATTGAGTGCTTTAACATGCTCTTCATCTTTCGTCTAAGATTTTGTTGATAGCTTACACTTTACCAGTTATGCAAACGTCATTCCGAATGAAGACGACTTCTGAGAACATTCCCATAAAATTCAAGATAAGCATTTAATTTGTCACAAAATTATCTTAAACGAGTTATTTTAACCCTCTTGCTGCTGCACGTCGATCAGTTCGACGGTGCCCGCTCGGTGTTTAAATGCCAAGCTCAAACATGTAGGCAGCAGCGAAAATTGCCAGCCTCCTTCGTACGGTCATGTTGGCTTTTAGGAAAAATTTTATAAGAAATGTAATTTTAAAGCAAAATTAAAAACGAATTTTGGCAATTCATTTCTAATAATACTGTGTTAACCAATAGCATCATAAGATAGCAAATATGCATATATCCAGCGCATCTTTAATTAAAAGGAGTATTACTTTTGTTGTTGCAGTTTGAAAAGAAATGCCATGTAATTATTTTGAAATAACGAGAGTGATATTTAGCACTACAAAAATGTACTCAATTAAAAATAAAATACTTATAAACAAATCTTAATAACTAAGTTACATAAAAGTTACTCCAAATTTAACTCACCAGTATAGATGATGTTAGGGTAGTTTGCATCAAGAATATATATACTCTTCGTCTATCATCGCTGTTTCCCAGCTCTAGTTCTAACAGTATACCGCGAATCTAAGAAGTCTTTGCTTACATATATAAACATAAAAATAATTATAATAATCACGTATGGGTTCAGAAATTAAAGTATAAAACATCAATTAAAAAGATAAAGCTTACTTCGCAAAGTTAAGCATTTCTAGTCACTTTCCTCACTGACGGAGTTTTTGTATCGGTATCACACTAATTCTAATATTAAATAACTTCATCATGATCTCTCCCTGGCATAAAAACATCGCGAGAATAACTTGTCACGTTCATTTCCACAAGTTATAAATAAAATTGAACAGGATATGGTCAAACTATATTGATGAAGGCTGGAAATACCGTCCTTCAAATAACAAAATATCCCTTTTAATGACCAAAAAGCACGCCTTTAGAAAGAAGAAGGTTTGCTCTTTTCATTGTCATAAAAGGCACACCTATAAGATGTTTCAAAAATAGGTTTACGACCTCACAAACACTGCGTCGATTAGATCGACAGTGGCTGTCGCCGCTTGGTATAGCACAGTCGATTACATAAACAATCATCGTTTTAGGACAGAAACTCTCATAAGAGGCACGGCAGCAAGAGGGTTAATCAAAATCGTTGGAGTACTCCTTGAGAAAATCAAAATGTTCGAAAAATTTTGCATATAAAGATTAGTCCAAGGTGGGAAAAGTTGTTTGAAAATTTTCATTCACATCCTTAGATACTATTACTTAAATACTAAGTGCGTAGCATTTAGCCGACTTTTAAATTTTGAGTTTTTCTGTTCACACACATACGCGCGCGTACCTTTTCCTAAAATGTCTTTTTTTTTTATTCAGGGATCTCAAAACGTGTAGTTTTGGTGAAATCTCTCATCGAACTTTTGGGCGGAAAATATTGCGTATCTAGCATTCATATTCATTTATTTCATCCTTAAGATCATGTTTACATGATATGAAATTGAGTAGTAGAGAAAGAAAAAATGCTTTGTGTGTGGGGGGAGGGGGGAGGATATAGGAGACCTCAAAACGTAAATGTATTTCAAACGAAATCTCGTATTGCCTCTCTGTGTGGAATGCAACACCTTCTCTATCTACTATAGCGGTAGAGAAAATCTTAAATAAATTTGAGGTAAATGGATTGATAAAATTTTCATGAGCTGCTCGTGGTAAAGCAGTATTCTAAGATACTTATTTTGTAAACCCATGCTGTTCTACGTATCCTCACTTCCTGTACATATAGGTATGCAATTAGTTTTATTTATTTAGAAAGAAATACAACTTTAAAATTACCCCGATTTATCTATATGCATTAAAAACTCTCTGTTTAATCTCTTTCAGGCTCCACTGCCCGCTCACTCATGGAATGGAATACGCGATGCCACGAAAACAGGTGCCGTTTGTGCCCAGAAGAATCACCTTTTCCATGTAAAGCGTGGAGAGGAGGACTGTCTCTTTCTCAACGTCTACAGTGCCAAGGTGCGTGTTTTGCAGGTGAAGGCCAGATGGCGTCACCACGCTATTGTCTTAGCTCAACAATTTGGTAATCAGTGAAAAACGATGTCACATCTTAATGAGCTAGTGTTGGGATGTTCTAAGATTGCAGCAAAATACTTTTTCTTCCCCAATCATAAGACAGTTATCAATTTCTTAATGGTATATTAATGTATTAAAATCCTTTGTGGAATAAAGTGCTATAAACGGAGTTTATCCAAAATGTCGCTTTTGCAGCTGGCAACAAAAGATGACCCACTCAGGCCTGTTATGGTATGGATTCATGGTGGAGGCTTCTACTTTGGTTCATCATCTATTAATATATATGGTCCGGAATATCTCGTTCAGCATGATGTTGTGCTCGTCACCCTGAACTACAGAGTTGGTCCTTTTGGTAAGTGAACAAAAAATCCATGCGTTTTACAGTCCAAGTAAGCCTATGACCACTATATGCAGTTTTAGTATTAATTTCTACGAACAGCTTATAAATCTTTCAGCTCTTGGCATGGTAGTCATTAAATAACTATAATAGCCCAAAAGCTATTATACACGTACCTCAACAGTTGCCAGAATTTTCATTATTCTCGTCCCCAAAGCCTACCGTAGGGGAGGGGATCCGTCCCCTTCAGCTGCCGTAGGCCGCGCCGTGGCTCAGTGGTTAGACCACTTGGCTCTCACTAAGGCGGCCCGGGTTCGATCCCAGGCGACCGCAAAGTGAGATTGGTGATGGACAACACGGCGCTGGGGCGGGTTTTCTCCGGGATCTCCGGTTTCCCCCGTCATCTCATTCCATCGGTGCTCCATCTTCATCTCATGTATCTTCAGTGTCATCGCCTGCGGTGCCGTATGTAGTAAAAGCGGGCGTTAAACACTACACATTTTCAACTGCCGTGGTGCGGGCGCTGCGGACCCTTAGCACTCGTGGTACCTCTGACGTTACCAGAGGAACCTCGGGCCGAACTCCCCGTCGGGGAGTTGTTCGGATTGGGTTGGACTCGAGGGGGCAGTGTGTTCCTGACACCCACGGGGAATTGGGTACTTCCGGCTAGGCTACGGCCGCCCGGAGGGGGTAGAGGGTTGCCTAAAAAGTCCCGGGTACTAGCCTGCAGAGCTAGTAGAAGGTGTGCTAGATCACCAGGCGGCCGCACCGAGGTTTTCGGTAGTCTTCCCTGAGGGGTTGACGCGCGTAAGTTGCGTATCCACTTCCATCCCGTCTTGACGTTGTGCTCAGAGTGTGTATTTTTCATTCTGGCTCTACCCTTTCATAGTGCGTCCTACACACAGCTAGTGTTAAGAACAATTAATTTACATTAATTGTGCCTAATAGTGGTTCGAACTCCTAGTGGTTTACCGGAAAAAACACGAGTCAGTTGGAGAATTTAATGTCATATCGGCACATTGGCCATAGTAGCTCAATGGTTAGAGCGGCTGGACGGAGACCAGAAGATCCGTGGTTCAAATCCCGGCTATGGCATTGCATTTTTCAGTCGGGCTCTACCCTTTCAATTATTTGAGGTTTCTTATATAATTTATACTGTTCAGAATCCTCTATTTGAGTCGAACTACAACCTGTCCTACTTTTTATACAAAATCTGAGCAAAGCTCAGCTTAAAAGTGTTTTTAGATATATTCAACAGATGCGGGAACACCGAAATAATACGAAATTCGCAAAGCAGAAATAGACTGCAGAATTTCGTCTTCCTTATACCTACTGACGAGATTTTGGTGCTTTTTATATTACGGTATTAAAAATATGCCTAAAGAGGTGGCAGCAACGCAGGCACTTGATGGATGGAGTATGTGATAGTATCATAATTCATAATATAAACAAAACATATGATTCAGGTTAAACTACAAATGTAAGCCGGTATTTTTACTCAACCAGCCGAAATTTAAGATTACAATGGCATGTTTTGGGCTTAAAGTTTACTACAATAAGACACTGTCTTTCAAGCTGGAAAGTATATGTTAATTGTAACCCCAGTTCTTAGTTGCCTCACGCTCCCTCATAAACTTGATTCGACACCTGAACGTAGTGCCTACTCTATCGGGGCTAGTATACTTTAATCGGTCTCAAACTAGAACAATCCTGTTCTAAACATATGGGAGGAGAGAAAGCGAAGGGTTTCGAGAGAACCATCTCTACAAATACCTATGAATTTTTCTCCACTGTATCTTTGTCTCGGAGTCGCGCCATGGCTGAGTGGCTAGAACACTTGGCTCTCACCAAAACGGCCCGGATTCGATCCCAGGTGATGGCAAAGTGAGATTTGTGGGGGGAAACATGGCGCTGGGACGGGTTTTCCCGGGTCCTCCGGTTTCCCCCGATAGCATTCCACCAATTGCGCCATCATCTTTCCTATCATTCGTCCCGCCCTCATATATATCTTCCACTTCCTTCACCTTTACACCAGACATTGGGCTGATCACCTATCCTGGTTCTCTATCGGATACAAAGCTTTGGTTCCTCAGGCCCGACCTTAAAATGGATATAGGAACAAAAATCCCCTAACACCACGATAGTGGTACCACTAGGGAAGTTAAAGAAGAAGACGTATCTCTGTCTCTTTTAATCTCCGCTATTATGCTCGTCAGAATAACATTCCGAATATCGCTGAAGAGTGCAAGGAGCAAGGTTGTTACTATAAACACATACTTTGAATTGTTCTTCGGCAGAAATGTATACTGAGCATCATTATTAGAGCCAGAGTTGTAAGCACAATCAAATAGTGAATAAAGTGCATATAGGCACGAAAAATGAAACAAATAAGCACAAAAAATAAGCAAATAGAAAATAAAAATTTAATCATAAACATATTGTTTCGCAGAATTCTTACCTTACGTAAGCTTGTTATAGTACACGAGGGAGATTTTCTTGTGCGAAGCTCCTGCGTTTGTCAGTATAGAACTTTTTATACAGTGAAAAGGATCTCTCAGTGTAGTATGACGTTACTGGAACATGTTAAAAGCACCACAGTTCTTGAGAGAATTCCTCTTCGATATACGTTTCTGTACCAGATTTTTGTTTAGAAATTTTACATAGTGTTTGGTAACAAGGGTCAATATCATATTAAGTTTCTCAAATGAAGTTTTAGCGATACCGCGGATACATGGTTACTGTAATTTGATCTATCAAAGAAAGCGAATGTTCCAAGGTATTATTTCGAGCTTCCAACTGTGTTATAATAGCAGATAGTTTGAAGAAATGGTTATGATGTTTTCTACGAGAGGTATTTTTTCAATCTCCGATTGCTCTGCTGCGAGACCAGACAAGAATTGCACACTGTGCAGCAGAGCAACTATCCTTCCATACGGTCCAGCGTTAGTTGTAACTGAGCTACCGGCACTTAAATATGGCCACTATCATTGTTTCTCCCGCCACGTACGAGTTACGAAGCGTCATTCAGGGAATAATGCAGAAGGAATTCATCGAAAAATTAGCCTTGTCTATGGTATATACTATATGAGCAGGGGTGCTGTGCGTGAATGATGCAGCAAATTTAAAGAACTCAGTTTATTCAGTTCCGTTTGGAAGTGTTCGATCACCCGGCATACAGTCCAGATCCAACGCCGAGTGACTCATCTTTTTCGGCAGCTGAAGAAAGAACTGCGAGGACAGCAATTTCGCACCAACGAAGAACTTCAAAATGCCTTAAAGACCTATCTCCACATGCTGGCGGCAGAAGTTTATGAAGAGTTTATGAAGGATATTTGGAAAGTTCGTTTATCGATATGACAAATGTCATAGTCTTCATGCCCGCCTTGGTAGCATGGTGGTAGCATGTCTGCCTCACGTTCAAGAGGTCCGGAGTTCGAATCTCGGTCAGGGTGAGTTACCTGGATAAGGTTTTTTTCGGGGTTTCCCCTTATTCTTAAAGACGAATGTCGGGTAACTCTAAGCTCCATGGACCCTGGACTCATTTGAGCATCATTTCATCCATTCCATTCCTCGTCCGATATGACTTAACGTTGGAGGACGTAAATTACAAATGTCTTAGTCTTCACGGTAAACTATGTAGACTGCAACTGCAACTGCAACTGTGTTTGACTCCTACTAATAAAATAATTTGGTGTTTCACATTTGTCTTTCTGTTATGCCTATCGGAGGTTGAAAAAATTAGCCCTCGTATCTTAATCATGGATGCTAGTATTAGCAAAACATTTCTGTGCATTGGCAATGCTGCTTGCATCTAAGGAGTACAACAGTTTTTACTTAATTGAAATGTTCTGCGTAGTATGACAAAGCCTTTAATCAACAACCCCATAGAATTAAAACTTGCTGAGGAGGTAAAGACAAATTTGGAAGGACTTCATAAAATTTTTAAACTCTACAAACACTTTCTTTGCGCTAGAGACAAGAAGATCCACGTCTTTATATCGGCTCCTGTTTCAGCGAAACGATGTAAACCTCCTGAATGATAAAATGATGACTAGGAATGAAAGTTTACTTAATTTGGATAAAATAAGCTATTTTAATCATATAAGTAAGCAAGCCCCGTATTTCAGCAAAAAAAGCATTTGTAAGCATTTTGCTTAGAAATCCGGGCTCTAATCATTTTAATACTGTAACTGAAATCAGTCTCTACTGTCCATTCCACGTCATAGAACATCCCAAGCCCGTCTTCATTCACAGCATCTCTATCTCATTCATGGATTCCTTTACGTAGTCATGTATGGGTTATCGTACATTGCTACAGTTAAAAAATAAGGTTAGAATTGTTTATGACAAAGGATGAAATATTATTAGCAACCATGTGGTATAAGATAGTATTTTAATATTACATGTGTGAACGCATAATTAAGATGTTAGCTTCAACAAGCCTATCTGTAATTCAGAGTATTTAAGGATAATAATTTCTTCTTTCAGTTAACTATCTTTTGTAGAACATTATTTTATCATGTTTTTAAAACGGTCACAATTAATTACCACTGATTGACCTAATAGTTGGTTAAAAACTTACGACATTGTAACTCGCCATTGGAATATGCCTGCTCAAAATAAATTTGGGATCTCCTTGTAGTTTACAGGCAAAAATGCGAAATGTAATGTCGTGCTGGCTTGTTCTCATGATCGCTCAGATGCACTAAGGCAGTTGTACCCAGTGCTTAAATCCACCATGCCAACGCACCTCAAACTACGCCTGTATCGGGCGATTATACCACCCCTGATTCTGTACGGCTGCGAAGTCTGGGGATCAGCGGCTCCGACCACTATTCGCAAACTACAGCGCGTTCAGAACAGGGCACTGCGCATGATCTACGATACCAGGCGTAGATTCCCGTCCCACATCCTTCACACCTACTCCGGAGTCCCGTACATTGTGGACGTGGAGAGATCCCGCACCATCTACGATAAGCTAGACTTCCATACCAACATCCTGGTGAACACCCTTGGCCGTTACGACCACAGGGCTCCTCGCCGCCGACCGAGCTACCGGTTGCCCAAAGATGCTTTGGGTAACCAGAACCGAACAGAGCCACATTCCCCTGACTTCAAACCCCCAAGCCAAGAAATGGGCTTGGTAAGTCCATTACCTAACCATTTGTTCCTTTCCCTCTAGCCTGTTAAGCGGACTGTGCTCAGATGCCTCCCAGGCAGGCGGAAGAGCGCAGCCAGCACTGGGCGCACAACTCCCCCCTCCACGGGGCAACAGCGCGCATAAGGCTAGACATACCACTGACGAAGACAACCGCCTGAGACAAAGATGACTCTATTATACTGTCCAGATAAAGCCGCAATAAGAGGCTAGATGCTGGGCAGCAAACACTCCGTCCAGGTAAACCTGAACGACTCGAATCTTCTGCTGGTCTGCTGCTGGATTAGAGCAACCATAGGAAACCGGAATATCCGTGATTGAAATCCCGACTGTAACATTAAATCCCAACATCCGCGCTCTCTGACTTGATATTTCTTCGTATATTCCTCCTTGTTACATAGAGGAATACTGGAGTGTTCATCCTCATGTCCAACAATTGCCGTTCCCCTGCATTCCCAGTCGCGGCCTCTCTCTGCTGCGCGAGATAGTCAGCAGTCGCCCGGGAACTTAGACCGGCAGAGGCGGACTACAATTACCTTGTAATAGATGCTGGGAAGGTTGACCTGCACTCAAACAGGCAGCATATCTCGTGTAAATATTCTCGCTCACTCCCCGAAGCTCGGCAGAAAGTATTCTTGTGATTTCTTTTACAATGTTTTATTATTATTATTATTATTATTATTATTATTATTATTATTATTATTATTATTATTATTATTATTATTATTATTATTATTATTATTATTATTATTATTATTATTATTATTATTATTATTATTATTATTATTATTATTATTATTATTATTATTATTATTATTATTATTATTATTATTATTATTATTATTATTATTATTATTATTATTATTATTATTATTATTATTATTATTATTATTATTATTATTATTATTATTATTATTATTATTATTATTATTATTATTATTATTATTATTATTATTATTATTATTATTATTATTATTATTATTATTATTATTATTATTATTATTATTATTATTATTATTATTATTATTATTATTATTATTATTATTATTATTATTATTATTATTATTATTATTATTATTATTATTATTATTATTATTATTATTATTATTATTATTATTATTATTATTATTATTATTATTATTATTATTATTATTATTATTATTATTATTATTATTATTATTATTATTATTATTATTATTATTATTATTATTATTATTATTATTATTATTATTATTATTATTATTATTATTATTATTATTATTATTATTATTATTATTATTATTATTATTATTATTATTATTATTATTATTATTATTATTATTATTATTATTATTATTATTATTATTATTATTATTATTATTATTATTATTATTATTATTATTATTATTATTATTATTATTATTATTATTATTATTATTATTATTATTATTATTATTATTATTATTATTATTATTATTATTATTATTATTATTATTATTATTATTATTATTATTATTATTATTATTATTATTATTATTATTATTATTATTATTATTATTATTATTATTATTATTATTATTATTATTATTATTATTATTATTATTATTATTATTATTATTATTATTATTATTATTATTATTATTATTATTATTATTATTATTATTATTATTATTATTATTATTATTATTATTATTATTATTATTATTATTATTATTATTATTATTATTATTATTATTATTATTATTATTATTATTATTATTATTATTATTATTATTATTATTATTATTATTATTATTATTATTATTATTATTATTATTATTATTATTATTATTATTATTATTATTATTATTATTATTATTATTATTATTATTATTATTATTATTATTATTATTATTATTATTATTATTATTATTATTATTATTATTATTATTATTATTATTATTATTATTATTATTATTATTATTATTATTATTATTATTATTATTATTATTATTATTATTATTATTATTATTATTATTATTATTATTATTATTATTATTATTATTATTATTATTATTATTATTATTATTATTATTATTATTATTATTATTATTATTATTATTATTATTATTATTATTATTATTATTATTATTATTATTATTATTATTATTATTATTATTATTATTATTATTATTATTATTATTATTATTATTATTATTATTATTATTATTATTATTATTATTATTATTATTATTATTATTATTATTATTATTATTATTATTATTATTATTATTATTATTATTATTATTATTATTATTATTATTATTATTATTATTATTATTATTATTATTATTATTATTATTATTATTATTATTATTATTATTATTATTATTATTATTATTATTATTATTATTATTATTATTATTATTATTATTATTATTATTATTATTATTATTATTATTATTATTATTATTATTATTATTATTATTATTATTATTATTATTATTATTATTATTATTATTATTATTATTATTATTATTATTATTATTATTATTATTATTATTATTATTTTGTAATTTACATCCTCCAACGTTAAGTCATATCGGACGATGAATGGAATGAGTGAAATGATGCTCAAATGAGCCCAGCGTCCATAGATCTTAGTTACCCGAAATTCGTCTTTCAGGATAAGGGAAAACCTTATCCAGGCATCTCACCCTGACCAAGATTCGAACTCGGGACCTCTTGAACGTGAGGCAGACATGCTACCACCTCGCTACAATGTTTTACCTATGTTCCTGTAGTGTATATATGTATATATATTTAATGATTTGATATAGGCAACTAAGCATTAACTTTTTAATTATTCATTCAACTGATTTTATAATCCTAAAACTGCTCATATTTAGTTCTTGTTTTTAATCAACATTTTTATAACTGCTTTAACTGTTTAATCTATTGAATAAACCCTATTTTGAAACTGTATTCTGCAATCTATAAAAATGATAGCATAATTATATACTGCTGCTTAAGGGTTGAAGTTTTGCATGATCTATTTTAAAATATAGCTACACTTTTTTTGAAATCCTTTGAATTTGTTTCTATCATTTAGATTTCTATAATAATGCAGCTGAAATTTTAAAACTCAAAATAGTAAAGTATATATTTCTATTTAACAGGATTCTTAACCTTAGAAAACTCTGAGGTACCTGGTAATGCTGGACTGAAGGATCAAGTAATGGCACTGAAATGGGTACAACAAAATATTGAAATATTTGGAGGTGATCCAAATAATGTTACCATATTTGGACAAAGTGCCGGAGGAGCCAGTGTTCAGTATCATATGCTCTCACCTATGTCAAAAGGTAGGTAAAATGAAAAGTAATGATCCTTAACATTATTTAATAAGAAAATGATTTAAATGGTTGATTAAACTTATTCTAGAGCGAATTAAGTATATTACATAGACATTTCTGCAGTTGTGAGAGATATTTATCAAATTTTTAAACTTACCTTGATAGTTTTAAACAATTACAATTTATAGCAATACAATATGCAGTGGTGCCAGCCACAACATGTGGAATAAAGATTATAAGGTAAAAGTTTAAGATCGATGACCTGAAAATAATAGAAGCTAACTGACAATGAATATGAAATCATCAACAAAAATCCTCTAAAAACTTGCATACAGTCATTTGAAAAAACAATGGCAAAATCAAGCATAATACCAAACAAATATACAGTTAAACCGGATAACCCAACCTTACCTAGACTTTATGGCTTACCCAAAATACACAAACCATCCATAACAATGAGACCTATAGTTAGCAGTATAAATTCACCAACATACAAACTTGCAAAGTGGCTAATAAACAAATTCAACTCATTTCCAAAATTTGATAGCCTAAGCATCAAAAACACCTATGAACTTATAGAACACATTAAGGATACTGAACTAAAAGAAGAGGACACATTAGTCTCGTTTGATGTTAAATCACTGTTTCTCAGCATACCAGTTAATCAACTCCCACCGTTGATAGAAAAATGGCTCAAATCACTTGGAATGGCCTCACCTGAAATTTCAGATTACATCGAACTAACCAAATTATGCATAGAACAAAATTTCTTCCAGTTTCAAACAAAATATTTCCACCAAACTTCAGGGTTAGCAATGGGTAACCCCGTATCACCCTTCCTGGCCGATCTGTACATGAGTGCATTAGAAATAAGGATCACCGAAGTTTCCCTTGGATGTTCAAACTCTGGCAATGATATGTATCACACACACACTCACACACAAAAACACCAGATCATTAACTGACTACCAGTCACTATCAAGAATTGTAAAGAAATAATTTTAAATCAATGCTGAAATGTTTCCTAATTGACAAAGCTTATTATAGTGTGGATGAGTTTATTAACACTTGCTATAACATTATTTTTATAAAGATCATCATCATCATCATCATCATCATCATCATCATCATCATCATCATCATCATCATCATCATCATCATCATCATCATCATCATCATCATCATCATCATCATCATTGTGTATGGATTTATTAAAGCAAGTTAGTATTCTATTTATATCACACAACCTGTATAGCTGTGTTCTTTAATTGACTAAGGCTATAATAGTGTGGATTAATTTATTAATAGTCTAGTTAGTACCTCGTTTATATCATACAATCTGTATAAATTCATATGACATGGTTCTTTTGTGTATTTAACACTATACTGAACTGAAAATAAATAAATAAATAAACGAACAAACGAATAAATAAATAAATAAATAAATAAATAAATAAATAAATAAATAAATAAATAAATAAATAAATAAATAAATAAATAAATAAATAAATAAATAAATAAATAAATAAATAAATAAATAAATAAATAAATAAATAAATAAATAAATAAATAAATAAATAAATAAATAAATAAATAAATAAATAAATAAATAAATAAATAAATAAATAAATAAATAAATAAATAAATAAATAAATAAATAAATAAATAAATAAATAAATAAATAAATAAATAAATAAATAAATAAATAAATAAATAAATAAATAAATAAATAAATAAATAAATAAATAAATAAATAAATAAATAAATAAATAAATAAATAAATAAATAAATAAATAAATAAATAAATAAATAAATAAATAAATAAATAAATAAATAAATAAATAAATAAATAAATAAATAAATAAATAAATAAATAAATAAATAAATAAATAAATAAATAAATAAATAAATAAATAAATAAATAAATAAATAAATAAATAAATAAATAAATAAATAAATAAATAAATAAATAAATAAATAAATAAATAAATAAATAAATAAATAAATAAATAAATAAATAAATAAATAAATAAATAAATAAATAAATAAATAAATAAATAAATAAATAAATAAATAAATAAATAAATAAATAAATAAATAAATAAATAAATAAATAAATAAATAAATAAATAAATAAATAAATAAATAAATAAATAAATAAATAAATAAATAAATAAATAAATAAATAAATAAATAAATAAATAAATAAATAAATAAATAAATAAATAAATAAATAAATAAATAAATAAATAAATAAATAAATAAATAAATAAATAAATAAATAAATAAATAAATAAATAAATAAATAAATAAATAAATAAATAAATAAATAAATAAATAAATAAATAAATAAATAAATAAATAAATAAATAAATAAATAAATAAATAAATAAATAAATAAATAAATAAATAAATAAATAAATAAATAAATAAATAAATAAATAAATAAATAAATAAATAAATAAATAAATAAATAAATAAATAAATAAATAAATAAATAAATAAATAAATAAATAAATAAATAAATAAATAAATAAATAAATAAATAAATAAATAAATAAATAAATAAATAAATAAATAAATAAATAACTAAATAAATAAATAAATAAATAAATAAATAAATAAATAAATAAATAAATAAATAAATAAATAAATAAATAAATAAATAAATAAATAAATAAATAAATAAATAAATAAATAAATAAGTAAATAAGTAAATAAGTAAATAAATAAACAAATAAATCAATAAATAAATAAATAAACAAATAAATCAATAAATCAATAAATCAATAAATAAATAAATAAATCAATCAATAAACAAATAAATAAATAAATAAATAAGTAAGTAAATAAGTAAATAAGTAAATAAATAAATAAATGAACGAACGAATGAACGAACGAACGAACAAACGAACGAACAAACGAACGAACGAACGAACGAACGAACGAACGAACGAACAAACAAACAAACAAACAAATAAATAATAAATAAAATCACATACATACTACTTTCTGTGTCACCAATAAGAGTCGCAGTAGCATTACTCACCAAAGGGACTAGCCTATACAATATATTACCTGGACATTTCAAAGATCAGGTCTATAGCAAATTTAAATATTCATTAACAAAAGCACTCTTAAAACATATACCTTTTAGTATCCAGGAATTTAAAGACATAAATTTGTAATAACTTAGTAAACATTACTTCTTGTATAAGCTATTTCATATTGTACTTGCTGTTGTATGTAGTATTATGGTATATAATTATGTAGCATTACTGACGAAGCCAAGATTTATGTATAAATCGAAAGGTGAATAAAATATCTTATCTTATCTAATGGTCATTCCTTGCTCTTCAGTACCTGTCAATCATCTTATTCAATTAAATTCAATTCAATTCAATTTATTTTGTCCTTTTGATCATACACTGATATCAGACACGTCATAGAATAAAAGTTACATTAGTGGCTATTGTCATTATTTACCATCACTTAAAACTAATTAACATTTAAGAACTCTGCTTCTGCTTTTAATATTTATTTAAGAACTCATTTACAGAACAAAATGACTGTTGCAGTAAAAAGAGTTTTACTCCCTTTTTAAAATGTATAAGGCTCTTCATTTGTTTAATATTTTCTGGTAGTCTGTTGTATAATTTTATACCTTTATTGATAGCACTTCACCTGAAGATTTCCGTTCTACAACTTTGAATGTGAAAGTCATCTTTCTGACGTGAATTGTATTTGTGAATATCTGCATTTTTGTAATTTTGTAATTGTAAATTATTTTGTTTTACATGAATCACTAATTCCAAAATAAACATACATGCGTAATCTCCCTTTTGTGGCAAGGGGCAGTACCCACATAGCTTCAGTTTAGAATTTACAGAGAAATTTACACATGTGAATAGAATAAAATATAGAAATATGCAATTTCATGTAATATCACAAGAATGTGTAATATACTTTAAAATATGTAAAAAATATATCTACATAGAAATCCCAGCTCTAGTTATATGTCTAACCAATGCAAATTAAGATCTAGATTCTTGTCTCCAATTAATGTCCAAATGACCTAAGCACTTTTCCAATGCTTTTATTTTAAACACATACATGTTAAAAGTTTTTTTAATTTACTCTGATGCTACACAGGATCACTAATAATATGGAGTTCTTATAAGAAATGTGGTTACCATCACTGGTTATTCAGTGTCTCAGCTACATTCAATAAGTAGCCAGGTTATCACGTGTACAGAGATGCAAAGTTTAGAAAACTTGCTGTAGAATTATTGATTGAATCTGTATTGTCAAATGCGAGCATGAAACTACAATTGAAGAGAAAAGCACAGAGAAAACACTGAAAGGAGTTACAATTTCGCAGCAGAAAATCAAAAATAGTTTCTTTAATATTGCTTATGCTAATATGAAATGCTCTTCCTTCCAAGTCTGAGTATAAAATTTGTATCACTAAAATTTGCATTGCTTCCAATGTTAAAAGTAGCTAATATGTCATTTTTCGAAACAAATGTGTCACTACATATATTGTTGTTTTCTAATACCTGACAGATGACAATGAATTCATTAGTCTTCTTACACTCCAATATTTTTCATAATTATTCTGTATATTCTGAACTGATGTACATTTTTGAAGATGATTGTAGTCCATTTCTTCATTTAGACTGCATAATGGACAAGTTGGGGACTCGTGTATTCAGATTCTATGCAAATGTTTAATCAGACAATCATGTCCTGTTAATAATTGGAAGGCTGCAACTGCTGATTTCCTAGATAGATCTGGCACTTTTTTTGGATTCTGGACAAGAACTTCCCATTTTTTTCCTTGAGATAATGTAATGTTATTGATTTTGTTGAAATGTTTATATTGGTTTTTTATTAATTGTTTTACGGAATCAAATGTTAATTTTCTAGTTGGTCCATATGTTAGAAGGCTTACTTCCTTGTTTAAGTTGTCTGCCATCTCATTACCGTGTACATCACAATGTGCTGGTATCCATTGTAACACTAATGTTTTATTCAATTTTGTTAAGTTATCATATTGATTATTTCTAGTGTATATGTGGATTGTTTCTTATCAGGAACTACTGTCAGGATTGCTGCTTTTGAGTCTGATATTAAGACAGCATTTGTTAAAGTTTTAATATTATGTAGAAGCTGTCTTAAGGAATGGTTGATTGCTTCAATTTATCTATCATAACTTGTTGTTCTATAAGTATATTCTAAGGATTTGGAAAGGAAAAATGAGAGCATGTTGCTCCTGCTCCTGCACCTCCGGGATATCGTGAATGGATTGTTTTTGTTGCTAATGTTCATTGAACAGCTGTATTCACGTAAGATTTTGTTATTTCTTCTATAAGGTTTATATTATACTCTACTGTTGTTAATATTGTAGGGTTGGGTTTTATTTGTAAATTTTCTTTTGAGTGGGGTATGTTAAGTTTGTTATTAAATTTACTTGCAACAGATAGAAAACATTTTTGGGTTTTCAGAGAGGTTGAGAACATACATATAATTTTGTGCTTCTTGTATCATAGTCCTTACTCTTAGGAAAATTGAGAACTCATGTTTATCCCAACTGTTGTGTGGTAGTCTAATAAGTTTTTCATATTGTTGTGTGTTTGGAGGAATTTAGTAACAGTGACGTCAAAATTAATATAAAAATTATTTGTGGTTGGTTTATTGACACTCGTCACTTGTTGGGAAGAGATTGAAAATGGAGGCCAGGGCCTTTGAAACTAGTCTCTCATAAATATATGAAAAAGTAAGTGACGAGTGTCAATAAACCAACCACAAATAATTTTTATATTTTCATATTGTATTATTGCTTGTTGTTATAGTGCTGTTTGTAGACTAGGTATGTTGGCAGGTACTCTCATGGAGTCAACAGGAGTTGTTTTGACACCTCCAATAATTAATTGTAAAGCTTGGTTTTGTATTAATTCTAGTTTATTGATATGTGGTGATCATAATAGGGCTTCTCCACAATAAGGTAAATTTGGTTTGATATACATTTTATATGTTGTATTTAATGTTTCTACATAAAAAATAATTTGCAGGGCTGTTTCATCGTGCTATTTCCCAAAGCGGTTCAACACTTCATCCATGGGCCTTTAGAGAGCCATCAAAAGACTATGCTTTTCGTATTGGTAAACAGCTTGGATTGCAAACCAATGATGCCCATGAACTTCATCAGTTTTTATGCAGCGTGCCAGCTCTGACAGTAGCAGAAGCAGCAACAAAAGTTCTAACACCTGAGGTAATTGTCTAGCAACTAAGAAGTAAAGAAAATAAATACATCTTGTTACTTGGATGTTTTATGGTACTATTAGCATATTACACTGGAATTGTCATTTCATACAAGCTGCATGTAGGACAAAGTTGGAAACCTAGAATTAAACTAAGAAATTGAATGCCATAGCCAAAATTGAAACCAGAGGTCTTCTGTTTTCTGAGTGGTTACTCTGAGCTACCATGACAACAAGCCTGCGTGATAATAAATACTCCAAATGACTCATGTTCAATATAAATGCATGTAATTCATATGGTTAGAGTAACTGCATGAAGAGTGGAAGATGGGTTTAATTACCAAGTCCTTTTAATATACAAATATTATTTCTTCACCATGCAATGCTGTCCAATTTCTCTTCATTTACTTTATCTATGTGTTTCCCTTTCCCATGATCTTTTTATTTGAACATAATAGAAAATCAAGGAGCTTGTATCCGTTAAGGAGTTTTTGTATTTCTCTGTTTTCAAATCTTTTTCTTGCAGCCTTCCAAAACCCCTTTGAAGTCTTAATATTTTCTGGATGAACATTTATTTTGGAAAACATTACTATGTTTATAATCGCCTAAAAACCTAATTCTGTATGCTGCATAATATTTACAACTAAGATGTCAAATATAAGGGGTAGAATCAGAAATAAAAAACTCCAAGAGGGAGTAAAAAGATTGTTTAAATGTTAAGTAAAGTTTAAGGAAGCATACATTTTTCATTCATTCATAGTAACTTCAAAAAGGATTCATCTCCACTCTAAAAAATTCCAGCAAAAAATGAATGGAAATAAAATTCTGGTTTTTAATTTGCAGAAAGACCATAAATTATATTATAGTTTAGATGTTGTTCACTTGTTTAATTTTTACATTTTATTAGCTTTAAAATTTTTTGAGAAATACCTAATTTCTCACATTTTTCTTGTGTGATGTTTATAAAACTAGACTGCATGGATTTAGTAGAAAAACACCTATGGTATAACAGCTCAAATTACAGTGAAAACAGATTTTTATTTAATGCAGATAAAACTGTCCAAGTTAGGAACTGTTAAAAATTTTCCTGAGCTTCCTTTGTAATTCTTCAGCTTTTGTAACTTTGCAAATGCATTTCCCCATTAGTATTCATATATGAGTGACATTGTGAGCTACACTATAAAAAATATCTGAAGTGTTACATACACATGACTTTTTATTTTCATATAGCTTTCACTAATTATTCCTTTGAAAGTTTAAATTTATGTCTACTTCATTTTAATTGAGATAAACTTTTGAAAAAATGGTAGTTTCATCACACATTTTGTTGAAGGATAAGTGAAATAAAGGATAAGTGAAATAAAGGAAAGAGGAACAATTTGCATATTTTGGCCTAGTCATTCCATATTTTTCCATGACATCACAAGAAGTAATTGAACAGCAACAGTACCAATACTTATAGAAGATAATTCTTCTATCTACTTCTGGCAAACTCCAAAAAGAGGGAGACAGAGAGAGAGAGAGAGAGAGAGAGAGAGAGAGAGAGAGAGAGAGAGAGAGAGAGAGAGAGAGAGAGAGAGAGAGAGAGAGAGAGAGAGAGAGAGAGAGAGATGGGGGTTCAGAAAAACAGAATTTTTATAATAAAGAAAAGAGCAATCAGAATAAGTTTAAATCTGGACAGCAGTTCAAGACATAGATCATATTTCAAATTATTAATAATGTTACATACATTATACAGTATACATCGTTATATGTATATTTATAAAAGTTTAGTAATAATGTATAAGCAACTTAACAGTTTTAATACAAGTGATACTCATGGGTATAATGCAAGAAATGAATTAAAATTGCACATTGTAGGTCATAAAAGAACCTTATATGAAACAATGTTTATATTATAGTGGAATAAAGTTATTTAATAAACTTACCCAATTTTTAAAGGAGGTAACACCCTAACAGTTTTTGAAAAACTTTAGAAATTTCTAATTCAGAGTTATTTTTATTCAGTGCAGAATACTTCTAAACTAATTTATAAGTTTTCCCTACATAATATGTTTTGTATTATCTTATGTAAAATACTATGTTTATTTTCAAATCCTATAAATTATTTAAGACAAATTGTATTTATTATTATTTTGACCTTGAAAATTTTTGGGATACATCTTTAAAAGATGCTGCATCCAAATTCCTAGTTTGGTGTTTATCATTTGGATTTGGGGTTATGTGCACCCTGTCTCTCTCTCTCTGTCACACACACAAACCTTTTTTAATAGAGGGATTTTTGGAATAAGGGACCTCAAAACATGTATTTTGATGAAATCTCCATATTAAATTATTGGATGGAATACAATACCTTCTTTTCAACTAGGTATGTGGAATAGGAAATAAAAATTGCTCTGTTACATGAAACTAAAATAATTTTTAAGCAGCATTAGTGATAAATGTGAAAAATTAGTTAAATTAAAAAATTTATAGATCTAATAGCATGCAAAATCTGAAATACTTCATAATACATGATCTGTAACATTACTTGTTCTTTCTTCATACTAAAAAAGAATTTCTCTCTGTGATAATTATGCAACTAGAATTTTATATAAAGTGTATGTGAATACTTTCTGGGGCTTTTATAGGTAAAAGAGCTGTTAAAACAGAATGAATGCAAGAATGCATAACTTTCCCGGTCCCTCCCTCAATTTATGTGACTAACATTTATCCATATGTTCATGTAAATCACTGCATTACTTTAGGTTGTCTTATTCATATATACATCCAACCTTGCTTAAACCTTCAGACCCCAAGAACAGGGAATAATCCTGGATACAGAAAATATCCCATCCTCTAGCTGGAATTGAATCTGGGACTTCTGGATTTGGAGGCTAACACACTAGAGAAACTGAATATAACATGCGAACCTTATTTTCTTTTTTGTTTTATTAAGTGCTACTAATATTCATTTAATCAAACAAACTTATTTTGGTAAAGGTTGTTGTAGTACCAGCATTCAAGCATTGTTTAACATTGTTTCACCCATCTCTCCTACAATTCATTTTGTTTTCCCACCCACCCATCCATTCATCACTAGCCTATTAAGTAAAAGAATGCACAAAACAAGAATAACCATGAGTATCACTTTGTAGGAGAAGCCAATGGAATTTGAATATGCATTTCTGCCAACAATAGATGATAAAGCTGAAGGTGAAGTGTTTCTTCCATCACATCCTGAAAAACTGCTTAGTCAAGGACAATTTCATAAAGTACCTTACATAACAGGAGTCAACTCCCAGGAAGGAATTTTGGCTCTCACAAGTAAGTACTCCTGTCAAAACAAAGTGTCTTTTGGGCAAGACTGAAATTCAGTTTTTTTAATATGGCACCAATACTAAAAGGCAATTCAAAATAACAAAAACGTACTGAAGAAGGCATTCAGTGCAGAGAGAGTTTCTAAAGAAATTAAACAATTAAAATGTTAGAAATTAAAATATAAAACTGGTGAGCTTATGAAGCATGAGCTCTCAAATAAAGGTTATGTCTTTCTTTTTAGTCTCAAATTTTACACCTTTTAAGACTTTTTGAATATTTATATATTGTGTTTAGGCATACTTTAGAGTTCTTTTTGTTGTAATTTAATTTACGTCCTCCAACGTTAAGTCATATCGGACGGTGAATGAATTGAGTGAAATGATGCTCAAATGAGTCCAGGTTCCATGGAGCTTAGAGTTACCCGACATTCGTCTTGAAGGGTAAGGGAAATCCCCGGAAAAAAACCTTGTCCAGGTAACTCACCCTAACCGAGATTCGAACTAAGGACCTCTTTAACGTCAGCCAGACACACTACACTCTACACTACCGAGGCATACTTTAGAGTGGGGGACATCCTACACCCCTGCATTATAACCTTTCCGTGGTATATAGAGGTGTAACATTAGAAGAGATAAAAATCAATCCCATGCAGTTGGAGGAGGGAAAGTTGCATAAAGCACAGTGCAGTACTAAACTTATGTATATAAAGTAAGTATACTATAGTACCTTTTTAATTACTTGCCGGTTATGCTGGGAGATGTATTCCAGCCTGTAAGCAATCTTGATTTATATTCCACTGTACATATTTTACACCAACTTAATTTTTATTTGATTACAAAAAATCATTAACTTTTCATTTCAACACTGATGTATTGCATTTTTTCTTCGCACATGTCTGATTGCAACAAGATGGAGCAGATGAATGCTGTTTGATTCATTTTACCTCTCCATCCACAGAGTCATATTGTTTAAATGAGTTATTACTTCATTAACATTCAGAATTTCTTCCCCCTCTATGTCATTTTCACCACTATCACCTTCACCATCGTCCTGTTCTTCACTATAATTCTTGTTGTGGACAGCATTAAGCAAACTGTTGCCTCAGCTTCATTTGCTACTCAGATAATGCACTCATTAATAAAGTGGTACAGTCCTTGCAAAAAATGACCACACAATTTACTGGCTGAATTAGTTGTGCAAATCTGTTCATATTAATTCAAGCATAACTGCAGATATTGTAAATAAATTTCCTCAAGTTGTTCAATACGAGGCCAACTGTCTGCATCAAGGGGGATGTTTAGATTGAATGTTGTGCTTTTCTATAAGCAGTTTTTTTTTTATTTATTTTAGTATTTTTTCATTTAAAACCCAGTTCTCTCACTATTCTGATTAAGGATAACTTACTGCACTGAATGTTAATGCTCTCTCTTTAAATAATAAGTAATTTAGCTATTGTTGGAGCATCTTTTACTTGAGCATAAAGATTTTGAATCCTTCTAACGACACATTTGTCAAAGTCATCTAGACCTATGAATTATTTCAGAACTGTGCTTTTTACCTGGAGTTTCACAGATGAGCTCAGATTTTCATTTTGTTTGCATTCTTTAACAATTCTTTTCACTGTTCTTTCTGATACTCCTGTGTCATCTGATATGTACTTAAGTTTTTCAAATTTGTCTGAAAAAAATCTGATGTAACCACTTCTTTCCTTTTAGCTACTTTATTCATGTATGCCCATACAACTGAAACAATTTCACAACTCTGACTAATATTTTGGATTCTAATTTACAAATTACACTGATGGCATAATTAATTTATGCAATGATCAATTTCTGACACATTAGCTATACTCGCTCCTTATTGCAGGGCTCTAATTATGTCCTCAACAGCATGCTGTACAAAAAATTCAACATGAACTAGCAAAGACTGTACCTCAAATGCACATGACCTACCTCTTTCCTTCCCACCTGCGATGAGTGATTTCATTCTGTAGAATGGCAAGAACAGTGGTATTGTTAATTTCCTGGAATGCAACTGTCAGTGTCATAGAACACGGTTTATGGTGAAAATTATACTCCAGAACCTCTGTTTGCAGAATATTTTTTTTTTATTTGTTCCATTTATACCCTGCCTTTAACTCCAATGGTCATATCGGCGGCCATTCTTCTTTGGAACATATCGAAGGTGTTAACTCTTATTCGTTGGGTTTTAATCATTAGATCACTCACACATTTTCACTCTCATCAATACTTCCAGACTCTGGGGAAGATGAGGAATTATCTTGTTCGGAGAAAAATCCCCACCCCCACTGCTGGGAATCGAACTCAGGACCCCTAGCATGGCAGGCAGGTGCTCTACCGACTGAGCTAAGGGACTAGCCTGGAATATTTTTATCTGAACTTTTCAAATAAACTACAATATTTTTTAACAAGGACATACTTTTACCCACATTATATCCGAATCTGCGCAATTTCAGATCATGTTATTTCAGGTTTCTACTCTATATGATTAAGTTTTACACACTTTTGTGGGTATAATGACATATTTAAAGCAAGTTTTAGAATTATCTTTATCTACATGTGAATTAACAATTATCTGAGAAAATTAAGGAAACAAATGAGCAAAATAAGACAGTAAAAATACAAAGTAAACTACAGTATATTAATCACAAAAGAAGATTACAGAAGTGTACTTGTTCAATGTTGGAAACATCATTCAGGACTTCTGGGTGAAAAGAAAAGAAATACATAGCCAATATAGGTAATAAGTAGTAAACTAAGTCAGAATTTTTGCAATGTTTTCCTTGCAGTTTCATGAAAAAATTTTATGGTTTTCTCATCCTAACTAAACAGGACATAGTGGGCTAAATCTTTACCTCTATAAATCAAATCTACATTACTTTTCATGATGTTTTTGAGATGCACACATTAAGTGTGAAGACATAAATGAAAATTTGATCTCTTCTATAATTCAGACATTATAGTATCACATTATTATTTACATTAAGCTGATAATTTGAATATGTTTGCTTTATTACGCAATATTACACTATTTCACAAACCTAAATTTCTAATTCTTACTCATCAAGTTTTTTATTTGAAACCTCTAAGCCTTGCCTCATTCAGCAAAGTGTAATTATTTTGCAGTGATATGAAATAAAATATGCAAAAGTTCCTATTAGTATCTGTACAAAAATTTCATGTAAAATGAATAGTAATTCTATTTTATAATGAAGACCTGGTATTATTGCTTCTATCACATGTACTGAACTTTTTCTGCTACCATAGCCAAACAAATACAGGGGTCATTCAAAAATTAGTGGCAACACTGCCTGCATTTGGTACTATCAGCAATAAATCATGTAAGCTGATAACAATGAAAAATAAGAGCATATACTGTTTGTTAGTTGTGAGGTTTTTTTTTGTGTAATTTACATCCTCCAATGTTAAGTCATATCGGACGATGAATGGAAAGAGTGAAATGATGCTCAAATGGCCCAGGGTCCATGGAGCTTAGAGTTACCTGACATTCGTCTTTTAGGATAGGGGAAAACCCCGGAAAAACCTTATCCAGGTAACACATCCTGACCAAAATTTGAACTCGGGACCTCTTGAACATGAGGCAGACATGCACTACCAAGGCGGGCAACTGTGAGTTTGAAGACAATAATTTTATTTAAGAAGACATTTTATTACGTTTAATTGTAGGCTGTTATCTTTAGTGCTCTAAATATGTTTAGTAAATACGAACAAAGATGCTTCATTAAAATTCAGGTTGCTCGACAATGCCATACAGAATTATTGGAAGCTTGTAGTACACAGTCTTTACTATCGTACCATGGCTTGGGGGCAAATGTATTTCATAGAGGAAGGGAAGATGTTCATCAAAAACGTGGAGCTGGCAGACAGCAATCAGTAAGTGATGATGTGGTATGAATGCTGTTAGAGCACTGCTGGAAGAACATTGTTGTTGGACTTGTTTTGAACTAGCAAGGAAATTTGGAGTTACTCCTGGTATGATTCTTCACATACTTAAGAAAAAGTTAAAGATGAGGGAAATCTGTGCTTGATGGGTTACAACAATCTTACTGAGGAAACAATGTTGCGGAGGATGGAAACAGTGAGATTACACTTAGAATGCTATTAACGTGAAGACGAGCATTTTCTTTGACATATCATAACATTAGATGAAACCTGGGTTCGATGCTACCAACCAAAATTAAAGAGACAATCAAACGAGTGTCGGCCAAAAAAGTATTGATAAGAACAGGATCCACTTAAAGTCATGTTCAGTGTTGCTTTTGATTTTGACGGTGTTCTTACCACTTATTCAGTTCCTCAAGGAAATCGTGTGAATGGTACATATTACACTCATTTTATGAAACACCATTTAGGACCAGCTGTGCGTCATAAACATCCAAATCATCTGAATTTTCATTCCATTGTGTTACATGATGGTGCTCGCTCTCACACGTCCGCCCCTGTCGTTAATTTACTTTGCAGATGGAACTGGGAAATTCTGGAGAATCCTCTGTACTCCCCAGATATGAGCCCATGTGATTTCTACCTTTTTGCGAAAATGAAATTACCACTTAGAGGAGTTCGCTTTAGAACCAGACAGGCAATTATAGCAGCAGTAGAGCAGTCTGTGCGAACATTAGGATGACAAGATGCTGTGGATGGCATCCGTCAGATCCCTGATGTGTGGAGGCGAGTTTTTCATGTTGGAAGAGATTACTTCTAAGCTCTGCAATAATGTGCCTGGTCTAAAAATGTTTTATTTGTTGTTAAATTAAATGTTGCCACTAATTATTGAATGACCTAAGTATTAAGGCAAGGAATACCACTTTCTATTATATACATAAATTTCAAATCCATATTTCACACATCATAACATAAACTATAAACAAACAACTGTCACAAAAAATAGGGAACTTACATCCTGCAGCCACAGGATACAAAGGAAATAAACAATTTATGCAAGAGAGCTGCTTTGCAATTCACATGGTCCATTACTGAATGTTCATGCCCAATTACTGCTCATTGGTTGTTTTTGGGGTAACAAAATTATAAATCCACATACATTGCATTTTGTTACATCCCATGAAGCATAACCATGATCTTGATGAAGGTTTAGAGACATGGTTAAGTGTGGCCTCAATGCACTATATACCAATTAACATGGTACATTCAGTTGTAATCTTAAGTTACAACATAATGCTGGTCACGTAGCTCAATCGGTAGAGCACCTGTCTGCCATTCTAGGGGTCCCAGGTTCGATTCCTGGCAGTGGGGTGGGGATTTTTCTTCAACCAAGATAATTCCTCATCTTCCCCAGAGTCTAGAAGTATGAATGAGAGTGCAAATGTGTGCGTGATCTAATGATTAAAACCCACGGAAATGAGTTAACACCTTCCATATGTACCAAAGGAGAACAGCTGCCAATATGACCATTGCAGTTAAAGATGGGGAATAAATGGAAAAAAAAAAAAAAACATAATGCAACAGAATTTAATGCTTTGTCATCTCCATGACGTAAATCTGTGTAATTTTAAATATGCCAGAGGCCTTAAAAATGCCTCCTTTGCTCTAGTCATAAAAATCTCAGTTCCATTATATTTTATAGAAAAAGCATAAAAATTAGTAACTATGCTATTTGTTAATACCACATAAGACTCCTTATTGCATATGATAACCCATTCAGTGGGCCAGAGAACTGAGAGTAGCTGGGGAAATTGTGTCATGAGGTGTACAAAAGCCCTTATCTTACAGCAGATGTAGGAAATGCTGACCTTCTGCTCTCAAAACAGGCAGCATATCTTGTAAAAATGTTAGCAGGGATCTTTGTACACTACAGTAATTTAATGAATGTTATATCATGCAAGAAATCATACGGCTTCCTACTGCTGAGGTTAGATGAGTCAGCAAGAACATAAGCTCAAAAAACTCTGCAGAGGTGTAAGCCTGGGGCACAATAACATGCAATGGGGAAAGCATCATCATCTGGGGAAACTCAAAGATGTCTGATAAATCAACTGATGGAAATTAATCATTACTTCACACTAGCTGTGTATAGGCTAAGTTTGACTCTATCTATCCAAAACCTTAGCCTATACACAGCTAGTGTGAAGTAATGATTCATTTCTATCAATTAACTTAAATAATAAGAGTTTAGTGATAAAGCCTGGGACTTAAGTGCTTACAATAGTAAGTCACCACAAATGGTGTATCTCGAATATGAGAGCCCACAGTCATTTACCAGGAAAATATATGAGTCAGTTGGAAGGTTTAGTGTCATGACAGTGCATTGGCCATGGTAGCTCAATGGGTAAGAGCAACTGGACGGAAACCAGGAGATCCATGGTTCAAATCCCGGCCATGGCATTGAATTTTTCAGTTTGGCTCTATCCAAAATGTCTGATTAAGTTTTCTGAATGCAAAAAATAATTATACAAATAAATGACACAAGAAGAAGCTTAAATCTGTTAACAATTGGGCACAATACCATCCTATTGAAACATTCCTTCATCTGTAACAGTATATAATTGTATAACAAGTTGCCACTTCATATAAAACAGATAGACAAAATAAAGGATTTCAAAATCAAATTACATAAATTCTTAGTTGAAGAATATTTTTATTCTATACAAGAGTTTTTAGTCAGTTCACTCTTCTGCAATATATTTATACTTTTGTATGTTCTTTTATACTTTTCTGTTTTTTTAAATTATTATGCTATCTATTCCTTGTAATTACTATTATATATATTTCTTTTGTATATTTTTTTATCTGTTACTATGTTAATGTTATTCTGTAAATATTGTGCTTGACATGTCCATGATGAATAAACTGAATCTGAAATGAAACTGCTTTCCCACCCAGCTTCACTCCATAATTCTTCAGTAAGCATAACTACTAAATCAGGCATTGTTGTATTGACTGTGTCCTATTGCTTTAATAGCAATTGCACTGCAATTCTTAGTCATGGCTCCCTCCTGCATATCTTCAGTACACGCATTAAATGCCAGTATACAAAGCAGCGCCTGTTTAGTGCTTAGAATTGCAGCCCTGATGTTAGCACAAACATGTTAAATTAAAATAACTACAGAAAATGTATAAATGACAGTCATAATAGTGTAGTTTGTATTTACAATGTTGTTACTACAAAGCATTTAGATTGCTTAAGATCAAACATTCATTCTTTTGCAGAGATAAGTGAAAATTCTGATATGTTCAAACGTTTGGAAAAAGAATTTGAACGTGTTATTCCAAGTGATTTTCCAGTAACTAGAAATTCCAGCAGATCTAAGGAAGTCGTTGCCAAAATAAAAGAATTTTATTTTCAAGGACAACCTCTTTCTAAAAAAACTATGCTTCCATTTATCAATGTAAGTAAACATCTTGAGTTAATATTAAGTGCACTGCAATTGAATAGAACTTTATAGAACTTCTTTCTCCTCTCAGAATGCTTGCTTCATTATCTGTGCATTTTATTTGCCTTTAAGTAATAAAATACTAACGTTTTCAGACTAATAGGAAAAATTATCATAATTGGTAAACTTCAAACATTACTTCACTGATCATTTAAAAGTAAAATCTTACAATGTAGCTGCATTTCAAATCTGGATTTTTCTTTTTGGTTAATTACAATGATAATTTTGTTTAATTTTTATAATTCTTGCTTTTTATACTATCTCATACCTAAGATTACATTTCTTACACTAATACAAAATAAAATTATTAATCATAGATGGTGACAGATATTTGGTTCCATAAAGATTCTGCAATTGCTGCGGAGAAGATTGCATCCCATTCATCAAGCACAGTTTATTATTACAACTTTGCATTTGATGGACCCTTTGGGATACTGAAAAAGATACTTGGGGAAAAAGATATACCAGGTCAGTTTTAAAATGCTTTATAGATATTTAATGAATATGTTTTCAAAACATCACCTTTCATGAATCACATCTATATGCATGTTTAAAGAGACAGCAAAATTTATTTTCCTTTAAAACCGTTTTTAAAAAAATTTAATTTAGTGTAACATTATATCAGACTGAGTGACAGATAAATGACAGATCAGTGTGCAAGTGAACATGAAGGCTGAAGACAGTCAGGCTGTCTGACCCAACCAGAAATTAATGTCTTCCATTCTTCATGTAAGGTCCCTAATGTTTAATATACTATGATGATGTCTAATGCCATTCACATTTTAACTAGATGTTGGAGATCCCCATGAAGGAGACAGAGAAGGAGAGTAATGCAGCTTATTTTTAAATGTACACCTTATTTTGCCGGACTAGTTATGTGCTGGATAAGGTAACTATGGGAAGGAGAACAGCATTGATAATGGAACAAATGACAAATGTTTGGCAGTTAAAACCAGAGTACCAGAGGAAACTTGCCCAGATAACTTTTTGTCTGCCACCTGTTGCTATTGGGATCAAACCCAGGCCATTTCATGTAGTCACTGTATTTCATATTGGGCAAAACACAAAGTTGATTTTAACTTACTTTATGTCACTAGAATCATTAGCCCATTGCTAATTTATAATTACTTCACTTTTAACAAATACACAGAGTAAGCATGTAACTCTGTTCCTTTATGTCTCTGTTGCATGCACCAACTTGTGTTGCTCAAACTTTTCTGACCCACCCTTTTACACCGTTCTCTTTGCTGACTCAGTCACAACTGTGCAACTATTCCTGTGCACCTTTTTTCCCCTTTTAACTTATATCCTCCAATGCTAAGTCATATATGGACTATAAATAAAATGGGTGAAATGATGCTCGAATAGCCCAGTCTTTCAGGATAAGGGAAAACCCCAGAAAAACCTTATCCAGATAACTCATCATGACTGAGATTCAAACTCAGGACCTCTTGAACGTGAGGCAGACACACTACCATCTACACTACTGAGGTGGGCATTCCTGTGCACTGCACATACTGCCTGCAGATTCATCACTGCTGAGCTGGACCGTACTGCACTCCTTGCAGACTGCTCTCACAACTGACTCTGAACTCAAGTCTCACTGTTAACTCTTGACTGACTTAAACTGAACTCCCCAAAACTGGCATTTGCAGAACCTTTTATACCCTGCCAGTTATACAAGAAATGTTCTAGAAGCCGAAGTCTCTTGATTTCCAGGAATCAAATGGTCTGGAACAAATCCTGCATAGTCACAATGTGGCTCATGCTTCCAGCTTCGTGATATCAAGTAATGGCTGTCCTTAAATGTTGCATTTTTTGCTTCTCTTGCCAAGAAACAGCAAAGGTGGTGGAATGGGCTGATTCATACTTTTTCTCCATGGCAGTCTTCCACTGTCACTGTGACAAACATAATTTTGCATAGAGTCAACATGAAAAATTCAATGCCATGGCCGGGATTTGAACTACGGATCTCCTGGTTTCTGTCCAGTCGCTCTAAGCCACTGAGCTACCATGATCAACTTGCCGTCATGACATTAAATTCTCCGTTTAATGTCATGACGGCAAGTTGGCCATGGTAGCTCAGTGGCTTAGAGCAACTGGACGGAAACCAGGAGTTCCGTAGTTCAAATCCCAGCCATAGCATTGAACTTTTCATGTTGACTCTATCTATCAAAAACCTTAGCCTATATATGGCTAGTGTGAAGAAATGATTAATTTCCATCAATTAACTAAAATAATTCTGCATAATTTTTAAAGCCCTTCCAAATCCTACCTGTTGCACTTTTGTCAGGGAAATGTAAAAATTCTGTATAAACTATGAATAGGATGATACCACCTTACAAGTGTATGTAAATTTTTTCCATGTGGCTGGATCCATTTGCTTGCAAGTTCTATGCTCCAAATTTAATTTTTACGAGCCAAAACTTGCTGGTTTAGAAACATCCATGTTTGGTTGCTTTGCTTGTTGGCGAGTAGACAAGGTCAGACAGTCCCGAACTGCAATCTGTACATATCGAATGCCTAACAAATTTCAAAGTCTGGTATTTCAAATTCATTCATATGCTTCCAACTTAAGAATAAAAGGTAAAAAGATGTTTTTGTCACACTGTGAATACATCACACTACTGTGACTGTTGTGCCATATGTTAAACATGAATGGAAACCAACTTTATTATTTTAATCTGCTCTATTTTGTAATTCTAAAATTACAAAATATAGCAGTTTTAGCCTATTAGGTAAAATGATATGAATAAATATAGTTCACTTAACGGACATATAATTATATTATTCAGATCTGCAGATATCCTACAGTTGAAATAACCGCTCTTATTTACATAACTGTATTCTGCTCTTTTTTCATTCTGAGATAGGTTAAAATAAAAAGGACTAAACATATGACAGCATATGTATGTGTGTGCACACATATGAGACATTCCATGTCAAAACGAACACGTCTGAGACATGACCTTTTTGTATTTTCTCCAAAAATTTTTTTACGTAACACCCAGAAGAGATTAAATAACCTGTCTCTTTTGTTTTTAGTGTGGCATGCTTATTTAGAGGTTTATTGAATATTATATTTTCCGTATATTCGCCTGCTGTATTCTATGAAAATCGTTATAACAAAGATTATATGAATAATGAAATGTTAGTGTTTGAGACATTATGAAGTACAAATATGCAGTTTAATATGCTATTTTTTTTAGGTTTGGTGAAAAAAAATGGGCACCATTTAGGGGGGTAAGTTTTTCAAAATATGTTTTAATTAGCAACTTTTTACTTTATAAAAACGAAAAAATATCATTATAATCTTTGAAATATTGTGCATGGAATTTCATTGGTTTCAGAATGGGATTGAAGTAAAAAGCGTGTTATAGATACTTTACTGGTGGCGCATGAGCTGATTCACATCCGGACCGAGAGTGCTGTGAATGCGTGGGCGAGCTATCATTTTACTTCCGGTGTTTACTGTTCAGATCTGCATTTACGCATAATAATAAGTTGAAACCTCAGTATGTTGTCAACTGACATTTCGTGTAAGTTCTGAAGTGTGGAAGTTGTTTTTCATCATGTCAGATTTGGTTCAAAGGAGTTATTGTTACTGTTTTAATCCATTCAAACTAGTTAACCACAGAGTAGGACATAAAAAGTTAAGGCCAGTAACCTCAGCAATGCTCATTAAACTCAAATTGGAAGGCGTAAACCTATCTCGTGATTTGAAAGTGTGTGACAATTGTCACAAGAAAATTTCTAAACTTCCAAAGCAACAAAGTACAACTGAGTTATGAGTACCAAGTGCAAGTGAAAGTGCAGTATTGTATTTGTATTGTATTTATTTCATCCTTTGGAACATAATACGTATGTTATAGGACACGTCAGTTCAAGATACAAAGATAAATATAAAAAGTTACATAAGACTAACAGCTGTAACAGATACAGGATCCAACAAAAGTCTAAAGTAGAAAAAGCAAATAAATATAAACTATATAAAGACCATAGAGAAATGCTATATAAAAGTAATTGTTCACAAATATGGAGTTTACTCTACTTCATGATTTAATTCAATTCAATTCAATTTATTTTGTCCTTTTGATTGATATCAGATACGTCATAGTATAAAAATTGCAGTACTAGAAGAATGTGAAAACACAGATAGTGATAGTTTTTTCTCATCCTCCAGTAATGCAGTAAGTATGGACACAAAAGACACAGCAAGAAAACTGAATGAGAGTTTAGTGGCAATAGGAGAATTGCCTATACACAAAAAAAAAAAAAAAAAAAAAAAAAAAAAAAAATGTCACAAAAACGCTATCCTTGGGATACGTTTCAGAAAATATTGCAGGCAATGAAGGATAAAGTATTTCATGTTGCAGACTCTACTTCAAATGAAAATTCACATCATTCTGAAATAATACAGAAGCTAATAAATTTTTTCCATGAAACTGATGACAAAACTCTCAAAATACAATTACTGACGATTTTTGACAGCTGATCTTACAAGAAAATAAAACAACATTTTGATGTGTCAACTCACATGATATGAATATCTAAACAGGTGGCTAAAGAAAAAGGAATTTTAGGAACTGCAGACACCAAATCAGGAAAAAGCCTTGACCCACCTACATTTAAAAAGGTGTCTGAATTTTATAATTCTGATGATGTGAGTAGGGTTATGCCTGGCAGAAAAATGTAGTTTCTGTTATAGAAAATGGTAAGAGAATCTGTAAACAGAAAAGATTGATACTTTGCAGTCTTAAGGAAACTTACCAAAGCTATAAAGATATGCATCCAGATGTCAGAATAGGGTTTTCAAAATTTGTGGAATTAAGGCCTAAGGAATGTGTACTTCTTGGAACTAGTAGAACCCATTCAGTTTGTGTTTGTACTCATCACAAAAATGTCAAATTAATGCTTGATGGTATCAGTATTTATCGTCTCACTGCAAATTCAAATCACATTTTAACCAATTATAAGGACTGCTTGACACACATCGTCTGCAACCCCCCATCATCTAACTGTTTTTTAAAGACATGTAAAGCTTGTCAAGGAAGTGAAAATATAACAAATAATTTACAACAACTGATTGATGAACAAGATACTCATGAGATTACCTACAGACAGTGGGTGACTGTGGATCGCACAAATTTAGAAACCTTGATATTGCCCGTAGAAGATTTTCTAGGCAAATTATCAACAAAACTCAGCAATTTACTTCCACATAAATTCATAGCTGAGCAGCAGAATTTATTTTTGTGGGAGTGTAAAGAAAATCTGGCATTAGGCGAATGTATAATGATAGCCGATTTTTCGGAAAATTATGCTTTTGTTATTCAGGATTCTGTTCAGGGGGTACACTGGAACAATATTCAGGCCACAATTCATCCTTTTGTGGTCTGCTATAAAGACAATAGTGACATAAAACATTTTAACTTTGTTGCTATTTCTGAATGCTTAAAACACCACACCAGAGCTGTCCACCTTTTCCAAACAAAACTGTTACTGTTTCTGAAACAGCAACTGAGAGTACTGCATGGCATAATATATTTTTCAAATGAGTCAAGTGCTCAGTATAAAAATAAAACAAAATTTTTCAAACATCTGTTCACACAAAAATGACTTTTAAATTCAAGCAGAGTGGCACTTTTTTGCAACATCCCATGGAAAAGGACCTTGTGATGGCATCGGTGGTACTGTTAAAAGACTTGCAATGAAAGCTAGCCTTCAGCCTGGAATAAACCCTGTCACAACTCCAAGAAAACTGTTCACATGGGCTGAGAAGAACATTTCCAATGTAGTTTTCAACTTTTTCTCCGATAGTCAACATAAGGAGCATAATAATGTATTTCAATCAAGATACCAACAAGCAAAAGTGGTGCAAGGCACTTTACAATTGCATTCTTTTGTGCCAATATCTGTATCTCAGGCAGTGATAAAAAACTATTCGTTGCAAAGCGAAGGGAGAGTGGTGGATATTAAAACTCCTTAACCGATCAATGATTAATTTTAAATCAATGCAACAAAATACGTGGTGATTGCAAGTGTAAATTTCTGACTGGAATTTCAAACTACTGAATGTCGTGGATGAATGTGATCAGAGAGAACTATTAATAGTATCATCACCGAGCTTCTGGAAACAGAAATAATAAATAACCTTGTAGGTGATGACAGAAGTGCAATGTAAGATATGGGGTCAGCTGGCACACAGTGTGTGTGCGTCTTGACATTGTCAGCAGCGCTGCACAACTCGGTAAGTGACTTAATTTGTCTCTTATTATTTTGAATCCCAATCTGAATTTTTTCCTGAGGTTATATGACATCATGAGGTTAGTTTTAAATTTTTTCGGAATTCTTTTAGCCAAGTGCTAGCATTGATAATGATATCTGTAATCTTAATGCCTTTATGAAAATATAAATATTACACGAAATATTTTTTGTTTAATGTGTAAATGAAGTATACATTTCAATTTAGTAAATGAGCCAAAAATTATATTTTTTTGCCAAAAATAACCAGATATATTCACATTAATGTAGAACGATGCGCGCAAAATACCCAAATGTTTAATGCTTTTTATTTGCCAAAATAATTAAACCAGAGACTAACAAAAAATACATGTATCATTTTTTCCTTCATAGAACATATAAACTCAATATCAATGAAATCGGAGACATGAAGGTCAATTTTCCCCGAAATTCGTGCGATTTGACATGGAATGACTCATATGCATGTGAGTTCAAATATGCATGTGCATACAGGGGCTATATTTTAATTCTGCTGATTACTGATTACAGGGGCAGCTCATGCTGATGAATTGGGTTATTTATTCACTAATTTCTTCAACGGCCGTGCTGACTTGAATTCAAACAAGCCACATATTGTCACTCTTAAACGGATGGTAACAATGTGGGCTAATTTTGCTCATACAGGGTAAGTGCATTTGTATTACTTATTTATATCTGTTATATTTTTCAAAATGCTGCACAACCTTTAGTCAGCATACCAACCTAACATCAAAATACTGGAGTGCAAGAGAGTGAATGGCTTCATTGCCAACTGCTTAACATTAGGTTCCAACCAACTTATTTTTCTAACTTTTATGGAAACTCCTTTTCCCTCTCTCAAATAAAATTATATTTTATATGGAATAAATTGTTTTAATTGTTCAGAAATTACCTTAAAAGTCTTCCTTTGTATGTGTAAATGTAAAATCGGACATAAGTAGTGTTCGCCAATGCAAAGAAAGTTCCTGGCAGGAATGTGCTACCCTTAACAGTGCGACAAGGACAGTGAATGTGTGTGACAGAGAATGCATGCTATATGTACAAGGAATAGAACCATTAAAAAACCATGCACTCTATTCACTCAGTATACTAAAAATCAAGGAAATGTATTCACCAAAATAGAAGACATCAGAATGTTTCTGAATGGGCTATAACTGAACTGACCCAAGTGTCATAAACAACTACCAGGCAGGGTATTTGAACTGTCATTCCCCTGGACTTTCTTTGCTGTGGCAAACTGTATTGGCAAAATAAACAAAATAGTTATCCCCAGCTAAAATAGAACAAATCACATCATTTTACCTAATTGTAGAAATTTTAGACAAAGCCATATTTATTCTTTCTACAGGACAGCAAGAAATCTGTAGTACTTCTAGCACACAAAAATAAATACATATGAGGTGTGATGAAAAATAACAGTAATTTTTTAATTTCACAGGCTTTATACATCCAATTTTCTCAATTTATTTATCTTATTGTTCTTGATATATGTTTGCATTTTCGAGTGCTCATCAAATTTTTACTTAATTTGTATAAAATTTTGCTTCAAAAATGGAATAAAGTGCAGCACCATGTTTAAAATGTTGGCTATGGCTTTTGGTAAATCTACTGAGTAAGACAAGGGTTTACAAGTGGTAGAAATGTTTTAAAGAGGGCTGAGAAGATGTTGAAGATGATGATTGCTCTGGAAGCCCTCACACAATTACTGACAACAATGTGGAAGAAGTAGAGAAAATAGTTCTGTAAAATCACCGAATCACTGTCACAGAGATTAATCAGAATTGTGACAAAAGCTCTGTGGAAATGGCATCATGATAGTGCTCATGCTCACATGTCAATGCAGGTTTGTGATTTTTTGGCAAAAAAAAAAAAAAAAACTTATTGTCTCAGCCACCATATTCGTGGACATGGTCCCTGCAAATTCTTCTATTCTTGAAGCTATTAAGAACCTTGAAAGGATGTCGTTTTGCCACCATTGATAAGATAAAAACAGAATTGCTGAAAGAGCTGAACACTATAATGAAAAGAGAGTTCCAGAAGTGCTTCCAAGATTGGAAAAAATGCTGGTAAAACTGTATTGTATCTGTGGGGGTTACTTTGAGAGAAAAAAAATTGTTGCTGAATAAATATTCTTTAAGAAAAAAAGCCTTTATTTTTTATCACACTTTGTATGTTCTAAGTTAGAAATTCTTTCATATGATTCACATTTTTTTAAGTCATGTAAGGTTCACTCTCAAAGTTTAAGAACATCCCAAAAGTTATTGACCATATGTGGAGCATTGAAGCAATATGGATAATGCATCAATATTTTTTTCAAGAAAATTTATAAGGAGTAACATATATTGAGAACCCCTTGACTTGCCGGGGAAGGGGGGAGGATGGGGGCAGGCAGATGGAAATAACAAATAAGCAATACAATATCAAAACAGTGAAACTGCCTATGCCTTTTCCATTATTATGTGAGACTTTGTAATAAATGGGCTCCTGTCCCCTATTGTGATTTATCAGGGGTCCCAGAATTTATATGTATGGTCTTGAATATACTGCAAATACATTAACTATTTCTGGATCACAGAAGTCCTTTTACTTCCAGTTAATTACATACTTCTCTATTATTTCAGGAATCCAACGCCAATTGCTGATCCACTACTCAATGTGACTTGGATTGCATTCACCACACAAGATTCTGCATACTTAAACATTAATGATGAGCTAAGCATTGAGCATGGTATTGTTGCAGAAAGGTTACAATTTTGGAAAGAAATGTACAAGGAGTATGCTTAAACTTAAAAAACGGTTAAAGTTATAAATAACTAAATAAAATTACGGGAAGAAGCTGTGTATCTGTGTATAATAATCTGAAAAAGCATGAAACATAGTTATCAACTAATTGGAAAAGTCCATAAACATTGAGATGTGCTTACAGAAAAGTGGAATGAGAAGGTACAGAAGTGGTGTGCAGGAACAGACCATTTTACACTGATTAGCACTAAATCATATTTGAATGACTTATGTTTTTGTTATGCTCCTCAAAAAATCCATTTCAATTGCTATGGTGCAGCAGTTGCAGTAAAGTATATTATAAAAATAATAAATCTTATGAAGCTGTATGATAAAAATGTTGGCATCATGATCCTGTTGTGTTAGTTTGTGCTGTTGAAAAATACAAATTGACAGGTTCTGCCTTGAACAAGAACTGTTTGAATACCAGATACCATTCAAACAGTGGTTGCATCCATACAAGCTTCAGATTGTCCAGCAATTGCAAATCAGTGGTCTACAGAGTATTATTCTTTCTCTGAACAGTTTTTAGCAAAATATGAAGATGACAAAATATTCCTAAATAATGTGTGGATGTCTAATGAAGCACATTTACATTAAAGTGATTATGCAAATAAATAAAACTTTAGTTACTGAGCTGCAGAAAATCCCTGTTTCCTACACTAGTAACCACTGCACAATAAAAAAGTGACCTTGTGTCATCAAAAGGTATAACTGGTCCAAATGTTTATGATGCTGATGCCAACCATAAGTATTATGAATTCCCAATGTCAGTATGATTGAAACGTTTCACACCAATGAAACTGAAAATTATCCTGGAACAAGCCCAAATGCTTTCAGCACAATGGAGCCATGGCTCTTGTGGCAATATCCATTTCTGCATTACGACAGCTCTTTAGAGAGCATGTTATCTTGCACATAACATAAATTGCCCACCCGGTCTCCTGATATTTCAATGCTCAATTTTTTACTTTTTTTTGTTTGCTTTTTTAAAGTTAGAGTATATGCTAGTCATTCTAAAAAGGCTAGGATTCCTGACAACATTGAATCAATCACCATTAAGACATTGCAGAAAGTTATATCAAATTTGTACTCAGGACTGAAGGAATGTATTTGCAAGGAAAGAAGTCATTTAGAGGATATCATCTTCAAGAAATGATTGCTACTATTTGTGAATAATAAATGGCAAAGTTTAAGCTTCCAGATGACCTTGTTTACATGTATGTAAAATTCAGTTCATGTTACACTACTGCCATATCAAAATTGTCCATCCCACACACCACTCTGTAGAAAAGGATGATTTCAGCAATTTATTCACTATGTAGAGGTTACCGATTGTTGACTACTGCTTCTAGTTTAAGTTTTAATCTTGTATTTGATCAAAAATACCTTAAATTAGTTATGAAGAGGTAAAACTTCTTTCTGACTTCTCTTATTTAGATCCTAGAATTTAAATTTTTACTTAACAATGTTGCTGAACATGTTGAAATAAACTGTAGATCAAATGTAGCAAACAGTTATTGAAACAGCAGTAAAATTAGGAGTAGACAACCAGTGGTATCAAAATGCTATTTATTACTGGTTTTATTGAAACACTATTCTAATAGGGAGCTCAGTTAAGATGCTGTCATTTTTGTACAAATACCAACATTCTTGATTATTGCTATAGCCATTTAGTTGATATAACATTATTATGATAAGCATTGTAACTGCTCAAAAGATCTGGAAGATATTAACAGAAGTGCTGTATATTCCCCCCTCCCTGTATTAATAAAATTGTTTATTGTACTTATTTTGCAGTGTTGTTGTCACAACTAGTCTTTTTAAAATATATCTAAAGTATTTTAATGCTTCTGTAAATACACTATGCTACTTAGATTAAAGAACTATAAGGACTAGCACTGTCAATACTCTAGTTAAATAATTTTCATATTTAAATATTTCTGTTCTAAACCAATGAATGCTGTATGAAAAACTGTCATTTATTTATTGCATGTTTGAATGTTAAGGTAAACATTTTCTGAAATTAAATAATTTTATACAGTGTGTCTCATTTTTTCTTAAATACTTCTTTTAAAAGGATGAAGTTTAGAGCAAATTCAATGTTGCAGCTCGAATTTAGAGCACAGTTCTCACTTTTTCGTGCAAATGCATTATTGCTTTACTAGGAAGACATACGGTGAAGTGAGAACCAGAGGGTTCTATCCACATTTTTTGCAGAATGTCTTCCATTTAAAAAAAAATTATGAGCTATTATATATCACTGCTTTACTCATACCAAGTATAATTTGTATGTAATGAGTAGATAAATTTAGTTCTATCTACAAATGTTGGCAGGACTGAGAACCAGATAGTTCTATCTGCAGTTCCATCATTTGTTTGTATTTCCTTCTAATTTCTTGTGTAATGTGTGTGTAGTGTTTAACGACTGCTTTTACTATATGGTACCGCAGGCAGTGACACTGGTGATATATGAGATAAAGATGGAGCACCAGTGGAATGAGATGGCAGGGGAAACCAGAGATCCCAGAGAAAACCTACCCCAGTGCCATGTTGTCCACCAAAAATCTCACTTTGCAGTCACCTGGGATCAAACCTAAGCTGACTTGGTGAGAGCCAAGCAATCTAACCACTCAGCCATGTGCAGTCTTCCTTGTGTGAATATTGCTACTTTTGCATTATATACAGTTACACAAGATGGAAAGTGAAACAAATAATTTATTATTACTAGTAACTGTTACTTGCACTGTAACTGTGGCTGTTCATTCATCATTCATTTATTGATCATACATTACATCATTAGTTTTTATAGATACAGGTAGCTAGCTGTACAGGTATAAGCAGCATATGTGAAACTATTTTCATAAATTTTTGTCTTGTGCAAATTTATGAATAAGTTATGCTTAGTTCTGGTGTTTATATATATATTGTGACTTTGTGGGTTCGTGAAATGAAAAGTCCAATTGCACCACTCAAAAAATGTTCTTTATTTCCACCGAATTACAATCGGAACACTTGCCAATTAAACAGAATTACGTAATGCACACAATTACAATTCACCAGTTCGTCTGTCACAGGTTCACTGCACACAGTTACGTTTGCTCACTGGGCGCTCCTCACGCTGCTCGCCAAGAACTGAACTGAACTGAACTCACGGTCGCCTCATCCCTCTATTTATAGGTGGCTAAATGCTTCTAGAGAATTCTTTACCATGGAGGGGGAAAACATTCTTGAGGTTTCACGTTCTTTCAGGCGGCAAGAGGAGGGGGAAACGAAGATTCAGCCACCCCTGTGGTTTCCCCTCCCTCCACTCTGTCACGCCTCTGCAGGCGGTACCAATGCCACACGCCCCCCTCCACTGGCCTTCCCCTGCATGATCGGTACCATAGAGTTTGCCGATTGGGTAACACTATATACTCTTACTCAAAATACTCTTCATGAACACTTAAACCCACTTTTTCATCTTGTGAAATTTTTCATCTTATGAAATCGCTTAGAAAATGCCTCAGTCCAAGCTTCCTCTGGGATGTCACTTAGAGCACTGTTGCATGCTGTGATAGCCTCTTCATTGCATGAAAAATGCTGCCCAATTATCTTTAGGAACAGGAAAAATGTCACATGGGGTCAAGTCAGGTGAACAGGGGAGGGGAGGGCAATAATCCTTCCTCAAGATATCCATTGTTCTGGAAGTCATGCATGTTGAAGCATTGTCTTGATGCAGAAGATACCCACTCTTCGACTTGGTTGCTGGGACCCCTATATGGTGATGACTTTTGGTAGTCAGTCACATACCACTCTTCAATGACTATGCAATGTGTGTTGAAGATCACACAGATTCTTCACCAGGGGCAGACTGTCATTAAGGGCCAAAAGAGGCCCAACCGATACTCAACTTATAGGCATTTTTTTAATTTAAAGAAAAAGATAATTTTATATTTTATTTAACTGTAATAATTACTGAACACAATAATTTATTATACAATTCTTAATGGTTACTGAAGCTTGCAACCTTCAGTATTGTACATGACAACTGAGCCGGTCACCTAGTAGCAAAGCAGAATGTTGGGCCACATTATACGGTCTCCCAGTCACTCCTCTCCCTTCTACACACTTTGCAAGTCATGTGTCTATACCTCCCTTGCTCCCCTCATCTGCTCTTTGAACATAGCTCACAGCAACACTTGGGGTCAATTGGTTGCATCCCATTGAATGAATTTTAGCTTTCATGATTGTTGTTGGAATCTTAATTGTCTGGTGGGTAAAGTAGTGTAGGTTTAAAATGAATAGAGTGGATTATTTATTGAAAAGTCCCTTTCATTCCTTAAAGGTAGAAGGAAAACTGAAATTAAACAATTAGGTGCAAATCAACTGAATAGTTCTACATTTATGCAACAAGAAGTCAAAACCAGTGGAATTTAACAGTCAGTTTAGTAAGAAATCATACCTAATTGCAAATGAGGAAAAATAAAGTGTCTCTTCTTTTTACTGTTTGTTATTTGGTGGTGAAGGCCTGTGGACGACAGTTGCTTGTAAGGATCGAAAACTTTTGAGTGAATGAATTGCAAGACATGCAAATGCACTTACAAAATGCCTGAAAATTTAAATTATTGGGAACTGTAAACGTTGCTGCTCAGATTGATTCAGCACATAAAATATCAATCCAGAAACCCAATGAACTAGTCCTTAAAAATAAATGCATATTGAACAGAGTGATAAGAGTACATAAAATTTTGCGGAACTCATGATCTAACTCTGAGGGAATCATCATGAAACATAGGAATCAGCAAACCATGTAATTTCTTAGATTTATCTCACCTCAGTAATCTCAAAAGTGTTAGATGATGTTCTCAACATTAACAATACTGCAGTAGGTAAATATACTTCATATATTATACAGAATGAACTATTGGATTGCATGCATCAGGTTCACTTGGAAGAATTAATGAAAGAAATTGCCAATTATGTTTCTGCAGACTGACAAAACAATGGACATAGCTTGCTGTACTCAAGGCGGCCCTGGTTCAATCCCAAACAACTGTAAAGTGAGATTTGTGGTGGACAACATGGCGCTGGGGTGAGTTTACTCCAGGATCTCCAGTTTCCCCCGCCATCTCATACCACCAGTGCTTCATCTTAATTTCATGTGTGTCACTGCCTGCAGTGCCACATGTAGTAAATGCACGCGTTAAACACTATACAGTCACTATGATACATAAAAGAGTGTAAACCCATTAAAAGGTTTCTTCCTTTTGAAGAGATTCATGATCGAACGGCCAGTCATCTCAGCAATGTTTTGATAAAGAAGTTGCAACCTTTTAATGTTGAAAGAAAATTTGAAGGTACCGCAGTAATGAGCAGAGTTATTGAGGTGTTCATACTTTGATTCAGGTCTCTTACCTTTATACCCAGTATGTATACTGCTATACTCTCCAATTAAATTTGGTTATACGATATGCTTGTTCCAAAAACTTAAAATCAGTTAAGTTGTTTTTCCCCAATATTGGGAATTGACATTTTTTTTTGTCTTCACCAAAATGCAGTGATTTTTTGCAGTGTGTTTGCAACAAATGCATTCCACAACAAGATGGAACTTTCAATCACGGATTTTGAATAGCGTTCATGAAAACAAACTTTATTTACTACAGTGTTTTGAGAAGACTGCACAGTAAGATAAGTGGGATGATGTAACAATATGGGAAGCTGTTGGCTTGAAGAATTTACGGAATAATCCAGAATTTTGTTTCCTCTAAATTTTTTCTACATTATGATATACATTTGTATTCTGTACAATACAATTCAGATGTAAACTGCTGATAGTATTGCAGTATCTAATACTTTATGGTATTTTGAATTAGTTGTGTCTGAAATAAGAATAGCTTAATATAATTTTGTTATTTATTGTATCATATCCTTACTCATAGGAATAAGAACAGTTTTTACAAGAGTAGTGTCATGTTGAGTGCACACATCAGCTTTTTTGTTTCTTTCTCTTTTTTAAGTGTGCATTCTTGGTGTTTAGTTTCTTGTTAAACAGAGTGAAAGGCGAATGCCTTTGAAACTAGTCTCTCATTAATGTAAACAAGTGACGAGTATTAATAAACCAACTACAAATAGTTTCTGAGAATGAAATACTTTTGTTAAATTTGGCCCTATTGTAATAAATTGACAAGGTATTTGGATTATCAAGCCCACTGGTACAAAATTGTAGTTGGCAAGAGAGATTCAAAATTATGGAACGTCTTAGCAGTCTTCCAGAAGCAAAAAAAATTTGAGAGCTCCTCTGAAAAGAGGAACGTTTCAAACCCAGAGACCCATGTAATAACAGCTGCTACAAGTAATGGCATTTTGGAGTTGAGTGCTTTCGGAGTAATTGAGCAAAAACAAACTGTTGTAAGACTTAAAAGCAAATAAAATAATGTCAAAGAGAGGTGCCACTATTTTTAGTCTGAAACTTTTGAAATTAAGAAAAAGCATGGCAATGGTGTTACAATGCATAAACCAACACATAAAATGTAGGTATTATTGCCATACTTCTTATACTGATTGCTTTAGGATTATTATTCTTGTTTATGTTGGTTGATTTGATAAAAATGATAAGGATACTGTTGGAATTTCTGTATATTAAGTTGTGGGTTCCTTAGGTGTTTCTTTACCCTTATTTTGAGGTTTGTTTTGGCTGAGTATTGTCCTTTAGATGGTGCACATAGTCACTTGTTTGTGATGGTTGTGTAAACAAACCAGTGTTAACATTTTCTGCAAAATGGATAAAACCACTATAAAAGCTATGATAAAGTACTTTTTAACTTCAAAAGCCTTCAGATTACACATTAAAAGAATGTTTACCCACATTTTTTATAGCCAAAATGTGGGCTACTGAATTAAAGCATTGTTGTACCTCTATTTAAGATATGTGTCGTCAGATATACCAAACTGCTACAACTGACGAGATTGTGACAAAAATTCGCAATGCTATATTCAATGGTCCTTGACTGAAAGTACTAAGAGCACGCTGGCAGTGAATAAAGCTTCAGCAGAGATGTTTGTTAAAATTGGACTCAAAACACATTTGAATGATTATTTCTAGTAGTATTTAGATTTAAATGCAATTCCAGTGAGTTTCTTCAATGTTAATGTTTTCTACCAATAGATGCAACAAGATTCATTGCTACACACCAGAGGCATAGTAGTCCAAACAGTAAATGGCAAAAGTGTATCAAGGGAAACCAAAATGGCTGCAACTGCAGAAAAAGTCATGCTGAAGGTTTTCTAGTATTCTCATGGTGTTATGCTCTAGAACAGTGTTTCTCAAAGTGTGGTCCGCGGACACCCGGGGGTCTGCGAGGGAATGTCAGGGGATCCGTGAAGGGCCTCTAAAGACAAGTTATAATTATAAATTTTTAGATGAGTCGTATTTTTTACACATCTGCTTCACTTTCGTCATCTAAAAATTAATAATTTTTCGCTTCACTGTGGTGTTCCAATACAGTTAAATCTCAACAAGTTATAATGTTGAATTAAAACTATAGAAAACGTAGAATTGTATTTACTGAGTCACTTATCTGCTCGGTGCCGAACTACATACGTTTTAGTACAAAATTGAATCGAGAATATATTGACACATTGCTTCACTCACCTGTTTATTCACAGGACATGTTTCAAGAGCTCTTGCTCTTATCCTCAGCTGATACTCGACTCAACATACGTTTTACTTAACATTTTATGCAGCTATGTCGTAACGATGTAACGCAGCTGAGAGGTGCAACAACTTAAGAGTTGGGAGCGTGTAGTACAGCGTTATAATAGCAGTGATGCAACCATACTGAGCGTGAGTGGTTAGTTGCGGCACGGGTAAAGTCAGCCAAGCCTACGCGCGTAGGTCTGAGTCAGCACTGTCACTGTCAATGGTTGCACGTACGCACAACAAACCAGTCGTTCTCGCTGCGTTGAAGCCAGTGATGATAGTGTTTGATTGTCCTGACAGTTTGTAATTGTGAATCGTGAGAATTTATTCGTGTCGTTCAACATGAATCGTTGGTTACAGACTGGATCAATTAAGTATAAGCCTAGAATAACTGGCGATCAAGGGGAAAGTTGCAGTAGTGAACCTACTAGTTTAAATAATTGCTGTTCTGCCGATCTATGAAAAGTAAAATGATGAAAATACAGCTAAGAATATACAAAAATATAACAATTTGTAACTTAAAACTTCACTTATCTTATAAGAAATTAAAGTTTTCTTATAAATTGATCAGGATCGCGATTTCATGAAAAAATCTCTCACATCATCAGCCAATAACTCCATTGTCAAGATCACATTCACCAAAAATTACCATGTTTACGTCAGTACCACCAAAATCTGAAAATGAAACAAATTTAAAAACAGAATCGACTCCAGTATTTCAAAATTCATTATGTGATGTTTATTTTTTAAAATAAATATCTTTTCCCAAACCATCAAATCTATTGGACCAATTTATTTCTTGGTTAAATGACCAAAAATGATCTGCTACGGCCGATTTATCAGTCTGTTTGTACTTAATGTTACAAAAATGTTCTTTCGTTCTGGTTTCCAAATTACATTTTGTCTTTCCAGCATAAACCTTATCACAATCAAAACAATTAAATTGATAAATACCAGATTTATTATCATTAGGAATGTTATCTTTTTTAGACAAATGCAGTAAATTTGTAATACTATATTTATTTTGAGGAACTAAAGTTATATAAAACTCTTTAAAATTGTTTGAAAATGTTTATTAACACAAGGATGGTAAGTAAATTTTTTAAAATTACAATGTTCTTTTATTTTTTAAGGGTAGAAATATCATTAACAGTTTTTTTGATATTGTCACCCAATTATCGGAAAGCCAGACCAACGACAGCTGAGAAAAGACCAGAGGCATACGGGCCACACCCATTCATCTATCTCAGTCAGAAACTTAGGGGTTGATTAGGGAAGTGTCACTTGTCGCTGGCCACCTCTTTCCCCTTCCCCTGTCCTCTGGAATCTTCGTGGTGATTCACTGAAACCAGAGACTTCTAGAAAACAGTGATATTCCTATAAAATGGGCTGCAATGAGTGATGACAGTCAGTTCTTGGCGAGCAGCGAAGCAGCGCCGTGCTAGTGTACGGACGAGAAGACTGTACGTGTATCAGAGGAATGTACGTAATTGTGAGAGCAAAAGGGAACTGTAACGGACGAACTGGTTAACCGTAATTGTGTGCACTACGTAATTATGTGTAATTGGCAAGTGTTCAACTGTAAGTCAGTGGAAATAAAGAACATTTTGAGTTTGTGTAATTGGACTTTTAATTTCGCGCACCCACAAAGTCACAATATTTAAATTTTTCAATTTTTTTTATGTATAAAGTCTTTATTAAAACCATAAATTAAAGCAGTATTGATATCTCAGAAACTATTTGTAGTTGGTTTATTAATACTCGTCACTTGTTTATATTTATGAGATTATTCTCATAAATATAAACAAGTAAGTGACGAGTATTAATAAACCAACTACAAATACTTTCTGAGATTAATTTTGACGTCACTGTTACTAAATTCCTCCAAACACATATACAGTATTGATATGTTTATATTCTTTATTAAATTCATCTTTATTCAGGGGTATATTTATTAATCTATAAATCAAACTATTGAAAACAGCAAATTTATGTGAAAAAGGGTTAAACAATTTATTTTTTATGTAATTATCAATATGAGTAGACTTCCTATGAATACCAAAGTTTAATTTATTATTATTTCTTATTATTTTTAGATCTAGAAAAGGAAGAACTCCATTAATTTCAGTTTCTAATGTAAATTTTATAGCTTTATCTTGCAAATTTAGTAATTTTAAACAATGCTTTAATAAAGATTATAAACATATTATTAATACTGCTTTAATTAATGGTTTTAATAAAGACTTTATAAATAAAAAAATTGAAAAATTCAAATATCAAAAAACTGTTAATGATATTTCTACCCTTAGAAAAATAAAAGGCGATTATAATTTTAAAAAATTTACTTACCATCCTTGGGTTTATAAACATTTTTAAAAACTTTTTAAAGAGTTTGGTATAACTTTGGTTTCTCAAAATAAATATAGTATTAAAAATTTATTGCATTTCTCTATAAAATATAAAATTTCTAATAATAAAAAATCGGGTAATTGTTTCGATTGTGATAAAGTTTATATTGGAAAGACAAAATGTAATTTAGAAACCAGAGCGAAAGAACATTTTCGTAACATTAAGTATAAACAAACTGAAATCGGCCATAGCAAATCATTTTTGGTCATTTAACCATGAAATAAATCCAGAAGTTGAATTATTAAAACAATTAAGTGGTCCAATAGATTTAATGGTTTGGGGAAAGATATTTATTTTAAAAAACAAACATCGCGTAATGAATTTTGAAATACCGGCAGTTGTTTCTGTTTTGAAATGTATTTTATTTTCAGATTTTGGTAGTACTAACAAGAACATATGAACATCTAGCATTCGTAACGATGGCGGCAGCTTTGTTTCCGGCTGAAGATGTGTATAAGTTTACATGAAATTGTGATCCTGGAGAATTTATAAGAATTATCATCATTTCTTATAAGATAAGTGAAGTTTTAAGTTAAAAATTGTTATATTTGTGTATATTTGTTTGCTTCACTATTAATAGCTTCATATTTTACGTATTTACAGCTAAAAATATTTAAGTTTCGGATTTGTTCTAGCTGGAGCTAAAGATGAACAAAAGCCTTAATGTGTTTTGTGTTATGACGTTCTGTCCAATGATGTAATGAAGCCTGCTAAGCTGCAAAGACATTAAGAGACGAAACAACTGGATTACATTGGTAAGACACTTGATTATTTTATAATAAGAAGTAAAGAGATGAAAATGGAGTAAATCTAGAATAGAAAAAATTTCTACTGGAACCAGTAGTGAAAAAGCCAAACTAGCTTCCTATTTTTTGTTGTTGCAATTTACGTCCTCCAATGTTAAGTCATATTGGACAATGAATGAAATGGGTGAAATGATACTCAAATGAGTCCAGGGTCCATGGAGCTTAGAGTTACCTGACATTCGTCTATCAGGGTAAGGAAAAACCCTGGAAAAGACCTTATCCAGGTAACTCGCCCTGACCGAGATTAGAACTCTGGACATCTTGAACGTGATGCAGACATGGTACCATCGATGCTACCGAGGCAGGCTAACTTCCTATGAAGCAGTGCTACTCATTGCTAGTAGTGGCAAGCCTTAAACATTGCACAGAAATTAATATTTGTCAACTGATAAAAAGATGTGTGGCATAATGATTGGTGACTCAGATGCCAAAGAGCTGAACACAGTTTCACTATCAATTGATTCAGTTAAACGTAGAATTGTTCATATGTCTCAAAATGTCCTGAACCAGCTAATTATAAGGTTAAAATCTACAATGTATGCTTTACAACTTGACTAAAGTACTGATTTCAGTGACAAGTCTCATTTGTTATCTTTTGTACATTACAAACACGAGAAAGAGCTTGTTGAGACCTATTGTTTTGTAGGGAAGTCTTGCATAACACTGCTGAGGGTGTCTTTAAGACACTTGATGGATTTATTTCAGAGCAAGGTCTTGAGCGGAAAGTTTGTGCAGCCGTAAGCACAGACGGAGCCGCAGCGGTGTCTTGACACAACACCAGATTTAAATATTAAAAGCAGAAGCATTATTAACAGTGAAGTATTCTTCATATTTAAGTTTGAATTTATGAGTCACTATGTTTACACTCAGTCTTCACTTTATAAAAAACCAGATTTAAAGTTCAATTTCAAGCTGTCAACCCTGAGATTAAGTGGTCTCATTGCTCGATACATAGAGGCATTGGCTGTAAGAAAAATTCTGCCTGTTTTGAAGGAAATATTAGAAGAGTTGGTTGTAATTGTGAACTACATTAAAGCCTGTCCTCTTAACTCACGGATATTCCAGAAACTATGTGAAGAAATGGAAGTGAACATAAACAACTGTTCTTGCACACAGACACTCACTGGCTTTCTTTTGGAACTGTTCTTTCACGATTTTTTTAATTACGTGATGAAGTGAGGCTATTTTTTGAAGACAGCAATCTCGAACATTTTCCCCTCAGCGAATGACTGTGTGACTTTGAATGGTTGTGCAAAGTGTCATATCTAGCTAGTATCTTCTCACACATAAATGAACTAAATCGAAAATTGCAAGGAAAAAAAACCAGATGTTTTCACGGTTCTTGAAGCAATGATAGGAAAACTTCAAGTGTGGAAAGGTCGTGTAGAAAAGAAATCCTTAGGCTCCTTTCCAATTTTGGGACAATTTCTGACTTTATCAGAAGAAACTTTGCCTAAAAATATTGAAGAAGCCATAGTAGAACACCTGAATGGCCTATCAAAAACTTTGAGGAAGTACTTTCCAGCACCGGCAGATGATCAGAATGAGTGGATAAAGTATCCTTTCCAGAAAAACGACATAGGCAGCATTGATAGCCTTTCGGAAAAAGAACAGGACCAACTAATAGAGTTATTTAACAGCAAAGGATGGAAAGTTGTACACCAGGAAAATGAACTTGCAAAATTTTGGTTTCTGGCGCAGAGTGAATTTAATGAACTAGCTACCAAAGCACAAGTATATTGTGCCCTTACCAACCAACTATCTGTGCGAGCAAACATTTTCAGTGATGTGCAACATCAAGCCATTGAAGAGAAACAGACTTGCCAATGTAGAAACTGACTTAATAGTAATGTTCAACATTAAGCCCAGCGTAACTGAGCTTATTCAATTAAAAAAACAGTTGCATTGTTCACATTAATACATTCCAATGAACAAAGTTTCAAGCTTTTGTCACGTAAACTGATTTTCTTAGTAACTCAATACTAACTTTGTTGAAATGGTCAAATGGTGGATTCAGAACATTATGAATAACTTTTTAAATGTCTAAAAATGGTTTCTTTACATGGAAAATAAATTCAATTTTATAACATGTTGTGCCTAATGTTATTAATCCTTGGGTAATTCAAAGAGTGTGATATTTCAAATTTTTACTTTGTAAGGCTAAAGTTAAATAAAACCCTAGTTAGGCAAACCTGTATAAAATTTACTTCAAAGTGAAAAAAATTAATAAATACAATTTAAAAGAATATATGTTTTATTTAAAATACATTTTATACACAAGTTTATTTTATTTAGTTTAACTTTAATTTTAATTTAATATTAAATTTAAAACTAAAAATACAAAATATATCTTAAATTATACATATAATAAACATTTAAATTCCAATTATAAAATTCAACCAAAAGTGACTCGTTCATATATAATGAGTTGCCAAACTATGGGGGTCTGCGAACAAGTTGTTAGATGATAAGGGGGTCCTAGAGGCAGAAGAGTTTGAGAAACACTGCTCTAGAACACCTCCAGAAGAGCAAAACATTCATTGTAAAGTATTATGCTTCACTAATGAACCAACTGAAGGCTTTTTGTTTCCAAGCTGAGTAGATGAAGAAATGATGACGTTGAAGATAAGACATATGCTTAGGGTACATTGCACAAAAATGTTATTGAGGGTATACTGTAATAGATAACTAGAAGATGGATTGGAAAGCAGCTAGTGAAGATAAATAATTTGTGATAGGGAAAGGGAGCACAAGAAAAGGGATGAGGTGCACATGAGAAATATGAAAAGTGAGGTTAAGTAAATCGCGACCTAGCAAAACTATAGTAATACAAATTTGAAACAAGTGGTAGTAATTAACTCGAATAGACAAAAATTCAGCAAATACCAAAAACTAGTGCAAAGAGTGTAAATGGAAAGCAATTATCATAATACACACGAATCAAGTGTGTAATTGTATTGAAGGGCTAGCCTATTTACAAAGGGGCCAGGGAATAGCCAGGGAATGGCCAGGGGTAGCCCAAGATGAGTTTCTTTTAGTATTAATAAATCATATCATATTAGAAGCTTGGAAAGTTGGACTAATTGCATCAAATCAATAAATGAATGAATGAATGAATGAATAACAATAAACAATAGTAGTAGTAGTAATAATAATAATGATAATGATAATAATAATGATAATAATAATAATGATAATAATAATAATGATAATAATAATGACAATAATAATAATGATGATGATAATAATAATAATAATAATAATAATAATAATAATAATAATAATAATAATAATAATAATAATAATAATAATAATAATAATAATAATAATAATAATAATAATAATAATAATAATAATAATAATAATAATAATAATAATAATAATAATAATAATAATAATAATAATAATAATAATAATAATAATAATAATAATAATAATAATAATAATAATAATAATAATAATAATAATAATAATAATAATAATAATAATAATAATAATAATAATAATAATAATAATAATAATAATAATAATAATAATAATAATAATAATAATAATAATACTAATAATAATACTAATACTAATACTAATAATAATAATACTAATACTAATACTAATAATAATAATAATAATAATAATAATAATAATAATAATAATAATAATAATAATAATAATAATAATAATAATAATAATAATAATAATAATAATAATAATAATAATAATAATAATAATAATAATAATAATAATAATAATAATAATAATAATAATAATAATAATAATAATAATAATAATAATAATAATAATAATAATAATAATAATAATAATAATAATAATAATAATAATAATAATAATAATAATAATAATAATAATAATAATAATAATAATAATAATAATAATAATAGTGATGATGATGATGATGATGATGATGATGATGATGATGATGATGATGATGATGATGATGATGATGATTGATGATGATGATGATGATGATGATGATGATGATGATGATGATTGATGATGATGATGATGATGATGATGATGATGATGATGATGATGATGATGATGATGATGATGATGATGATGATGATGATGATGATGATGATGATGATGATGATGATGTACTTGTAGTCAACATATTCAAAAAATTTATCTATACTATAAAAACATTAACATCATTAACAATAACAAAATTAATTGTCAAAGTGATCATAATATTCCTTTATGCTATAAAAACAATGGAGTGAGAAAATTTTTTGAGACAAATTCTAAATCGATGCAGTGCAGGTATTTGCTTCAGATAATTGGGTAATTTATTATAAAGCTGGAGGCCAGTATATACAAGACTGTTTTATAGTTACAACTGCAAGAACTGGATGTGGAACACCTGCATTTCCAACAAGATGAAGCAAGCAGCTACAAACCCATTTCAACAAGGTTGCTGAGAAAAGCAACACTACAAGTATAACAATATAATATAATATAACACTACAAGTATAACAATATAATATAATATAACACTACAAGTATAACAATATAATATAACACTACAAGTATAACAATATAATATAACACTACAAGTTGCAAAGGCAACCAGAATTACCCACCAAGTTCTTGTAATTATACCTAAATTAAAAAAGGTTTATTTTCTACACATACATACTGAAGTATACTGCATATTATGTCTGTTTGGAGGAATTTAGTAACAGTGATGTCCAAATTAATTGAAAAAAAAGAAAAACTATTTGTAGTCGATTTTTAACACTATATTTTTGTTTTGTATTTTTTTTTTGTTTTTTTTGTTCTAGCAACTAATTTTGGGAGCTGTTACTTCCATTTTCAAACCTGAAAGTCAGACCCTTCACTCAAAAAATAAAAATGTGTCTGTGTTAAAAACTGACTACAAATAGATTTTTCAATTATATTGCGTATATTTTTAAAATATCTTCAAGAGGCTACTCTAAAATTTTCTGATAGGAAAATTGTGTTCCTTATGAGAAATTATCAGAATGGAATGGACAGTAAGGAAAAGGTGAAGGTAAATAAATAAATAAATAACAAAATATATATGTATATATATAAAACTCTGAACAATTTTAATTTAATAAATAACAATATTAAATCAAATGGCACTTTTATCCTTTGGGTTTTGCACCTAGATTCTTCATAATTTCAGGCACTAATTCCAGCAGTTCTTCAGCTGTCTGTTTGAAATCACTATCAACCCACAGATGCTTCAGTTTTTTAATCACGTCCTCCATAATCTTGCCACCTGGAAAACATTACACATATCTTAAATAAGCAAGCACATATACTTTTAAAGCTTTTTGGTTAGACCAACTACAGCACATTAATACACCATCAATGAATGAAGTCGAAGCTAGTTTTTCTCAGATTTAATTTATTTGGATTACCAGGCTATTTTATCAGTTTTCCAGGCTATTTATAGCATCTTATCCTTGCACACTAGTGGAATTTTGAAGTATAAAGAGAGGCCAGCTTTAACAAATGTTCACCAGGATCACTGGGGGAATATGAGTCCATGAGATCTAGCAACCATGTAACTGAAGATGCAAGCAACAGCTTCGGAAACTAGTACTACATAAATTGAGGAGGGTTTTTTCAAAACTCGATAGATGAAAAATTTTACGAAATTGAGTTATATATAGTATTGGCATAATTTTCACCTTCATCATCATTCTGTGAAATCAGATTTTGCAAATTTCCATTCATGTCCTGTGTAGAAGTTAGGGAATATTTGCAGTTTTTTCCCAAAAATAGTTAGATGCACTTGCTCAGTTAAAGCAAAAGTCAATAGATGCAATTTTATGATTTTATGCTCCAGTGTGTAGCAACCTCAATTCTATGAGATGTATGTTGGCACTGACTGCCATCTCACTATTGCGATTCTTGTACATGCTGCAGCATTAGCAATAACTGCAAACTCAGGTTGTGCGCTTGTATTTCACATTCATTTCTGAAAGCTTTGTTATATTTACATGGCATTTTTATTCTTAGTTGAGACACTACACTGTACTATGCACAATGGACGGAAGCTCAGATTGTGAAACTGTACCAGTCGTAGAATGCGTAGGAAGTAGAAATTGCAAAAATAAGGAAAGGAAATCAAAATGCAAGTCAAGGAAAGCTTATAATCCAGCAATTTCATATTCACATGGTCTCGAGTGCACTCTACAAAATCCTAAAAGTAAAGGGCATAAGCACTGTGATGTAGCTGATTTGACTTATAATGATATAAGTAGATTTCACCAACATCTTTCCATGCTCAACAAAATAGATCAATTTGGATTGCTAATAAATCTGTTGAAGAGAAAATACAATAATTTAGGTTATTCAATGCTGAGCACATTCCAGAAAATATGATCTGGAAATTTGTCATCTTACCTTCTAGGAAAATGTCTTTCAAGGAAATCAATTGCACCATTGGCGGTATGTACAGGAGCACCATCCTGCTGAAACCAGCAATCAAATTTTTCTTTTTCATCCAGTTGGTTAATAAACTAAACTCAGATAAACTTTTCGCCTTATATCACCGAGCGTTTAGTCTTCCTTCAAAGAAAATTGGACCCATTATTCACTGTCACAACACGGCAGACCAGAAACCTTTCTTTTTTAAATAATACTGTGGGATTTCCACAAACTGATTTGTAGAGTCAGAACACCATATGCGTATATTTTGTGTGATTTTATAAGGGTAGAGTTCAATTACCTTCCTGACTGCTCTATGGCAAGAATCAATGGAAAGTCCCGTCTGCCTAACTACTGCCACAAAGATGTCTGAGGCCTTTCTGTCACAATATTATTTATTGCTTCTAGATTGGGACCAGTCAATTCATAGCGTTCAGTGTCTCTCTGTTTGCTAGTAACTGATCCTGTATCTTGGAAATGTTTGATGTATTTATTGGTGTTGAAAGCTATAAGGATACCAACATTAATTAAGAAATTTTAATGAAGCGTGAGAATGCAAAAAATTATATTATATACTGATAAAATGTAAGATGTTTATGTTGCAAACAAATGTATGTACCTGGACACTTTTGACAGCATTACGTTCAGAGGGACTTGTTTGAACACCGGATAGCATTGGATAAACTCCTCTATGCTGTGGTTTAAATTGTATTTATATTAAATTTAAAGGGAGTCGACTAATGACACTAAGCAACATTTTTAAATTTAGCAGTAAATTAAAAAGTAAGTGTTGTTTAGTGTCATTAATCGACTCCCTTTAAATTTAATTTATTACAACACTGTTTTCAACACTTTCATGAAAGGAATTATTCTATTTATATGTTGCCCCAATTATGCTAATCGCAATTACCGTAGGAGGGGGGAAAGTGGAGGCTGGTTGTATTAGTTATCAGTGCAACCACACTCAGAGTGCTGTAATTTGCTTACTGTTCTGCAAACATTACCGTTCTTCTAGGTAGAGGGCACTATGATTTCAAGATAGACTCACCAGTCAACTATGATGTCATTCTTGCTCTATCGGAGGGCGGGAAATCACGAATAAAAATAAGCACTGTGAATAGTTAACAATGTATACCAGCTCCAACATTTCCATTTTTTTCCATTCCAGAACCATCTGTGTAAATACATAACCATTCTTGTTCTGGATACCGTGTATGAATTGTTTCCAGGGCTCATAATTTCAATTGGACCTAATCATAATCTTTCTTGGAGAAACTTTTTCTTGCGTGCTGCGAGAATATTTTCTAAGTCCCAAGGTGCAGCAGACAAGCAGACAAATGACAGCTACTCGTGTTGCAGCTAACATGAGGAGATGTGTAATACTTGTAGCCAACTTCTGCAAAAATGCAGAAAGACATGTGCATGCAATTAGCAGCAGGTCAGTTTTGGAAAATACTGACCATGTTTCCTCTCAGGTTTTATTGCTTTACAAAAGTAGGCTTACTGTCCAGCAGATGTATTGTACTGTTGGAAGTGAAGGCTCTTCTTTCTATGCATTCTTCGAATATTTAAGATTCGTTGAGAGCATTGATGAAAATAGGGGAATTGCTTGACAAATAAGACAAATGGACTTGTCCTTTTATTTTAATAATAAGGAGGCCTGCCTTCAATTATTATTTGATGAGGGTCTGCTGAGGACACAGATGTTGTGTTCCAAATGCAATACCACCCTGCACCCTATCAAGACGACACAGGTACCTACCCCGAGTTATAGTGTAATTTAGGGACAAATAGGACTGTTAGCAGCTTGTGTTCGTGGAGAAACAAGGATACTTTGGCTGCACTGACTTCTTCAATATAGCTACATATGCAGTAAGTTAATACATAAACAATTAAGTTATGACTTCAGTAATGTTAAAATAATGCCCTCCATCATGAAATTGCACTAAAAGGTAAAGAAATTATATTAAACATCATAGATGTAATAAAATGTGCAAAGGATTTAGGAAAAATTGCTTGCATCACACATTAGAAAGAAGAGCCTCTTTCTTAGCTGTGATAGTTTCAATAGGTTGATTTTCTAGGTTATATTAGTTGATATTAGTTGAAGATGTTAGGAAGGTCCTAACGAAATGCATTCTAGGTAAATACTAGCAATAAATGGAGCACTGAGTACTAGTTTGACTCAAAATTATATTAATTTTGTGCTTCAACTGTATCATACTCCTTACTCATAGGAATAATTTCTGTTTGATGAGGTGGCCATCTTGGGAGTGGTATTTTTTCAATTTTAGTATTTGATTGTATATCTTCTGTATATTATTTATTTTTTTGTATGTAGTTTTCTGAGTTTTATGATTTTTTAATGTTTTCCAGTATGTGTAGTGTCTTTTGAGTGTCTCTGTAGTTTTTCATACAAAATTAGGGCTTGCTTTTATTTTTCACTGTATCTGGGTGGATTTTGTGTAATAATCTATGCTAAAGCTGTTGAACCTGGTGGGACTGAAAAATAGTTTCCATACAATTAGATGAAATGACACTGAAATGCATTGTTACAAGGAAGATTTATTTGAAGGTTATTCTTAGGTCCAGCAAATCCTCAAACCTCTAAAAGCAAATTAAGCTCTGGTAGTTACATTTAGAAAAATATACAGAATTTTCAAACAATTTTGGGCTATTTTAGTTCTGTAATGCCATGATGGGGGAGAAATAGAGGAATTAACTGGTATACATTATCAAGGAAACTTGATCTTGTGGGTTTTTCCAAAAAGCATTTGTTTATGGTAAAGGAACAAATAATCTTTTAACCCTTTGCCCCTCCATGGATGCTCAGAAGTTTTTCTCCAGCCAGGCCACTGCTTTTGCAGGCATTTAAATTTAAATCGACAGAGCCTGAATTTGCATGCAAAAATGACCTATTACATAGAAATTTGAATCTAGTTTTAACAGCATGATATTTTTAAATTAAAAATTATATTTCTATGTATATTTAGGAACATATTTTAGTACTGACCATGTTTTTGATTTGTTATATTATTTTGTAGTCCTCTTTTACCGCCACAAAACTCTCGTTTTCTAGAAAGAATATATTGAAATACTTTAGGATATTTTCACTACTTACACTTAAAAAATTTTTTTTTATTATTTTCTGTTTACATGACTAACACATACCTCTTTTTCAATGTGGTTAGTGGAGAAAACACCCTGTTGGGCATAACGGAAGGTTACATTACTACCATTTGTATTGTGTTTGAATGCAGCTCCCAGACTGAGTTCCATGCTTTTTTACTGAGCGAAACGATGAAGAGTATGTTACAGCATTAGGTATGTTCCTCTGTCACCATATAGATTTGTGTAATGTTAAGTTTCCGATCAACTAATTTACACAATTTTTCCTATGTTGCTACAGTCGGTTTTCATATGCCGTTCAAACAGGTCTGCTGCCCATGTCATAAATGATGATACTGTTTACAATAGATACATTTACAACAAAGTAAAACTGATATTTTCATCAATTTTTGCTTGTCTTTTCACCCCATAGCATTGCCTTTGTTAATCCACCAAGAACACCCCCTACACTGTGAAGCTAATTTATGACAGTGTTATGTTATGGAATGTTCACTTTCTCTTTTTCTGTACCACTTTTTCTTACCACCTCACCCACTGTTCTTGAATCTGAATTTATAGAGAGTAGCAAAAGTCTTGATTTTTATGCCAAACAATTGCAGTCACCCCTTGTTTGAAGTTTACAAGCCGCCTCGCTTCAGTTTTAGACTTTAGGTATGCTGTCGTGTTGTACCACAAGCGTATGCTTTTTTAACGAAACTGTAATTAGTGTTGTGCAGCTAAAAAAATTTAAAATAAATATGTCACTGATCTGAGAAGTATTTGGACATAGCTAAAACAACTGGTTCATCTAGAACGAGCTAACAGTATCTTTTTCTTTTCTCCCAGGGTACACCTTCAGTCTATAAGATACCAATCTTTGCTGGCTGCAATATCCCATGCTTTCATTCCCTATTTTGTAGGTTTCTTGGGCATATATTGCTTCAAATGAAGCCTTCCTTTGAAACTTATTATTGTTTGTCACATCACGAGTGCGGCCCAAATAATAATGCATTTTAAATTTCTTTACACAGTTAAGTGGTCTGAATTTTATATAAATAAAATTCTCTTGTGCCCATTTTGGTTTAGCTTCTTCGTCATTTATGTGAAAATACCGAGAAAGCATTACAGAACGATGGAATGTAACTGCCTGCTTTATAACAGGACAGTTACAAAAATTGTCTGTACAATTTTTTCAAGTTTTGGATAGATTTATTACTCTCATACAGATAAAAATCCTCAAATATGCTCTAGTTTCCTTCTCATTTGTGTCTGCCCATCTATCTTGTTTATTCAACTGAGAAAGCTTCACAAAATTTGCTGTATAGAAAGAGACTAAGTAGGTATTAAATTTTTTTCACTTCTTAAGACTTTTACATTGTTGCAGATACCTAAAGGGAATGTAAACATTTCAATTTCTGTAAAAGAGAGCTAACATGACCATTAAAGGGGTGGAACATTTTGCGGAACCGAAGAATTGCTAACGTCAAAATCACCGCTACACTGCTGCTAACGCTCTGTACCATATCACTGTCTTGCACTGAGCCGGCCAACCAGGATGTTTCACAGTTGTCACTTTCATTCATAATTCTTCTAAAATAGAGACTTGTATCCCTTTGTCTGTATTCAATATCTGTTTACACACATACTGTTTACACGACGAAGGCCCTACGTGACATTTCATGGCCATAGTTACAGAATTACTGCCTAACAAAGTAACAACCTGAAGCCGGAAAGGCAACTGCTTATTTTTAGTCTTGACATAATGAAGAACTGATGGCAATGTACTCCAGTGCTTCTCAGATTCTCCATACACGGAAATAAATGATAACCTTCAAGGAAATTAAGGTGCATACTGTAGAAGGGCATCTGCAGAAAAAATTTTCTTTACTACGCTGTACTACGATATACGGCGCAGGCTCCTTTTTAATTTGCTATGCTTTACTACAATATGCCGCGCAGAGGGTTAATGGAAAAGTCCATTAGTTGTGATCCAAAAATGCTTTTGTGAATATTGATGGCGATAGGGTGTGTACCTTTTCTTATAATAAACTGTACCTGATATAATCTTTAACAAATAATTTTAAAAAGCACAATACACAGTTGAAAGATAAAATATTTAAATGAAAACATACTGTTGAGCTTTCTGAGACAGAAAAATTAATAATTCCCCATTTAATAATTCCCAAATTAATAATAATTATTCCATGTTATGGAACACAGAGCTACCTCACAAGTCCTATGAGGGTCTGTCTAGTTCAAGTCACACAGTCAGCAAAGTGATTTCACTCATTCATTTTGGAAGCTTGCCAGCCGAAGCTTTAGAATCAGATGAGCTCATTGAAATGTTTGATAAAGGTTTTGATTGCTACAATTCCAGCTAATCCAACACTGCAAAATTCTTTTGCAAACCTGTAAATGATACTTCTTCTCACTGGGCCTTCCTGGATCATTTTCAGGAGTGTATGAAAACATACCATTGGTAATAATGTTTCAGGGGTTGGGTGAAAAATATAATAGCATTACAGGTTTCATGAAAGATCTAAGAGGGAATTTCAACTTTCAAGTTTTATTCACCAGAAGATTGACCAGAGTACATAGAGAACCTATTTTGCACTTTGTGACTATGTGATATAAATGCAGAAATAACATTAATCCAAATTCTAGCAGCTATTCAGTTACTATATCCTTCTGAAAATATCAACTGTGAAACAGACTTAACTTTAAATTAACTTTAAAGAGAGTCGATTAATGACACTAAACAACACTTACTTTTAAATTTTTCCGGAACATGTTTCAGAGGCTTTGTCTCTAACCTCAGCCGGCCATTGACTGGTTCTCATTGGTGTAGTTGACGAAAAAATTTAAAAGTAAGTGTTGTTTAGTGTCATTAATCGACTCTCTTTAAAGTTAATTTATCATAACAACACTGTTTTCAACACTTCCAAGAAAGGAATTGTGAAACAGACATTAGTAAGTTCTTGTTAAGAAAGATATAGAGGCTAGTAAGTTCAGTGTTCCACTGCTCAATGAAAATGAAATGACTAAAGAGGCTATGCCTAAGGAAGACTGGGATGTCTCTAGCTTAAATTCCAGCAACAGTAAAATGGACCACATAATGGAAAATGGAAACTGCTAGGGTATTTAACAGGATGGGTATGTAGGGGTTGAAACACAAAGCATATAAAGACTACTTCACCAAAATACTACAAAAGGAAACACTACTAAAAATAAAATGCTAAACATGCAATAAATATATTGCAAAAAATTAGTAGTATAATGTCATATACCCAGGCAATTTTGTCAAAGAATTGTCACAAATGTTGAGGTATATAATAAACATTTTGAATCACTGTTGTCCATAAAAACAGAAGAGGTAAAGAACACATTGAAGGGAATAATTACAATAACAAAAGAACTTAATGCACATAAAGCATGTTGCAGTGTGCTTGTTGGTAAGTGCACCTGAGTGTAGTTATAAACTGAAACATTAAAATAATGCTAGAAAACAATGCTAGAAAATAGGCAAGAAAACCACAAAATGTACAGTACAAGAAAGGTAAAAAATCCAAGAATATAGTAGCATTTTAACCTACAATCTACATACGTGTATATATATATATATATAAAACTTAAAAGTGTCACATGTTGACTCTATCAAAAACCTTAGCCTATATACAGCTAGTATAAAGAAATTATTAATTTCCATCAATTAACTAAAGTGTCACATGTCTAAAGCAGTTCATTCTTGTTACATTATGCCATTGTTAAAACCTTGTTATGAATATATGTATATTATCTTGATAAGCCAAAAATATTGCTATATTGCATTGCACTCTGCCTCTCTTTCTCTCTTCCTTATGTCATTCATTTCCACTGCTAGAGGCGCCATAATAGCATGTTTGCCACTCACTTATAGGTTATGTACAAAAAAGTTTCCTGTACTGTTATAATAAGTATTTGATGTCAGTATCACCAAATCTCTGCCAATTTTATTTACATTAAGCTGCAATTAATAAAAACGTTTTAAGTGTAGAGAGCATTGGGAAAAGAAGTTTCTACACTGTAACTTTGCTTTTATAGAACTAATATTTAAAAATTCACATCAGATGAGAAATATCTTGAACAATAACTGAAAATCTAAAAAACAGCACCCTCACCTATACTATAAGCACTATGCTTTTTATGCTCTTACCTGGAACTCCATTATCTCTCAACATATTCCCATTTAGAGGAAATCTTGGAATGGTCCAGTTTTTAAATTCATGCAGAAGTTCATTATCTCCTCTATATTTCAGAACTTCAATGACCCTCTTAAAGACATCTGAAACTTTGCCTTTCGTGTTGACTACTAACAATTGATAAGGGCTGCAAAAGAAAACACACCAAATGCCCTGTAAATTATATACCATTGGTGAAAACTGGTCTATAATGATACACATTTAAAAAAGAAAGTGAGCTTTATTCTTGTCTGTTAGGAACAGGATCAATGTTACATTTCTGCTAAGTATTCACTGGTTTTTATTGGATGAACTTAATTTTATTTTAACAATCTTTGCATTATCTATCAAAAATCTTTGCATTAATGATTTCCTTTTAAATATGATCTGTGAACTTCATCTTGTTGGCTCAGTTTTACCACTGTTGTGAAACAAATGTGAATACAAGCACTACTGTACTACATGCGCATGATAAGAGCGATCGGGCTCCAAGTCCTCATTTAGTAAGTTTCGTTTAACTCCGTAAACATAGATGACAACTTTGAAATTTGAAATGCGCTACACACTGACATCAAGTGGTTAATACTCTAAATTTTATCATGTCCAACATATTCGTTTTGGTCAATTTTGAGGTTACTTAGCTAACCAGTTTACAACAATCATATGTTAGAATTAGAATTTCAGTTCGTCCTTGGCAACATATACATGTTATGAGAAACATCGAAAATGTATAAATACAGTATATACATAAATGAAAATGAAATGAAATGTGTAGTGTTTAACGCCTGCTTTTACTACATACGGCACCGCAGGCGGTGACATTGGTGATACATGAGATGAAGATGGAGCACCGGGGGAAACCGGAGGTCCCGGAGAAAACCCGCCCCAGCGCCGTGTTGTCCACTACAAATCTCACTTTGCGGTCACCTGGGATCGAACCCGGGCTGCCATGGTGAGAGCCAAGCATATGCATAAAGTTAAATTGATTTCAAAGTATATACACAGTAAGCATATTTTCTATGGTTTCATGTGGTATTTGCATAGACCTATTTACTACAAGAAATGTCATAATATGAATATTACAGGTTTGTGAATGTACTATGCTCCCAGTGCTCATTTATATGGTTATAGTTCTAAACATTCATTAACCGTATAAAAACAGTGTGCATGCAAAAATTTCTTAACCTTATTCTTAAAGTGTTTTTATGATGCAGCTTGTTTAAATGAATTTGGAAGTTTATTATATAACATTATCCCTTTGTAATTACAGGTTCCTTCATATAGGCTCATTTGGTGCACTCGAATTGCCAGTTTATCCTTGTTACGAGTTCTTTTTATTTTTTTTATTTTATGTTTTTATAACTTGCGTCCTCCAAGTCATATCGGATGATGAATGGAATGGATGAAATGATGCTCAAATGAACCCAGGGTCCATTGAGCTTAGAGTCACCCGACATTCGTCTTTCAGGACAAGGGAAAACCCCGGGAAAAACCTTATCCAGGTAACTCACCCTGACCAAGATTCAAACTTGGGACCTCTTGAACGTGAGGCAGACATTCTACCACCACGCTACCGAGGCGGTACTTGTTACGAGTGTGGTGGTAATGTACATCAGCATTTACTTGAAAATGATTTATATTTGTATGAACATTTGTGGATGTTATGGTTCTCTAAAGAGGACACATTATTATTCATCTACCTCCATATAACTGTGTTCTGAATTCAATTGAGCTGGTGTGGGCAAAACTAAGGAACATTTTCATAGGATGCAAAGTTACTTGTGATATCTTCACTTATCTTACACGCTATTTTGCTGAACTGTGTTTTTCAAAGTTGACCATACTGCAGAAACAACAGTGTTAGCTCTTGCTTCTTCCCCTCTGCCCGCACCACACCATAAATCCAGTGCTCTTATCCTGCGTGTACTGTACATAGATAGTCAATCTGAAAAATTCATTGCCATGGCTGGGATTTGAACCATGGATCTCCTGGTTTCCGTCCACTCGCTCTTACCCATTGAGCTACCATGGTCAACGTGCCATCCTGACATAAATTCTCTAATGACCATATATTTTCCTGGTAAACCACTAGGGGCTCTCGTATGTGAGATACACCGTTTGTGGTGACTTACTATTGTAAGTATGTACTTGAATCCCAGACTTCGTCATTAAACTCTTATTTAAGTTAATTGATGGAAATTAATCATGTCTTCACACTAGCCATATATAGGCTAAGGTTTTGGATAGATAGAATGGTTCAAATTCCAGTCATGGCATTGAATTTTTCAGGCTGACTAGCTATAAAAAAACCTTAGCCTATATATGGCTAGTGTGAAGAAATGATTAATTTCCATCAATTAACTTAACTACTATACATGCTTATGATTTCACAGCTGGCACTGATGAAATAGCATGTAGTATCTGGGCTTTTTCTGAAGATGCCCAATGAAGTAATGGGCAAAACATCAGATGATAATTCATTGACTGGACCACAGACTACAAGTCTGGAAAAGCTGATGCTTAAAGAACATCTCATTAGTTTACCAATGCTCCATATGCCCAATGGAATTAAACAGCCAGTAGCTTTTAACTTATTAAACAGAATACTTTTTTCCCCAAGAACAATGAATAACATACAGCAGATCCTCACTTTTAGGTCCTGTAAATTAACATTTCTCCATCAGGAACATAATATTTTACACTTCTGATTTTCTTATGCTTATAAAATATTTTTAACATTACATTTATATGAGCATAGTTTTAAAGTTTAGGCAATTTCTGATATTTCAAAGCCCTCAAAGGAATTTTAAGATAGCATGAAATCAAAAAGTCATGGATGTTTTTAGTTTTGGTAGAATTTGGCTGTTTTATTCTTTTTTATACATGAAGATGTTCTTTTTGTGCATGCCAGCATTAAACATTACAGATATGCTCAGTATATATGAAATGTTTATATATGCCATACACCCACAAAGTAATAAATGTTAAATTTAAAAGGATGAGTGGATTAATGACACTAAACAACACTTTTAAATTTTCCGGAACATGTTTCAGAGGCTACTTTCCTTGATGTCAGGGTTAAAATGAAGGAAAATAGCCTCCGAAACACATTCCAGGAAATTTAAAAGTAAGTGTTGTTTAGTGTCATTAATCAACTCACCCTTAAATTTAATTTATGACAGCAACACTGTTTTCGACACTTCCATGAATGGAAATTATACTAAATGTTACTTCATACATCAATTAAAATTGGAAATCATTTTCTTATCTGTGACAAGTTGCCAGCATAGATTGGCACTATCTATTACACATTGAGACAGAATATATGAAGTGTTAACTTGCACTACCAAACACAACAAAGTTACAACATAGTTTCAAAAGAAACCAACAATCTCATTTTCATTTGCCTGGTAGCATGGAAGAATATAGTATAATATAATGAATGTGCATACCCTTTAAAACCTCTTCCAAAGATATTTGAATTCTTTATTTGAATATTGAATTGACTGACAACTATAACTTGACTTGGTTGAAAATTTTTCTAACATGTTCCTAAAGAACTCAAAAAATACTGAGGATGAAAGCAAATGCTTTGGAAACATGGTCAAATAATTCTCAGGTGCAGTTATAGTGTATCAACTGGTTCAAGATTCAATTAAATTATTGTTTTGCTTCACTGTCTCCAACTTCTGAATATATAATAATTATTAGCTTTAATCATGAATCATCCTCTTTAAATGCCCTCTTATACCATACGTGGTAACAGGGTATTCTTATTCCTCTTAATCCTTATGCGGGTTGAGGAACAAATCTCTGGATCAGTGGGAGAGAGAATCCAGAATGGGTGATCAGCCCAATGCCTGGTATGAGAGTGAGGGAAGTGGATGACAGAATTAGGGCGAGATGAAATGATAGGAAAGATGGAGTAATTAGTGGAATGCTAGCGGGGGAAACTGGAGGACCTGGAGAAAACCCACCCCAGTGCCATGGTGTCCACCACAAATCTTACTTTGCAGTCGCCTGGGATGAACCTGGGCCGTCTTCATGAGAGCCAAGTAGTCTAACCACTCGATCATGGCGCAGCCAATGATGAATCAGCAGTGAAAATTATTTGAGTTCTGTTTACATGCAGTTCTATTTTTACCTATCCATATGTAAATTTGCTTTTGGTTTTAGAAAAGGTTTAGCTCTTTTTTGTTTTAGTATTTGTTAATAATTGTGATAAAACACTATAGTTTCATCATATGGCATTTTATAACTTAGCCCAATTTTTAACTGTCAGGCAATTCAGTTTTCACTGTCACTAAACTAACATTAACTAGTTCCATTGTCCTTGTTACTTCACTTTCCTCATAATGTAATGAAATAAACATAACATAGCAATTCTTCAGTTCACTTCACTAGTTGGGGAGTTGAACCACAATATCTTTCTCAATCCCTTAAATTAATAACACTCATTGTATGTTGTAGCAGTCACAAAAATCATTCAGAGAATATATGATGTGCGAGAAATGCACTCGCTAACTCATTAACTTAATCACTGATTAATTACTTATGAGAGTGCTCACTTAGCCGTCCAAAATTTCCCGAGTTTCAAAATGCTCAAGAATTGGAGAGAAGGCAATGCTTCTAAAAGATTCTGGTGATCTGGCAATAGTGCTTCCGGTTTTATGTTGTGCAAGCAACCTCTCCATTGTCCGCTGACCTCACACTAAATCTTGGGCCATGGCTGCTGCATTACAATATACATGATCTTTTATTTTGTTAATGTGCATTTCAGAATATTCCAGTAAAAGAAGTAAATAAACCACATGTAACCTTCCATTTATACTTTCCTCTGCTTTCAACATCTTTTGGCGATAGCTAGAAAAGTGGTGAAGATGAGTTCAACAGTATTTTTAGAAATGTGGACCTTTGATTACTTTTGTTATTACAAATAATATCCCATTTGTTTTCTTGTGCTTTTGTACAAACCCCAAAAATTGTTGCACATTAGTACTTGCTACTAAACTGGTTTTGGTAGTAAAATGTATGCTTCATATAAAGCACATCTTGAAATTTCCTGGTCACAAATTGTCTATTTGAAGATTTACCACATTTTAGCACTATTAAAAATAAAACAAACAATCAACTGCACCTCACCTGATAGGGTTCACTGACAGTTTATTCTCACGATGTTCCACAACGAATAAGCCCAGATCCAGCTCCAAAGCAGAGAGCTTCACACGATAATGGAACTGCAGTACCTTGAATACAAAAATTATTATGTAGTAATTAAGTTTCTGGACTAGTGTGAATTCTGACTCCTATTTTCAGATAATTGTATATTATCTTGATTGCTGCCTAAAGCAACAGCTTCCAAAACTAGTACCTCAATAATATAAAAACATAAGTGACGGAGTCTTAAAAACCGACTGTAAATAGTTTTTTCATGCTACTATGGAACACCTATTAGCAGTGGCAGTTTTGAAGGTGGGCTGCATGGCTGCTACACTTTCCCCCATTAGGACCAGCCTGAAAAAAACTTGCTAGTTCAATGCATTTGTCGAGTGTGCTGTGAGCAGCCATAAGAGGCGGAAGTGTGAGCAACTTGCAGGAAAAGAGTATCTGGGGATAGGAATTCAGCAATATAGAGTGAGGATTAGCAGTTTTGGAAGACTGAGAATAAAATGAAATGAAGTGTTTATAATAAGCCAGCAAATATGGTTGGTAATAAATAATTTCTATACTATTGAAAATAGGTGGGATAGAATAAAACTAGGATCCACGGAATTGTAGACTAATCAAGCTGCTAATACAAGAAGTGCAGGACAGCCAGGGAAAAAAGATGGATGAAAACATGGAATAGCTGAAGGAAGCAACGAGAAACTGGAGAGATAAACTAGTACAAATGGAAGAACGCAGGAGGAAAATTGAAATACTGTCAAATAGATGTGATTTAGGACAAAGGAAAAAGCCTGTCTAATTTTCTGAGTGAATAAAGACCATGGAATAAGCTCAGAAGACACAGTTTACAAAATTATGGAAAAGAATCTTGGAATGGAAGACTATGGATGGAAATCAAAGCACTTAGAATAGTGAAAAATATAAGAGAATAAGACTTGAATTTAGTAAAATTCACTACCTTAAGGAAGAAATGGGAAGTGATAGGAAATGATGATGATGATAATAATTAATGATAATTAATATGATAATAATAATTAATGATAATAATGATGATAACAACAACAACAATAATAACAATAACAATAATAACAATAACAATAACAATAACAATAACAATAACAATAACAATAACAATAACAATAACAATAACAATAACAATAACAATAACAATAATAATAATAATAATAATAATAATAATAATAATAATAATAATAATAATAATAATAATAATAATAATAATAATAATAATAATAATAATAATAATAATAATAATAATAATAATAATAATAATAATAATAATAATAATAATAATAATAATAATAATAATAATAATAATAATAATAATAATAATAATAATAATAATAATAATAATAATAATAATAATAATAATAATAATAATAATAATAATAATAATAATAATAATAATAATAATAATAATAATAATAATAATAATAATAATAATAATAATAATAATAATAATAATAATAATAATAATAATAATAATAATAATAATAATAATAATAATAATAATAATAATAATAATAATAATAATAATAATAATAATAATAATAATAATAATAATAATAATAATAATAATAATAATAATAATAATAATAATAATAATAATAATAATAATAATAATAATAATAATAATAATAATAATAATAATAATAATAATAATAATCATAATAATAATAATAATCATAATAATAATAATAATCATAATAATAATAATAATCATAACAATAACAATAATAATAACAATAATAACAATAATAACAATAATAACAATAATAGCAATAATAACGATAACGATAATGATAATGATAATGATAATGATAATGATAATGATAATGATAATGATAATGATAATAATAATAATGATAATAATAATAATAATAATAATAATAATAATAATAATAATAATAATAATAATAATAATAATAATAATAATAATAATAATAATAATAATAATAATAATAATAATAATAATAATAATAATAATAATAATAATAATAATAATAATAATAATAATAATAATAATAATAATAATAATAATAATAATAATAATAATAATAATAATAATAATAATAATAATAATAATAATAATAATAATAATAATAATAATAATAATAATAATAATAATAATAATAATAATAATAATAATAATAATAATAATAATAATAATAATAATAATAATAATAATAATAATAATAATAATAATAATAATAATAATAATAATAATAATAATAATAATAATAATAATAATAATAATAATAATAATAATAATAATAATAATAATAATAATAATAATAATAATAATAATAATAATAATAATAATAATAATAATAATAATAATAATAATAATAATAATAATAATAATAATAATAATAATAATAATAATAATAATAATAATAATAATAATAATAATAATAATAATAATAATAATAATAATAATAATAAATAATTAATAAATCATCATCATAATAATAAAAGAACAAGAATTTTTATAGAACAGGATTATATAAAGTAGAAGCAACAACTGAAGGCAATTATTAAATTATAGATGAGTCGTATTTATTACACATCAGCTTCACTTTCGCACCTATATTGCAGACAAGAGTTGCATTAGAGCCGATGATGCGAACGTTAGTTTGTGAAACAATTTTGCTTCAATGTGGTGTTCCAATACAGTTAAATTTTGATAAACTTAAGAGAAGATGACTGAAGCAAGGACAGCTGGAAAGAAGACCTTCATGAAAGGGTTACAACTATTTAGTGAAGGAGAAAACTGGAGCTGTGTTAGTAATAAAGGAATGGAAAAAAAATTGAATGGCAAAGTCAGCATATGTAAAGACTAGGGTCCGGAAGTTGTTGAACTAAAAATTCAATGTAAAGAAATGACCCAAAAATTAACAATTTCTTTCATAATAATAAATTAATAAATGTCACAGACAAATAATATATATTTTGAATAACCACATTTTAAAATTAACTTTCTTAGTAAATAATGCAATTATTGCTACTAGATAATATTTTCAATTTTATAAAATATGAAAAAATAAGTAACTGTACCCATTAGCCAAAACATACCTTACTTAGCACTGCAGTACACCACCACGGTCATCTTCAAGTTATCAAAAAGAAAGGAACGGCGGTTGACAGCTAAAACTGTTTTATACTTTGAGAAACTTCTCTCCACTTCCACAGATGTTATAGGTGCATATTTAAACAACACTATGTCACTGTCTGTAAAATCCTATTCAAAAATATCAGTTCTGAAGTCTTCTCCTGACAAGATATCGGTAACCTGACAAACTGATTGGTATTCTTTATTTTCGTCCAATAAAAATTTTAGTTTCTGTCTAATTTTATCCCCAATCTCACCTTTTACATTTTGTATCCTCTCTTCTGCAATTCTCACTAACTCAATCGACTTATCCAATATCATGCCACTTTCTTCAAGGCGGGTTATGGTATCCGCAAAAATAAAAAATTTGATTTAATAAAAGCTCATTTACCTTGGATTTGAGGATCAGAAAACAGATCATGTGCGCCCTCAATTGCCTTAGAATCTACCCTATCAAAGCTATTTGCCACTTCTTTCACTATTTGACAATTGTCACAGTGGTATAAACATGCAGTTAACCATGTACCCCGCATGTTAAAATTAGTGCCGGCTGCAAAGTTATATTAGGGGCTTTTTCTTTGAAATACATACTTCGGGTTGATGCTTTCAAAAATATTTTCTTTATTGTGGAAATTAGTGTATCTACTTCTGGAAGTGTTAATCTGACCTGTTCCGCAATTTGATAAAAAGCATGGGCCGATCATGATTCTCCTTCCAAAAATGGTACGCAATCATGATACAGAACGAGAAATCCACGTATTAAAAAGTGTCCCAGGTCCAGCTGCATTAACCACGTGGGAAAAAATCTTCATAAAGAAATATGAAAGAAAATTATTTAATTTCGACACTACCTTTGAAGAAAATCCAAACTTCAAGTTCATCAAGATACCGACAGATGCACCTATTGCCTCCAATGAGTTCACCAATACAACATCCATTAGTCAACAACAGCTGATGATGTTAGGAAGGTCCTAACGAAACGCGTTCTAGGTAAATACTAGCAGTAAGTGGAGCACTGAGTATTAGTTTGACTCAAAATTATATTAATTTTGTGCTTCATTGTATTGTAGTCCTTACACATTGGAATATATTTGCTACTGTTTAGAGTGATCATTACTGTAAGAATATACTGTCTTTTGGCAAGAAAAAATGAAACTTTTACAGTACCTATCTCCTTAATAGCAAGTACAGTAAAACCTCATTAAACCAGACCTCTTTAACCCGGACCAGTTTTGAAAAAAAAAAAAAAAAAAAAAAATTATGTTGTTTAGCCTAGTAAATGAATTGTTTTACAGGCGATAAATTGCTATTTTCAGTAGGTACATTACTTGAATTCTCTTGCCAGCAGATGAATTCATTGCACTCTCCCCAACTGCTTGGGAATAGGTTGGTAGAAATATTATGATAGTCATGGAAAAGGTTGTGGTCTTTTTTTGTGTGTGTGTGTGTGTGCGTGGGTGCATGGGTGCGTGTGCGTGTGCGTGTGCGTGTGCGTGTGTGCGTGTGTGCGTGTGTGCGTGTGTGTGTGTGTGTGTGTGTGTGTGTGTGTGTGTGTGTGTGTGTGTGTGTGTGTGTGTGTGTGTGTGTGTGTGTGTGTGTGTGTGTGTGTGTGTGTGTGTGTGTGTGTGTGTGTGTGTGTGTGTGTGTCTTGCCAGGAAACAAGATTGAAGCAGAAAAAATTAGTGTGGAAGATGATTTTATATACATTTTTAAAAATATTGATGGCTGTTCCGATGTTGATCAAGAGCACATTGACAATTTGTTGAAAATTGACAATGATGGAGGTTATAAACCTATTACAAAGAAAGACATTATTGCATCATGCATTGTTAATGAAAATGAGGAGTATTCAGATTTAATGTTGATCAAACAGCTGCAGTTATGATCCATGCACAAGCAGTATTAACCATAAAGAAACTGATGCTTTATTTTGAGAGTCAAGCTGAAACATTGCCAAATGCAACTTCTATTAAGTGGACGCAAGATCACGTGCTCGTAAGCGATACACTAAACTGAGACAGCAGAGACTCACTGTCTTTTTCACTACCGGCTAGTTTGTAGGTATATTGTCTACAGTGCAAATTTATAGGTTATTACAGTACATAAAGTATGTGTTTTTAGGTGAAAGTGTGCCAATAGTAAGTTTTTAACTGCATTAAAAATATTTCAGTGATGTACAGGTTTTTTTTTAAATTATTATTTCTCCATCATTCTCTGGATAACCCAGATTTTCGTTAACTCGGATCGAACCTGGTCTGAGTTGATTCGGGTAAACAAGGTTCTACTGTACTTTGCTCTGATTCTGTTGACCAAGAAACAAGTGACAGCTGTATCTGAACCAAAACTCCCTTTGCCATTTGCAAGTCACTTGTTATTCTTCAACAATTGACAATAAATTTATGCCAGTATTACTGTGATAGATGGTATGCACTGTACCCAATTTTTTTTCCCCCCAAGGGCAGTTGAAGCAGTTCTATGTCAATATTAATTCAAGGATTACATGGTAAATGACAAATTATTATCCAATTAGGTTAGTTATAAGCTGTTACCAATTTATTGTTGTACAAAATGTTTTGAAATTTTAATATGTTATTCAATTTAATTAACAATGAGAAAAATGAGTGTACCACAGATTCATCTAGGACTCTAAGATGTTTCTTTGCAAAGGGAGACAGTTCCTTATACTACATGTGCATGATAAGTTGAGCGTACGGCTCCCAAGTCCTCATTTGGTAGGTTTCGCATAACTCCGTAAACACAGATGACAACTTGGAAGCATGAAATGCGCTATACTAGTACACTACACTAGTACACTGACATCTAGTGGCTAATATACTATGATTTTACATGCACTCTTTGTTTTCTGTGTGCATTAGTTTTGTGCAAGTTTGAGGTTAATTTCTATATCTTAACCAGTTTGTAATTATGGCAAAGGACACACCAACCTCATCATCATATGTACCTTCTGAACAACGAACTCCAACTCGGAAACACGCATGTACAATCATGCATAGTGATGGCCACAAAATAACAGCAAAAGTTGCAGAAATTTGCGAGATACAAAAGAATAACAACCAGTTAATGTTCCCAGTCAGCAAATCCATAGAACGAGCTGCTGCTTACACAGGAAAAAGCCTCAGCACTGTCAGGTGTATTAATTCATTTTGTGCATCTCATCCCAATGAATCTTGAAAATGCCAGGAGAAAGCAGGTAAGGCTCTGATCTGTGTATGGTAATAACTAATAGTGATGTTTTCTTTCTTTCTTCTTTTCCCTTCAATGCTTTCCCTTTTGCCTTCCTCCTTTTCCTTATATCTTGCTCTTTTATCTTTCTTTTTCTCTTGCTCTGAGTGAATGTAAGAGAAACGAACAGGGAAGTATTTTATTTGGACAAATCTTGGGTAGATATGACAATTGAGAAATGTTGGCAAAAGGAGAATAATGTTTTGGGTGTCAATGCTTGGGGAAGTGCCTCTAAAAGACTAATTGTTGCCAGTGTTGGATTCAGAAGAGGATTTATTAAAGAAGCACAATTAATATTTGCGACCAGGTCCACACAAGATAATTATCATGGACAAATGAATTCACATAATTTTGAAAAATGATTTAGCTCACAGGTCCTCCCTAACCTTCCACTGTCATCAATTTTGGTCATTGATAATGTACTGTATCACTCTCGACAGTTGGACAAAACTCCGACAAGATACGACCTGAATGCAACAATATGTTGGTTGGAAAGAAAGGGTATTGCCTGTAATTATGAAATGATGAAAACTACATTCTACAGTTTAATAGAGACCAACAAACCTAGGAGCAAGACTTATGTTGTGGATGTTATGGCTCTCGAAAGGGGACACACTATTATTCGTCTACTTCTGTATAACTGTGATCTGAATGCAATTGAACTGGTGTGGGCAAAAATAAAGAATGTTTTCAGAGGATGCAACATTACTGGTGATACGTCAGCCACAAATCTGCAGAAACTTGCTATAGAAGCATTCTCCTCTGTAACTGCAACGGATTGTGGAGGAAACTGCAAGAAGGTCCAAGAGCTGCAAATGAAATGTTGAAGAAATGATGGTGTAATAGAAAATGCAATTAATGAAATTATCATCAACGAATCAGAGGATACTAGCGATGAAACTGATGCAGTGAACTCAGAAATCAAAGAATCACAAAGCGAATGAGTGAGTATTTATAGCTGTCATAATATTTATTTTTTATAGTAGATAGATATAGTCAATGTGTTTTTTATTCTTATATGTTTCATAAATAGTAAATATATAAACTTACAGCTTATCTGATTGAGTTCAGTTTACTATTTGTCCACACATCTCACACTTGCGGCACATATCTTTGCTTATCTTACACGCTATTTTGCTGAACTGTGTTTTTCAAGGCTAACTACACTGCAGAAACAAAAGCGTTAGCTCTCGCTTCTTCCCCTCTGCCCGCACCACACCATAAATCCAGTGCTCAAGTTATCGTGCGCATATATTATATGGAATGTCTGGCAACACTAAACAAAACAACTTAAAAACAAAATGAAGTTTAAAAGTATCAAAATGGTTGAATCTAATAATAGTCAAGTTTGAATTTTAGACCCATTCATTTTTATACTTCAGTATCTATTCTTGTAATAGCAAAAGATGCAATGTTTGCTTCACTAAAAAGTGAAATCTTACAAACATTTCTTAGGAGCTTTTTTTAAAAGAAAACTCATGATTCATTTACCTCTTCCTGATTTCTAAACAATGCAGCAAGAAGTGTCATTGGCAGAAGTTGCATATGGCCAGATTTACTCCATACTTCATTAAACTCCTCGATATTTGGGTCATCTGGCAAACCTGTGAAAGAAAAACTGATATAGGTGAATCATTGCATCGGACTTGTAAAAATGAATTCACAAATAATGATAGGATCTATAGGCCTACAGTTTTTCATGTCAACACTATTTCCCTGAACTAATGAAACCTTAACAGCCACCTGAGCATTTAATTTCTCTTGTCTGATTCTTCTACTGTGTGGCAAGCCTTCAAGAGAAAGTCAATCTATACAAGTACTATTAACTTCAAATGTGATGAACTGATGATAGAGGAATTTTTGCAAAAACTAGTCCTGTTATAATATAAAAGATAAGTGAAGTTTAATCACAATTATTACTGTTTATTTAGTCACATCTCTTTATTTAATGAACAACTAATATTAAACTTATTACAATTAATGTTTAATTAGATTAAAAACTGATTCAGTTAGAAATTCTGCTTCTACCTATATCAATATCAGAGTGGTATTTTATCTAATTGAAATTGTAAAAAATTTCCTTTTTTAGCTTTTGCTGTATGTACTGCGCCATCTAAAGGTTGTTTAATGCAAGATTTCTGTTCATGTGAAATCTCAAAGAATGGATGGTCTTAGTATGTATACTTCAGAATGATGGTTTTAATCAATTTTATTTTCCTTCATTGAAGCTAATAACACTGAAGGAATACAAATATTATAATAAAATGCAATAATTTGTTACAAACTTCACTTATCTTTTTAAAAAAATATACATTCTTCACAGATTACAGGACTAGTTTTGCAATTCACTCAATTGCAAAACCCACATGAAAATAGTTAAAACAAGAGCTGCTGATGCAATTGTATGAATTGTGAAACTATTCCTGTGAACTGCGAAGAATTTATAATTTTTTATAAAGATGGGTGAAGTTTACAACAAATTATTCTACTTTAATGTAATATGGGGATTGAATAACTGTGGATAAAATCAGATTGGATTGTATTCAGTGAATTCACTACTAGCCATAAAGTCCCATGAACACTGAACATGTACAAGAACTATACAGTTTAATTGCATATACAGTTGAACTAATTTATACATACATCAACAGGAAGAGGAAAGATTACTTGTAACTCAGAATTACTTACAAATGAAATTTTGATAATGCATTATATTGTCGCGAACCCGTATCTACGATCACATGGCTTGTATACACAAAAGAAACCGATAGGAGGGTAGTGTGAAAACCGAGTGCCTGCGGACACAGATAACAGGCAGATAAAGGTCTGCCAAAACAAACTGAGATAAATGGAAATTTCTAGTTACTTCTGGACTGATAGAGATTGTTCGTGTTCTGGTTTATTTGCGAATCATCTAGAAATTATCTGTGAAGTATTTAAAGAGGCGACGATTGGCCAAGAGGGGTGGTAGTTGTGAAACAGTTGTTGTGAAACCAAACAGCTGGAAGTATTATTGTAACGAGAGCGAATGATGTAATCTGCCGTCACTGTTATTGTCATCAACCTTGGTAGACTGATGGTGTATGTAACATAATGCTGCTGTAATCTATAAGAGTATTTCTATGAAAATAAAGGAGACTTTTAAATTCTGTAACTCTGCCTTTTAATTCTACGAACCCACAAAGTCACAATATGCTTTTCTTAAAAAAAAAAAAAAAAGAAATTGGTCCCACTTTAAAGTACTTATTTAATTTGGCTTATTACACTCTCCTTGCATTAAATGCATACAACTCATTTTACAAAACATGCTAATGAACTTAACAGGTTTTTCACTACAACTTTTTGCACTGATGTAATGCCTACACAGCCCATGTTCAAGAGGTCCCAAGTTCGAATCTCAATCAAGGTGCGTTTCCTGGCTAAGATTTGTTCTGGGAGTTTTCCTTATCCTGAAAGATGAATGTCAAATAACTCTAAGCTCTATAGACCCTGGGCTTATTTGAGTATCATTTCACCAATTTCATTCATCTCTGATATGACTTAAGAGGATAAATTTAGGGGGGGAGGAAGAAGCATACATACATTTATGCACTATTTATTTACTTATGCTAAACCATAGAAGTGAGTATGACCGGTGTTCAACCCTGGCTCTGTACCAGTCATACTCATATTTTACAATAAATCCTTATATCTAATTAATTACACCAATGTAGGTTTGTTATTGGTTCTATTCACTGTCCATAACCATTCGTTTTTCACTTTGTGCAAGATTTGTCCAATCTTCTTGCTATCATTATAAACATTTCACCTAAAGCTATATTTCTATCTAACTTGAACCATTTCTTATTAATATACTCTTTTCTCCAAATTTTTGTCCCTTTACACTTAAAAATTATATGTTCTAGGTTCTCGTTTCCACCACATATGGGACAATAATTTTTACATTTATGCACTAACACTTTGCACATTTTATGTAATTCAAGATTTGAATCATGATCCCTGTTATTATAAGTGTTGCTTGAAACTGATCCACTTTCTTGATATCTACCATGTTTTTGCTACCCATCAGCAATAATCTCATCTTTTAGTTCCTCACAAACATCTAGATTGTCATAAAAATGCACAAAGGCATCGAAATTTGCACCCTAATGTACGGCTGGTTGATTAATAGGCACAATTTCATCATTACTGGTACCATCCAGATTCCAGATTTAAAGGAACAGTGTTTGGTGGTGGAGGAAAATATCTGCTTCCAAGCAGCCAAAATAAATTCCATGGCTCATAAAAGCGAATGGTAAGGTTTTCATTTCCTGCATCAGTGTTATTAACTGGTGAACCAGCATTTTTCTATAATAAATTTTCAAATTTGCAGTGATGCAAAATTCAAGTGGCTGTAGATGACTGGTAGTTAGTAAGGAAAAATTCCACTCTAACAATTTCCAAAATTTTTTTTGTGGTTAAGAGCGACTGGACGGAAACCAGGAGATCCGTGGTTCAAATCCCGGCCATGGCATTGAATTTTTCATGTTGACTCTATCCATCAAATATCTTAGCCTATAGACGGCTAGTGTGGAGAAATGATTAATTTCCATCAATTAACTAAAATAATATGAGTTAAATGATGAAGCCTGGGACTTAAGTACTTACAATTGTAAGTCGCCACAAACGGTGTATCTCGGATGCGAGAGCCCCTAGTGGTCTACCGGGGAATATACGAGTCAACTGGAGAATTCAATGTCAGGAAGGCACGTTGGCCATGGTAGCTCAAAGGTTAAGAGCGACTGGACGGAAACCAGGAGATCCGTGGTTCAAATCCCGGCCATGGCATTGAATTTTTCATGTTGACTCTATCCATCAAATATCTTAGCCTATAGACGGCTAGTGTGGAGAAATGATTAATTTCCATCAATTAACTAAAAAAACTAATGACTTTTATCGACAAATTTGGATTCAAAACTGACAGAAAAAATGTCTTCAGATGTTGCAATTCCTTTCTTGGAAGTGTTGAAAACAGTGATGTTATGATAAATTAAATTTAAAGGGAGTTGATTAATGACACTAAACAACACTTAAATTTTTTCGGAACATGTTTCAGAGACTTTGCCTCTATCGAGTCGATGGCCGGTTGAGGATAGTCTCTGAAACATGTTCCAGAAAAATTTAAAAGTAAGTGTTGTTTAGTGTCATTAATCGACTCCCTTTAAATTTAATCTTCGGATATTGTTTCATCATCTTCCCACTCACACTTGCATCGATGAAGACATTTGGAGGGCACCGGTTTCTATATCCCTTGACACAGGGTCTAAACTTTCCATTAGGTTCTTGGAAGCTAATATAGAGTTTGTCTTCTGATCGTTCTTGATATAGCAACCTTGATTGTGTAACTATGTGTTGCACTGTCAACTGACTGCAGCATCGAGACATGTTTCTCTCCCTTTTCATGGATAGTCTTCTGTCAGAAGAAAGCTCATAGCTGAACTGACTCTGATCACAGTTCCATATAGAACTAATTTCTGTTGTGATATGAGCTCTTTGAATAAGCTCTTCATCATCATCCTTATCTTTTCGAGCTTGGAGCATAGTGATACAGCATGATGTTAACCTAAACTCCTTTTTCAAATTAGTAATAAATCCTAGTGAAGTTGTAAAGTTTGTACACCCAAGATTTCTGGCTATGTCCAATGTCCAATGTTGTAAATGCCAATAATGAATGGCAGAACCGCATTCTCGCCTTCATCGAATTTCGCCATTACACGCTCCTTGATAATCTTGAACACAGTGCATGATTTCCTTTGAAAACTATTTCCTTCTCGTTTCTTTGCCACACAGTCCAGTATGTTTTTAATATTGCTTTTAGTTTCAGTTTAGGGTATCTTTTTAGAAGCTTATTGTATGTGTTGAAACCTCTTATGTGATAATCATCTTATGTTCTCTAGTGTGTTGTCATCAAACGCTGTGATACTTGTGACTAACCTTCTTATCAGGATCAGGAGAGGGTTGGAATTCACTGTCACTGCTTCCATCGCCTCTTCCCACACTTGCCGTATCACTACCGCATGCAAATGAGTTGTTCGTCATTATCATCACTAGCATCATAATTATATGTTAGTGTTATAACAGTATCTGTTTCTAACTTATGCTCATATTTCTGCATTATAACAGATAACTGGTTGAAGAATCCTGTAGTGTGGAGCAGAGGATCCTGAATCGGAAGGAAGAAGCTATTCAACAAGGAGCAGCAAGTGAAAAATCTACTCAAGTTGAAGGAACACACAGTATGGAAACTAGTGACCATGAACTCTCAGACAATGGTGAAGGTAATTTTTTATAGCTGCTGATAACAAACAACTAGTAGTATTACTTCTGAATGTACAGTATTTAAATAATGAGACAGATTCAATAGAACTTCTTTTAATACAACATAGGGTTAGCATAGCTGTACTTTCTGAACATGCTTTTCATATGAATAATCTAGCCTTAGAATTTTTAAATACTATACTCTGCAGAATAGCTTCTGTAGAGAAAAACACAAAGGAGGTGGGGTAGCTATTTTTGTAATAAATGATATCTTAGATTTGTATAAAATATCTACAATCCCAGTTAATGCTACAGAAAAAATCTTTGAAGTTGCTGGAATAAAAATCTCCGGCCTTTTAAATCTCAAAATATTTGATTTTTATAGATCACCAAGTGAAATGGCCACCAGCTTTATTGACAGTTTGAGTGATCTCTTGCAACTTCTAGATCATGGTACAATGATTTTGTTAGCTGGGAGTTTTAACATTAATCTAGACCTCAGCAACACTGATTACCTAAAATTACATGACATATTTAATGCTCATAATATAGTGGATCATATATTAAATCACACACGAGTAACACTAAAAACGGCTAGCATTATAGTTCATATTGCCAGTAACAAGTCTGACGAAATAATAACTAAAATGTTACTCTATGACTATTATATGTAAACTATTTACATAGAAATGTGTCATCATCATCATCATCATCATCATCATCATCATCATCATCATCATCATCATCATCATCATCATCATCATCATCATCATCATCATCATCATCATCATCATCATCATCATCATCATCATCATCACCACCACCACCACCACCATCATCATCATCATCTTCATCATCATCATCATCATCATCATCATCATCATCATCATCATCATCATCATCATCATCATCATCATCATCATCATCATCATCATCATCATCATCATCATCATCATCATCATCATCATCATCATCATCATCATCATCATCATCATCATCATCATCATAATCATCCACATTCTTCCACTCAGGAAAATATATTTAAGGACTAGATTTTGATAGCGTGTTTATGGGTTGGCACTGCTGTCTTAGATATTATCATAGAAACCTCATTACCCTTTGCCTTCTAGTGCTGAAAGAAATAACTTTCTGAATTCTGAAGCAGTTTCAATTCCATTATAAAATCTAACACATTTATAAAATGTGTACCACTAACTTCAGCTTCATATTAGAAAATTTTGCTCTGTACCACACCAAGTGCTCAATTCCAAAACTGGGCAATGATAAAAGAGATGCTATCTCTACTGAACTTATGTAAAGAATCTTCTGAGAGAGGGAGCCAATTACAAGAGATCCAGACAAAAACCAACTGCGATGAGTCATTAATCAGCTGATGATGAGACTGCAGCAGTTTCGAAAAAGTTCCTGATTTTTTAAAAGGACGTGAGTGAAGTTACAAGTTTTAAAAGGTATGACTCAATTTTAGACTTTATACAGGCTATCTCATATTTGAGGATGTATGATAATACATAAGAAATGCACTGAGCACAAAATGGAAGGAATAATTTATCTCACTTTTGAAAGTACATCTTTTATTACAAAACCTACCAATATATGGTCCAATGCCAAGGGAGAGCATTGTGTTCACTAGTTCACCAGCAAAGTTTCCTTCCAATATCTTATGTAACTCTGACCAGATGCGCTCCCCTGATATTTGAGAAAGTCCCTGGATATTGGCCTTTATTGCAGTAAGAGTACTTTCTTCGTGTTTGTCTGGAGATTCTGCTATTTGTCCGCAAAATCTGCAATATACACAAAAATAAAGTAACATTTAGCAAAATTGTATATGCAACACAACAGATACAGTGATATATTGAAGTATATACAAAATAAATATATTTGCTGACTAGTAATTCAACATTTATCATCAAAATTAAATGTATTATTAAATGCTCAACTGAATATATGTTTATTCATATTATGGTAATATCCCTTAAGACAGAAAATAAATTCTAATTTTTATAAAATAAAATAAGTTCTAATTTTTATAAAATTTTATCAAATTTAAAATTATATTTTCCCAGTATCCATTATCTAGGGATTTTAAAAGTGCACTTTCCAAAGAGACAAAACTGCACCATCTAATTTTGAATTAAGATCCTAAAAATGTGTTCAATGAAAATGAAATGGGCTGTTATTGTGCACTGCCTTCAAAGTCTCTTCCAATTCAAGAGATAAGTGTCAGCAGAAAAATTTCCAAGAAAAGACTCACTGTATTGCTGTGCGGAAACATGTTGGGAGAAATGGAGATGCCACTGGTTATTGGAAAGGAGGAACACCTTGATGTTTAAAAAATCTAGACGTCAGCAAGCTTCCAGTTACACGGCAAAGCAATAAATAGGTCTGGATGAAGAGTGGTCTGGGCTCTTTCGATGCCAAAATGAAAAAAGAAAATTGCAAAGTGCTTCTTTTCCTAGACAATGCAACAAACATGCCATTCTAACAGCAAGTTATCAAACATAAAATTGGCTTGGTTACCACCCGATTCAATGAGCATTACACTTCCCATGGACCAGGTAGTTATTTACACATTCAAATCCCATTTTACGCTATATTTGATGCAATCTCTTATTTTAAGTATTGAGACTGAAAGTGCATTTGCTCTTACATGGACAGTTTCTTCCTGGAATGCAAACTGAATTGGTCTGCTTTCCGTTGTTTAAGGACTATGATACAATGAAGCACAAAATTAATACAATTTTAAGTCGAACTAATACTCAATGCTCCATTTATTGCTAGTATTTACCCAGAACGCGTTTCATTAGGATCTTCCTAACATCATCAGCTGTTGTCGACTAATGGATGCCGGTTCAGTGAACTCCTCGGAGGTGATAGGTGTGTCTCTGTCGGTATCTTGATGAACTTGAAATTTGGGTTTCTTCAAAGGTAGTATCGAAATTAAACAATTTACTTTCCTATTTCTTTATAAAGATTTTTTCCCACGTGGTTAATGCAGCTGGACCTTGGACACTTTTTAGTAAGTGAATTTCTCATTCTATGTCATGATTTTCCTTCCAAAAATGGTACACTACCGCCGATTTATCTATTTCTTTATTCCTTATGTTCCTAAAGTGCTGCTCTTTAAGCCTAATGTTCACGTTCCTTTTTGTTTTTCCAATGTAGACTGTAGGTCTGTGACTGTGACTGTTTGATTTCTTTGACTTTAATAAGGAAACTTTGTTGAGTCTTTAAGTTTACTTGTGATTTTCTTTTCTCCCAGTCATTATAAGGTAGTCTGATTAATTTTTCATATTGTATGATGGCTGCTTCTTCAATGTCAAAATCAAGTCTTGGATTATTTGTTAAAATTTGTAGAGCCAGTACTGGGGTAGTTTTGACTGCTCCCATTACTAGGCAAAGAATTTGATTTTGCAGAGTATTAACCTTTTCCTATATCTGCAGTTATTAATATCTTTTCACAATATTAAAAGTGTTGGTTTAATATACATCTTGTAGAAAGAATTTAAAGTTTGTGTAGTGCTTCCCCATTTCTTGCCTACCAATCTCTTTGATAGTAGTAATTTTTTCTCAGCTCTTTTTCCTCTCCATATACTATCAATGAGTTTCCTTCATATTAATTTTGCATTATCACACAAAAAGTACAAATTTTTAAAGCACACTTTTTTGTGTGAACCATTTGAGGTATTCCTTGCTATAGGTTTGAATTATCCAAAAATTATAGTTTTCTCAAATGATAATCGCCATTCAAATTTTTACCTCTTGGTCAACAAAGAGAATGAATTTCAAAGGCTACACATAGTGACAAGCTCTTAAAAGATTTGACTAAAGCTTAAAGTATTGTGACTTTGTGGGTTCGTCTAAGTTGCAGAAATACAAATAGTTCTTTATTTCCACCAAATTACAGTTAGTACACTTACAAATCACATAACGCTCACAATCATGTAACACTCACAATTACAATCCACACTGCACTCGCTACTCAGCACCTTGCAGTACAACTCTCTCTCGATCCGACTAAGAACTCCTCTGACACATGTACACAATCTTCCAGTCCGTTCACTAGCACTGCACTCTTCATGGCTGCTCGCCAAGAACTAACTCTCCTCCAGCCTAACGCATCGCTTATATAGACACCTACTGGCCAATCCAGAAGCTTCCGGGTTAGATCAAATATAATGGTTGTTCCAGAAGTCAGGGGGTGGGGAAAGGGACGGTCCATTGACTTGTGGTAGTTTTCCCCCACCCCTTCAGCGAGCGCCAACCAGTCACAAGGGTAGGCGTAGCCTGAGCGCTTTCTGTCCCCCACCCTACATGCCAGTTGGTCGAGCCTTCCGATAATTGGGTGAAAGTATACTGTATTCCCATATTCCCTTTGCACCTATGAGAAAATTAGCAATAAGATAATTTCTGCAAAATTTTATCTCAATTAACATGAAGTAGTTAGAGGAATAGGCACTTGTAAGAATAGGTGGCACAAAAGTAGGGAAACTAATGCGAGTGCAACTCATCAGATTTTTTCATGTTTTCCAATTGTGGATTCCATAACTGTTTGCAATATGTACTTATTTACTTTGGTATTTAATTCTTTGGGTCCAATGGACCAGGTGTATGCATAGAAGGATTAAGATTATAACTGAAGAAGGCTATATTAACTTAATCCCTGCTTACTGTAGCACAATAAACTGTCATAACCAACAATCAAATTTTTCCAATCATGTAATGCTAAAAGTTAAAATTCTTCTTCTCTTTTGTATAGGACACACTTCTGTTCATTTATGGTTCTCTACCCTTTATGCCATTTTAGGCATCGGATGAGGTAGCCACAACTATGGATCAGAGTAATGGGTGATCACACCAGTCCCTGGAATGAGAGTGAGGGAAGTAAAGGAACGGAACGAGGGTGAAGTGGATGAAAGGAAAGACAATAATGGAGCAATTGGTGGAATGATGGCAAGGGAAACTGGAGGTCACTGAGAAAACCCACCCCAGCACCATGTTGTCCACCACAAGTCTCACTTTGTGGTTGCCTGGGAGCGAACCCATGCTGCCTTAGGAAGAATCAAGTGATCTAACCGCTTGCCATGGTGCAGAAATGTTAAAATTGTTTCACATAAATCTCTGTTTTATTTATATCAGTTGATTCACAGAGATTTTTGTTGTACAGTCTTTCCAATTTGCTTTTTTAAGTTGCTTCTAGGTTTATGGATTAAATTTTTCTTATTGAGTTAAACAGTGCCCATTACAGTTCTGTGTCCTGAACCAACATTTTTTAAAGATTTGTTTGGTCATTTGTGTGTATAAATTATAAATTATTAAAAGTAGGTCAGGATTGGTACCAGCATCGAAGTTGTGAATAAAGATTGGCAAATCTTCTTTATGGTAAATTACCTCTACAGTTTTAGTTAATTAATGAAAATTAATTTAATGTCAGGACGGCACATTGGCGATGGTACCTCAATGGGTTAGAGTGACTGGACAGAAATCAGGAGATCTGTGGTTCAAATTCCGGCCATGGCATTTAATTTTTCATGTTGACTATCTACCTCTACAGTTTTTGAATTTAGCAGTTCTTTGTTGATTACTAGCAATGTTTGTTTTATCGTAGCCCCATTGTTTTGAATGAGCATTAAAATTTCTAATTTATGTTGTATATGAATTGATTATGTTATTTTCAAGATTAGGAATATTGTTTGAAGAATTATAGAAATATTTAATTTTTAAGTATGATTTACTCTACCACATATCAGTTTAATTATTTCCTTTTTATCTATGCTGTTCATTTCTTTAATGATTTTAAAAAATGAAGATTTGTTCAAACTCTGACTGGAATAACACTAAACATTAATTAAATATTATCCAAGAGAAAAGAAGATATAGAGCTCACAATTGAGCATAAAGGGACACAGTTGTGGAGAAAAGAATGTATAAATGAGAAATGGTCCAAAATGGACAGAAAGATTGCATTAATTAAAATGTTCAGTAAAGACCCTCACCAAATCAACATAAATCATTTTAACTGCTACCGCTACTGCCACCACCAATCAAAACATGCTCTCTCTCTCTCTCTCTCTCTCTCTCTCTCTAAATCACCACCATCAAACATGTAGCATATGTAACATTTTACTGAAAGAGGAAAGCATTAAGAACTATTACTACTACACACCAAGAAAATATGATAACCATTCGTTTATGAAGACAACAATACATTAAACCAAATGCAATGATACATTACATTCCCTATATTGCACAGGACACTAACAACCATCCATAAATCCTTGTACTGAAATATAGGCCTTGCTGCATAGATAGTTTTTAAGAGCAGACTTATACGTATCCATTTTTCCCAATTTTAAGTATTTTGGAAGTGCATTGAATATTATGATACATTCATAATATTATCCTTTAAGTCAATCTAGCACTGGGTTTGTGCAAGTCCATTCTTTGTCAAGTATTTATGCTATGTATATTCACATTCTGTGTAAAGTAATCTTGATTTTTTATATGGAAACACATAAGCATAAAGATATATTCACAAGAAAGTGTTAAAATATTCAGTCTTTGAAACAGACCCTTACATGGAGTTGTAACATTGATGCCACATATCACTCATGGCTCTCTTCTGCAATATAGAAACTTGCTTACTCTCCACCGAGATACCCCAAAATATCAAACCATATTTCATTATAGAACAAAAATATGCATAGTATACCTGTTTTAATGTCTGAATTAGACAAAAATGGTTCAACAATCTAAGCGCAAAAGTATCTGATCTCAACAATTTTAAGGGAAATTAATGCGTAGCTAGCAGAAGTTATATAATGAATAGTTAACAGCCTGATCTGAATACTTAATTATATTCATTTTTATTTGCAATAAGCTTAATTCAAATAAATTCAAATTCTAAATTAGCTATTAACAAAATTTTACTTCAACAGCCAGTTTCAGAAATTGATTTACTGCATATACAATGTTCCAATGACTAAAGAGAGTTTGAAAGAACAGCAGCATATGGTTAAAATAGCAATAACATACACATTCAACCCAAACCTCATAAAGGACATGCTAAAAAGGGAGGTGAAACTCAAGAACATTTCACAAATGACCACACTAACACTATTAAGTATGACTGGAAGTACAGAAAATTCACCTACTACCTTTGGACTTCAAGAACATTTAAACAAGTCTTCAACAAGTTAAACATAAAACCAGCCTTACAAAACAGATACAGTTTGAAGAGCTTGCTAAACAAACCTCTTAAACATACAATCCTGATCACATCAAAATCCAGAATCTATCAGATCAGTTGTGAGAAATAAGAGAAATACTACATAGACAAAATGAAAAGATACTTGGAAACCACTCTAAAAGAACACTAGAGAAACACAAAACTAAAATAAATCTGCTATACTATACCATTTTTAATAGAAAATTGTTAACACTGGTCAAAATATAAAATTGCTAAAACCTCAACAATGCAATTGAACATCTGAAAAAATTAACACATAATTAAAAACATTAACAGTGTAATCAATTTTGAAATTCTGCTACTAAACAGTGTTAAAACTTTTTTGGCCCTAACTATAGATAGCACAATCAGTATCAGCAGGAAGAGGAAACAAGAGACAGTTTCATTCAACCAGATAAGGACAAATGGCCTTGAAAATGTTTAAATTGTGCGCCAACAATTAAAAAGTGAATCTGTGAGTAAATAAGTGTAACTACTTATTCTGAAAAACACTCCAACAAATGTAGAACAATGCTGCTTATTGTCCTTTGTAGAGTACATTTATAGCAAAATCTTTGAAACTGAAATATTTTAGATGATCTGATGTTAAATTTGTTTCTTTAATTTGATCATGATTAGCAATAGTTGCCCAACCTGCAAAATCACAAACCTTACACTGAATCTCACTGCAAAGTCTGCAGTAGCGATGTTTTTTTCCAAAATAAATGGAAATTTAAGCAATTATGTACACTGTATTAAGAATATGTTAAGTGTTAACAAATATTATATATTTATGCAATGTTATGGTACAAATGTGTCTTTGATTACAGTACACAACAAAATAATTTTTCCCCCCCTGCTAACGGGTTGAAAATACATCCTTATAGTAGGTCAAATGCACTGAAAACAGAAGTGAAGTCCGATTTGCTCTGGCACACCAGGAAAAAAATATATGTACATGTAAAGGTTATCAAGGATAATGCTATTAACTACTTTTTTTTGTTCCATTTATACTCCGCCTTTAACTGCAGTGGTCATATCGGTGGTCATTCTCCTTAACTTGTATATGCTGGATTGCCATTTGGACTTTTTTTTTTTAAATCATTAGATCACGCACACATTCACATTCTCATTCATACTTCCATACTCTGGGGAAGGTGGATAATCATCTTGGCTGGAAAAAAATCCCCACCCCCAGACAGGAATCGAACCTAGGATACCTCACACAGCAGGCAGGTACTCCAGCGAATGAGCTACAGGGCCAGCTACCAGACTGGTCAACATCCCTCTCACAGCAAAAGAATACAAAACAGAATACAACAAAATTATTGAAACAGCACAAAAAAATGATTTTCCCAAATCATTAGTAGATAAAAAAGTGAACTTAGCAAAAAAGAAGAAGCTAATAAAGGAAACCAAAACCCTCTCAGCTACAGAAACTAATATGATTTTCAAAAAATTCACTTACCATCCATGGGCCTTTGATAAATTCAAAAAAGTCTTCAAAAAACAAAACATTAAACTAGCACCAGTCAACCATTTCTCCTTAAAAAACCTAATTTGCTCAAACATCAAGGATGCCATTCCATCTAACAAGAATCTGGTATATATCAAATTGAATGCAGTGACTCTAGTCAAATTTATATTGGAAAAACCAAAAGAAATTTAGAAACAAGAGCAAAGGAACACTTTAGAAACATAAAATATAAACAATTAGAAACATTAGCAGTTGCCACGCATTTTTGGGAGAAAAAAAAACACAACAGAAATCCAGAACCAAAAGTCAACATACACCAGGAACTATCCACATGGGAACAAATCTTCATTTCAAAAAATAGGAACAAAGTATTCAATTTCGACATCCCCCAGAAAGATTTGTTCAGCAATTTCCTTGAACCGCCACCAGAGGAGACCTATGACAAAATATCGTCAACTACATCAATAAGAACCAGTCGATGGCTGATTGAGGATGGAGGCAAAGTCTCTGAAGCATGTTCCGGAAAAATTTAAAAGTGTTGTTTAGTGTCATTAATGGACTCTCTTTAAATTTAATTTATTATAATAACATTGTTTTCAACACTTCCAAGAAAGGAATTGTAATGATAATGTTTGATTTAGCTTTTTTTTCTTGGCGAAGCCGTTATTCTGTATGAATTTTGTTGGTGAATAAATTTGAATCTGAATCTCTAGTCACCTCCAAATCAGACTGATGGACGAACAGGAGAAATTGCATGGGATCTCATGCCTGCATACTGTAGCTCACAGACAAATTAGAACTTGTCGCAGACTAGTAGAACTGCCCAATTCTGCCTGCTAGTTTTTCCTACCGCACACTCATCTTTCCACAGATGCATAAAGCAGAGAAACCTTGAGAATACACACACATACACACAGAGATTTAGATTTATCCAGATTTTGTTATTAGAAAGACCTCGAACTCTGTGCAGTTCAGTTAATTGGAAGTCATTTGAACTTAGTCATAGTAGCCATATATCGATCTCCCTTAGGAAATTTTCAAATTTTTAAAAAGCAATTAGAATATGCTCTGAACTTTCTATTTAAAACAAAAAGAGAAATAATCATTTGTGGTGACATAAATGTGGATTATCTGAAATCGAGTCTTCAAAGGGAACAGTTTACCTCTTTATTTACCACATGACATACAGTTAACTTTCCAACAAGAATACAAAATAATTCATCCACAGCTATTGATAATATATTTGTAAATTCAGATATAACTAAATTTTGCTCTGTCTCATCAAAAGCTAATGGACTATCAGATCATGATGCACAAATTCTAAGGATTGATAAGATAAATTTAAAACTCAAACCTAAATACACATATACGAAATACAGGGAAATAAACGAAAATACTCTGAACGAATTTAGTAAGAACCTTAAACTTGAATCTTGGAAACAAACTTATGAGATTAATGGAATCAACAATAAATATAATAGCTTTCTTCAATGCTTTAAAACTCACTTTGAATTTTGCTTCCCATCTAAGTATAAAAAAACATTTAACTTCAAAGAAGACAATTCCTGGATCACTTTAGGAATTAGAACCTCATGCAGGCATAAAAGAGAACTATATCAGCTAGTTAGAATCAGTAACAATTCGTATTTAAAAAACTACCACAAAAAATATTGTAAACTTCTAAAGAAGGTAATAATAGCAGCTAGAGTATTGCATTATAATAAACTAATTCAGAACTCAGACATTAAAATAAAAACCATTTGGAATATAATAAAAAATGTGACACATAAACACTCATTAGAAAATTGCCCAATAACACTCAATGTTGACAATAATGAAATTGCCAAACCTCTTGAAGTTGCAGAATTGTTTAATAAATTCTTTTTGGATGTAACAAAAAAATTAAATATTAATTATGGAAGTAAAGATGCAGCACTAGAATTTCTGAGATCAAGTTTCACAAACTCGGTACCTACATTTAAAGTCAGTTTAACTACACCTAGCGAAATAAATAAAATTATTGACTCTTTAAAAATGAAGAATTATTCTGGTTATGATGAAATAACTACAAAAATCTTAAAATCTTGCTCCTCACAAATTAGCATTCCCCTTAGTTATTTATGTAATGAGTCTCTAAAGACTGGTATTTTCCCTGACAGAATGAAATACTCAATTGTTAAACCTCTTTTCAAAACAGGCGAATGCAAAACTGTTTCAAATTATAGACCAATATCTCTATTGCCAATTTTTTAAAAAGTTCTTAAAAAAGTAATGTTCACCAGACTGTATAAACACCTTGAATATAACATACTTGTCAGTAAATAAATATTAAAAGCAGAAGCATTATTAACAGTGAAGTATTCTTCATATATGAGTTTGATTTATGAGTCACTATGTTTACACAGAAACTTCACTTACTTGTTGCATAATTGAAACGTTTTCAAGATCATTCGATCTCATCCTCAGCTCTTTGGTGACTAAATGAACATTCCTCTTCTTCCACTACTATGGAGCTCCGATCAGTCTGCCATCTGGTGTTTGGGGCACTAAGTTTTAATACTTCATTTAATGCCGGGATTTCAAAATTTATAACTTTTATCACGGTTTTTGTTTATGAATATTTTTTACCAAATATCTAATTCTATGGGTGTACTTAAAGATTTTAACAGTTTAATGTTGTGGCCAATGTTGTGGTTTTCTGTCCAAAAATGGTGTGAAACTGCAGACTTTTCTGTTTGTTTCAACTTAATGTTCCTCTGGTGTTCTTTTTGCCTGGTTAACAAGTTTCTCTTAGTTTTTCCCATGTAGCTTTTTTCACAGGTTTCACAATTAATCTGATAAATTCCTGATTTCAAATTGTTGGGGATTGAATTTTTTAGTGGTTTATTTAGCAGGTTCCTCAGACTGAATTTGTTTTGGGGTGCTACTTGTCAGTGATCAGTTTGGATTCAGAAAGGGAATATCGACTAATAATGCAACTTACAAACTTACACATGAAGTGTTGACTGCCTTAAACGATAAAAGACATGTATGTGGAATTTTTTGTGATCTAGCAAAGGCTTTTGATTTTTGTTAATCATGACATTCTTATAGCAAAATTGGAATTCTATGGGCTAAAAAATGAACATTTAAGATGGTTTGTATCATATCAAAATTAAAGAAAACAGAGTGTTGAAGTAGCCGTCAGTAATATTGATTATGAAAAACCAACTTCGAACTGGAAAGTAGTAACTCATGGAGTACCCCAAGGTTCCGTGTTAGGCCTTTATTATTTCTGATCCATATAAATAACCTTTCACTTTATATAAAGGACATTGCAAATACAGTTCTTTTCACCGATGACACTAGTGTCCTGGTGACCAGTGCAAAATTAAACGAGTGTATAATTAAAATGAATTATTTTTTGAACTGTATGTCATGCTGGTTTAAAGCGAACAAATTATCTGTGAATCTAGACAAAACAAAAGTGGTCAAATTTATAACCTGTCGTACGTCACATACTCAAATAGAAATCGGGTTTAATGATACGTTATTAGAAGAAATTGACAGCATAAAATGTCTGGGCCTTCAAGTGGACAGATGTTTAGATTGGAAAGCTCACATAAATTATATCTTACCTAAACTCAGCTCTGCCTGTTATGCTATCCGAGAGCTGGTTAATGTGAGTTCTATTGACACATTTAAATTAGTGTATTATGCATACTTTAACTCTATTATGGAATATGGAATATTATTTTGGAGCAACTCAGTAGAAAGTAAAAAAATATTTCTTATGCAAAAGAAGGTTATAAGAATCATAACTAACACCCACAACAGATGCTCCTGTAAAGATCTTTTTAGAAGATTGAAGATATTAACGCTTCCTTGCATGTATATATTCTCGATCCTAAAATTCTTTGTATTCAATCGTGCCTTATTTGCAACAAATAATGTAATTTACAGAATAAACACTAGGCAAAAGTATAATATCCATTATTCCAGTGCTAAAATTTCTTGCTTCCAGAAAGGTGTGCATTATGAAACTATCAAAATATTTGGCGCACTTTCTTATGTTCTTAAAGAAAAAATTGATAATTTCAGTGCTTTTAAAAATGCTGTTAGAGAGTACCTTTGCTCAAAATCTTTTTATTCTGTACAAGATTATCTGAATGACAAATTATCCTGATAATGCTTCTGTAACTCTGTAAGTAGTATTTAACTGTTCCAATGACAAATCATTACCAATAAATCTTTGATGCATGTTGAAAGTTTATTTTTAATGTATATGTATTTACAAAATAACAATGATTGGTATCCATTGCAAAAACGTTGAGACGTACTGGCATAAGCCAAGTGAAAGCTGAATTAAAAAATGTTTGATTTTGTATCATATATAATTATCTCTGCTTTTTTTTCCATAATGTTGTTCATATTGCCTGTATACTATGTGTCTTATGTTAACTTTTGTACATATATATGCTATTAAATTTTATACCTCTGGACATGTTCAATGTTCACAGCCTTTTCTGGCTACAAGTGAACCTACTGAATGCAAATCAATCTAATCTAATCTAAACATCCTACATCATACACGGCTTGTTAATGCAGCTACATATTAACTCATGTTAGTGGGTTGTAAACACACAGGCTTTTAGTATCATATGACTTTCAGGTATAGCTTTAAATCCAGATGTCCTACATCATTTCTGATTGTAAAATCAGAATCAGCACATCCTATTACATAACTCTCGTATTATTTTCACCCAGCAGCAAATTCATTGTTGTGTAGTATTATTTTCTTTAGTAAACAATTATTTCATACTAAAGCAAATACAATATGGAGAGAGGTAATGTGAAAAATGTGTTCAACCCAATGTACTGATTTGCACATTATGCAACCTTTTTTGCTATCATTATGCATCCTTTTCAAAATCAACTATACCATTAAATCATTTATGTTATCAAAGGCCTGAGCATTTGATAATATCAAATGGGTATCAAGTACACCATAGATTTCAGGTATTCACTTTGAATACAAATACAAATACTAGATATGGCCTTGTATTGAGGTCACTATGTTTCAAAGAATCCATAAAAGTTTGAGTTAAAAGGTCTTTCCTGCTGTTTCTTTTGTAGGTCCAGAGTGACATAAGCACCACATTTGTGGTCCACTTTTATGTATAGTTCCGTTAGAATAGAGCCAATTAATTTTGTTTTCTGTGGTATGAGCCTTACAGTTCACAATGTGGTTCTCTATTTTAGAACACCAACAGAATTGTTGGTCTCCATTAAAATTATAAGAATATTTCTTTTCTTACAAGTTGTCATAACATTTAAATAACACTAGCCAGCAGTGAAAATGTCAATGGGATAAAACAAATGTTTGCTCCATATATCAACGGAGCTGATAATGAAAATTATAATGAAAAACTCTGAGTTAGCTTTTCTTTCTGACATTAATTACATTTAATTATAACTATAGCATTCATTGTCACTCCCTTCCCACATAGGCTTCAAAGTCCTGCTGATGGTACACAGAGTGATGAAGTTTCAGCAGTGTGTATTTTGTCATTATTTTTAGCCCAAGCTTATGGCAAAAAGTGGAATGGGCAGAGAGTGTTTCATTTAAGGGGAGATTGTATTGCCCATCCCGCCAATATTAAATTCATCACTGTTAGGTGCAATTATTTCATAAACTATATAAGATAGAGGTTTGAAATTTTGAGGGATATTTTTTCAGATATATGTGTATGTAACAGGATAAAAATATTAAGGTTTTTCTACATAGTTGCTGAGAAATAGTTTTTTCTCATACTTCCAATTCATTTCATTAAATTTACTTAAAAAAACATTTGTTAATAGTAAATTCTTCTCTTACTTCAACAGTTTTTTGAGCCTGTTGTATAGAGAATACTAATGTTTATGCTGTGTAAAAATTTCGCCTTTCTAGGTTTAATAGTTTGTGAGAAAAGTGTACCAATGTCACTAAAAAATGCAATGTCTGTAGATGGCCTGTCTGTTCATCCTTCATTTTCTATTACGGCTTCTTTTGCAGCTCTCATGGAGTCCTCTGCCACCTTTTCTAGAGATACAGTAATTTTCTCACTTATAGGTGAAATCTAGTTGGTGGCTTTGGAAGGTTTAGTATATGCCTGGTACCACTTACCTATACATCGTAGTCAATAAACTAAGAAAAAGGGGCGTAACCAGTATGTGCAGTGTGACAGTAAATGACAGATAATACGGCCTTAGAACAGTGGCGGCTGGTGGATTAAATTATTGGTGGTGCACAAATGAAAAATAAAATACAGAGTAGTAGTGACTCACCTATTTATACAGAAACTCTGCTCTCCTCTCCTTAGACCTGGCGAACCTCAACTTTTGAGTTGAAGTCGCTGATCTTCATAACAAACTCCCTCTCAATTGAAAGCATTGCTAATGCTGACAATCTGTCCTGTGACATTGTGTTCCTAAGGAAAGCTTTTACTCTTTTTAAAGTTGAGGAACAGCATTCTGCTTCAGCGGTAGACATTGGCATAGTTAACAACACTCACAGGAGTTTGACACATTCGCTGAATGTAGCACATAAATTGTTTTCCTTAATGAAGTCCATCAAGCACAAAGCGCCAGACATTCCACGAAATTCCTCTCGACTGTAAATTACAGTCAGTTCTGTATGAATTTTTGTTCCATTGATAAAAGGATAGAACCTTATTGTTTCTCTAAGGGAATCCTCTGGAAATGTCTTAGAAATTTTGTTGATGAAACAAAGTTGAGGCTACCAGATGCCCCGTGAAGCTAAATCTGTCCTTTGCTTCTCTAAGAATAATGTCACAGACTTCAAGAGCTTCTCTTCTTTTCACATCATGATCTTCTATTCTTCTCCTCTTAATTGCAGTTTCTTCGTGTTCCTCAATATCCACGCTATTTCTTACTTTTTGCACTTCCCTTTCTAATGTGTTTAGCTGGGCGAGGGCAAATATTGCATTGCAATCTCGTTTCTGCAGCTGATTGTACAAAATATCCACATGGGGCATGATCTTGTGTAAGAAAGACAGCCAGAATACAAAATTATCATCTTTCAAAGTGGCCATAAACCCAGAAGCCTGAACAAGTGTGATGTTGTTTAACAGAGCTCTCTTCTGAATGACCTCCATGCATTTAATTAAATTAAATTAAATTCTCCCTGTTCGAAAATGGTATTGACGGTCCGTGAATGAAATATCCATCGTGTCGGAACAGAACGTGGCAATCGTTTCTGCACAACTTCATCAAGCACAGCTGTTCTTTGAGGAGAATTTGAAAAAAATGTGCACATTCCTTGTAAATTGGCAAAAAAAATATCCTCACACTGGTGTTTACTGAGGCTGCATTCAGCATTATTAAATTAAGTTTATGTGCATGGCAGTGTATATAAGAGGCACAAGGATACTTCTCTTTCACAATTGCCTGAACACTGTGTTTCCTACCTCCCATGATGGATGCACCATCATAGGTCTGTGCTATAAGTTTATTCGGGCACCCTGACAGTTGCAGATCAAGTTCAGATTTAATGACTGTGGCAAGAGAGTCTGCATCATGACCAGCAGGTCAAACAAAACTCAAAAATCGTTCTACGGGTTTGTCATTCACAAGATATCTGTAGGCAATAACCATCTGATACACTGAGGAAACATCAGTGGTTTCATCTGCTATGACAGCAAGGAATTCTGCATCCTTAATCTCCTTCATTATTTCCTCTTGGCAAACCTCTAACATACACTGAAGAACTTTGTTTTGTATAGCTTTTGAAGTGTCCTTAAAAACAGTTGTTTTTCCATATGGCCCTTCAGGACACTATCGAGATCAGCGCTGAAATCTATTAGGCCTCGAAAGATACCAGGGTTTTGTGATATATAAGATTCATCATGACCTCTCAAAGCCAACTCAAATGAGCCGCAAAACCGTATACAGTTTATTATGATGTTTAGGACATATCTATTCTGCGTAACTTTATCGTTAGTAGCTGTATGTTCCTTCTGTATGCACTGTCCATTTGTGCAGCAATATTAATATTGCCATACATTGCTAAAATTAATGAATTTTTTATATGAGACGAAGAGGACTCATGCTTTTTAACACGGTCGTGTATGTGTTGTATGTCTTTCACTCCTTGCTTCACCCAGGAATCATCTCCTCCAAAGAGAAGGCATCGGAAACAGTATAAAGAGTTATTAACTTCACATCCACATAACCAATCATGCTTCTTGTACATGTCAGGGTTGAACTTCCTATTGAATGTTCTAGCTTTTGACTTAATCATTTGAGTTATAGAAGTGTTTGGCATGGGCCTACTCATTCATTTCACTTCAGATTTTTCTTCAGCACTCCGTTGTGAAAAGGGCTTTTCCAGTAAAGATTACACGGTATTCATTCTATCATAATTTTAAAAACGTACAAAAACAACACCTCACAATAAGAACTAGAAATAAAATGTTAGAATACTCAGTTTAACCTTAAACAAAGCCTTCTCAAAGCTCTATGAGCACGAAACCACACTACAGAACAAGCAGACACACAGAAGCTAAGCCTGAATGTCACGCTATAGCCGTTGCTAAGAGTAGGAGGAGCTAGGTTTATAAACCTCCATTGAAGCAATGCATAAGAAGCCACTCCCATCTCTTCACCTTCCCGCAACCCCCTCAGAGAGCCTACATTTGGACGAAACCTGAGGTTAACACTTCGCTGCAAACCTGGTGGCTCCTACAGCTAACCTCTGTTTATTTCGACTTTATGGTCATGGGCAGCTAATGACGATAAGCGAAATTGAAACATGTTTGTATATAAAACAATGCAAACAAGTACAGCTTTAACGTGCAAAATGCACCTGTTGTACATTCAAAATCAGTGGGTGTAGTGCAAACCTGCAACCTTATGGAGGAACCGCCCCTGCCTTAGAATCTCAAATTTAAAAAAAAAAAGTTATATTCTTATTATAGATATATTAAACTAAACATGATTAATAAAATCAAAACAACCAAAATTTTGTCGAAAATCAAGTACAATTATCAGTTCTGAGCAAGTAAACAAGTGCAGAGCTACTGAGTAATATTACAGCGTATTTCAAAATGTGCATGTCTCCTGGTTCCAAGAGAGCATTTAGAAATGGTGCCTCCTAGCAGCATGTAGCAAGGTGCTACATTTAAAAACATTAGAGGTAATAACCAATGTCTATAGATTTATGAAAAAGGAATATGGTCTGGGTCTGCTATGAAAATCTGGGAAAGGTTATCTAAGGCAGCAGTTGCGTCTGAAAGCAGTTTAGGAGAGTTAAGGAAACAAAAATCATTGGTGCAAGTGCAACAATGTCCTTCTCTATGCCCAGTAAACAAGGATTAGGAACATGCACAAAATCTAATTTGGATGGTTTTAATTTAGAAGTAGCTAGGTGAACTGTGAATAATTTTTACAACACAGAAAAACAAAAACCAACTCTGAAGAAAGTGCTTATGAAGCTTCAAAATTCTATTGACTTCCAAGGCAGTGTTGAACATTAAGAGTTCTTTTGAAGCTAGGATTTATATGGAAGAAAACAAAGCACAAGAGACAAATTTTAATGGAACATCATACCATATGGGCAAGAAGGCTTAAGTATTTATGAAATATTCAGAGATTGCTGTGAAGTATAGATAGTTTATATGGATGAAACTTATATCAATGCAGCACATACTAAGCCATATGTCTGGAGTGAAACTCATTACAGGGACTCTACACCGATGTCGAAAGGCTGACAGTTGGTTATCATGCATGTTGGAGGAGAACAGGGTTTTGTTCCAAACGCCTATGTATTATTTAAGATCCAACAAAAGCATGGAGATAACTGCGATAGTAAGAATTACAACTTAATTTATAACAGCTGCAATACTGGCTTCGAGAGTGAGATTTGTTTTCAGACAGCTTGTGCAACGTACTCCCCTCTTGTAATCTTACGCATGTGAAGCATTGTGGCAAAAAGTGCACTATCCCCACCACAGTTGCTACTCATACCTACTGCACAGGATTTCTGTCAAAATATAATAATACATCTGTAGTAAGTGCGTGTGGTCATTGTAATTCATTCATGGTTGGTTGAATAATAAAAGATCTTTCATGGATTTTGCTATACTGGTAAGAACCTTGTACCACGAGGTCTACCCAAAAGTCCGAGGACTCCAGCCTCTATCAGCCTGGGAGCGATGGAAAGCTCCAGGGGTCTTTCTTTGGGGCAATACCATGAGTCTAAAAAGCCCCCCCATTCAAGTGTATATGCCACCTAAGCACGTCAACCCCACAGGACAGACTACCGATTTGACCTCTGTGGGGCTGCCTAGTGATCTAGCACACCTTCTACTAGCTCTGCAGGCTAGTACCGGGACTTCTTAGGCAACCCTTTGACCCCTCCGGACGGCCGAAATCTGGCTGGAGGTATCCGATCTCTCATGGGTGTCGGGAACACACTGCCCCCTTCAGTCCAACCCAATCCAAATAACTCCCATTCGGGGAGGGGCTCGAATGTTTGGCCCGAGGTTCCTTTAGTAATGTCAGAGGTACCACGAGTGCCAAGGATCTGCAGCACCCACATCACGGCAGCTGAAGGGGACAGATCCCCTCCCCTATTGGAGATCTGGTAAGAACCATCAAACCATGTAAATGGTTGTTACATTTTTATGACTTCATTAATATATAGTATTTCCAAGAAGAAAAAATCTTCCTTAAGATATGCCAACATAGTATTGGACATGTGACCAGTGCCTTATGGAGATAGTCTGCTCCCGTCTCACTTGATTGTGATAGTGATGAAGGTGGTAGTGAAACTAATGCTGCACTACCATCTTCATAACACAGTTTTTTAAAAGATGCTTATTCTGTGTTTAACAATGAGTGTATACAGATTTACAAAATAACACAAGTGTGTGACTTAGTGAGAGATCTGGAATTGCTGTAAGCTAAAGCTGAACTGCTGATGTCAAGACTATAACAGTAACTGTCCTGATAAGACAGTAAATGTGGTTCTGTTCTGTAACAGCCATATGCCATTCCCTCTATATTTTGAAAGTGAAAAGAACTTAATATTTTGTAGTGATGTACAGGAACTAATAGTAGATATGGACATGGACTATGTATGTGATGAGTGAAAGTTGTCCATTGACTCCTCCAAAGTTAAGTCTCAAGTGTGTGCTGCTGCATAATGGCACCATATTACCACAGGTTCTAATAAGGTGTGCACCTTACATGAAAGAAACATATAACATGAAACAACTGTTATTGCAATTGAACTGTGACAAGTTTAAATGTCAGATTACCAGGGATCTGAAAATCATATGCATATTACTTGAGCTACAGCATGGCTACACCAAATTCTGTTGCTTTCTGTGCCTCTGGGATAGCTGCATCAAAGCACTTCATTATAAAAAGAAAAACTGGTCTAAGCATCAATTGCTTGAACCAGGATCTCACAATGCTATGCACGAAGCACTTATTGAATCCAAGAACATATTTCTATTACTGCTTTTTTTTGCAGCTCTCATTGATTATGAGATACAGTAATTTTCTCACTTATAGTTGAAATCTAGTTGGTGGCTTTGGAAGGATTAGTATAGAAGTACTCCCTGCCTGGTACCACTTACCTATACATCTTAGTCAATAAATCAAGAAAAAGTGGAATAGACATGTCGTGAGCTGTTTACAAAATATCACTATATTTTCTCTATATTTACAAACTTATCTTAATTTGTTTAGTACTTTTTATTCCTATATCTCTTATTTTGGAGTACCTATTGCAAGAAAACCTGACATTATACATAGAAATGAATAATGGATTTATGTTCAGCGACCTAACATTAGTTAAAATCACATGTCACATCCCTTGCTGCAAGAAAAAAATTTCAAAATGCTGGGTAGTGTAATTAGTATAATTTCATAACTAAGCTGAAAACCAATTAGGTAACCATTTAATTACAGCATGCTTGTTCATATAATAGTGAGATCCTGCAATTTAAGAAACCATATTAAATGAAAGACATAGTGGAATATTATTATAAAACATGGGAAATCTCTAACATAAATACATTTTTATTTTTGTATATTTGATGCTTAATTTCATTCTCTGCATATGTTACTAAAATTTTTTTAATGTAGATTCTAAATAAATTAATGACAATAGTTCACTCCATTATTACAAATAGCTTGATATAATAACAAAGAAGCTTGTACCTAAAATAGCGAAGAATCCTCAAATAATCCTCTTTAATCCGAGCATCTGCATCACCTACAAATGCAATTCTCTTCTTCTGCAAGTCCTCAAAGCCAGAGAAATAATCATAAATGGTTCCATCCAGGCCTAAAATTACAGTAATACAAGCAGTTTTAATACAGGAAAGAAAAAGGAAAACAAAGAAACTTTTCAAATTATAGGAAAGCTAATTCCAAAAATGGTATATCACAGCGACATTACAACTGAGTACCATCCTCAGAATATCTACTTAAATGAACATTAATCTCTTGCAAATAGTCAAAGTGAAGGAATGCTGAGACCTTGAATAAAAAGACAAGATTTGGTTTATGTGGACTGCAAGATCTTTGTTTACGAGCTGAAACTCTTTAATTCAACAGTATAAGAAGCAGTTTTCCAGGAAGTTGAGCAAACATTTTCTTTAAGAACACAGTCCAAACAATTAAGTCCTTTATAAATTATATCACTGCTAATTACTAAGAAATTAGTTGTAGCAGTTTATTAGAGTACAAACTAAAAAGGTCCTGCGCCATGGCATAGCAGGCTAAGGCATCATGTCTTAGCTCCCTGCCATGGAAAGTGGCTCGGGATCAATCCCATCCCTGGGAAGTGGATTTCAAGTCCTGGGTATAGGACCAGTGCCCACTCATCCTGAGAAAGTTGAGGAGCTTACAATAGGTAAGTGGCCCTGGTCATGAAAGCCAACATTCCAGCTGGGGGATGCCGAAATGCTGACCTCATTTCCTCCACATATCAGTTAGATGATCACTCATCTCTACCTTGCATATGTGGGCATGAGGCCGGCAGGGGCTGGCACACCCTGGGTTACTGGGTTACAAACTAAAAACTTTCTTATGACCATTTTCCTTTTGTAAAATCAGATTCAGTTTCCTATGTAGGACTTCAGCCAATGCCTTGGGCCAGTAGTCCATTGAGGAGAAAGCTAACTTTGAGCCATAGCATATCCAGGATGGATGGAGCCAGCCCAATGCCTGAAATGGGAGTAAAGAAGGTAATATAATGTAGTAATGATAGAGATGATAGGGAAATTTGTGAATAAAATTAACCAACCCAGCATTTGCCTAATGACCAAGGAAACCTGCGAATAAACACCTATGGTCAAGTTGGTGGGCTCCAGGGCTTTGAACCCGGGAACTCCCAAATGTTAATTTCACATTACCGATTTATAATATTATAAATCAGCAGTAGCGTACCATTTTTGGAAGGAGAATCATGATAAAGAATGAGAAATTCACTTATTAAAAAGTGCCCCAGGTTCAGCTGCATTAGCCATGTGGGAAAAAATCTTCATAAAGAAACATGAAAGAAAATTATTTATTTTCATCCTTTTATAACACATTACATGTTCTTTGGAATCGTCAGTTAAATTTATATTACATATTAAAAAACATACCATATTACACAATTATATAACATTTCACAATAATGATAATGATAATAATAATAATCATCATAATCATAATAATCATAATAATAATCATAATGATGATGATAATGATAATAATAATGATGATAATAATAATGATGATGATGATAATAATAATGATGATGATGATGATGATAATAATAATAATAATAATAATAATAATAATAATAATAATAATAATAATAATAATAATAATAATAATAATAATAATAATAATAATAATAATAATGATGATGATGATGATGATGATAATGATAATGATAATGATAATGATAATGATAATGATAATGATAATGATAATGATAATGATAATGATAATGATAATAATAATAATAATAATAATAATAATAATAATAATAATAATAATAATAATAATAATAATAATAATAATAATAATAATAATAATAATAATAATAATAATAATAATAATAAATATAATGATAATAATAAATATAATAATGATAATGATAATAATAATGATAATAATGATGATAATAATAATGATAATAATGTTAATAATAATGATAATAATGATAATAATAATAATAATGATGATGATGATGATGATGATGATGATGATGATGATGATGATGATGATGATGATGATGATGATGATGATGATGATGATGATGATAATACATTTCTTCTAACTTATTACATAGATACTGTACATTCTGATGAATTATTTTAAGCAGGTTTGAGTTCTTACTATGTATGCTTGTACTAGCAACTGGCTGAGTTTCTGAAAACCCAGCACTGTTTATATGTTTCCCTGTTCTGACCTATTTTTCTCTACTAAGGGTATTGGTACTTTTAGTGATTCCTTGGATTTCTTATCATTTATTGCCTGTATTATTTTGTTTGCCACCCATTCTTTCCCCCTTATATTTAAATGAAGCCCATGTGTTGTGTGTAAATCCTTGTCTAAATTGCTTATATCTATTACCTTAGCATTATGGAATCTTTTGCAGATATTTGTTTTATTTTCATTAAATTCTCTTAACTATGTGTTGACATAGGAGTTACTATTTTGGTCATGTCTATGTGGTAAATTTACAATTAACACATTAGTATGTTGCAGTTTTGCTAAGTATTGCTAAAGATTTAAGATTACTGTACACACTTTGCACTTCGTTGTTTGATACATTTATTGAACCACCCATTAGTGTTAAATGGTCTTTTAAGGTTAGGCCATCAAATTGTCCACAGTTTTTTGTCAGTTCACTTAACGGTGCACCCGGTTTCACTAAGCCTTCAACTTGCATTTCTTCTTGCTTGTCTGCTAGTATCCCACTGAGTCCTTTACCATGGCTGTCTGCTAGAATTCTTAATTGCTGTACTTTAATCTTCTTCCTTGTAGGTGCATGTAGCTTTGTTGATTTTTGCCATCTGCCCTCCTCAGCTCCCTCAGTTTCTTCATTTAGGAGTCCAAAAGGCTGGAATCGGTTCTTTATTTCCAGTTTGTGCTGTTTAGCATCGCTTTTTGGCCATGTTTTCCATTGACGCTTCGGTTTTACCCAGTTTTTATTTTCTTCCCTTTCTCGTAATTCTTTTTCTAGGTAGGTGTTTTTCATACGTAGTTGCACTATTCCTTCTCTTGCTTCCCTTAAATCTTTTTTTAAAAATTCTATAACCAGCTGTAGAGATAAGATGCTTTCTTTGTCCTCTTTCGAGGTTATTAAACTTTTTGCCATGATCTGTTCCTCCGTGGCATTTTCCGTATATCTTTCTTCTTCTTTTGAGTTTTTGGCACTACCTTCATTTCTGTAATGTTGTTTATTTTCAGCGATTTCATAACACTCACTTTTATGTCCGCGCTGTGCTTTGTTTTCGTCCTTTCTTATTTTATTTTGAAGCTTTGATCTATAGCCACTAACACAAGCCGCCGCCAATTTCAACACTACCTTTGAAGAAAACCCAAATTTTAATTTCATCAAGATACTGACAGAGACGCACCTATCACCTCTGAGGAGTTCACCAAACCGACGTCCATTAGTCGACAACAGATGATGATGTTAGAAAGATACTAACGAAATGCATTCTAGGTAAATACTAACAATAAGTAGAGCATTGAGTATTATTTCAACTCAAAATTATATTAATTTTGTGCTTCATTGTATCATAGTCCTATCACAATGGAATGCAGTAATGTAGTTTATCTGTACTGTCATGAGTGAAAAAGAAATTCATGGTATTTAACTTAACAGTTCTATGAAGTTAGATAGATAGTTTTATTCACCTTAGGAATATACAATATTCATGGCTTCGTCAAATTTGTACCCATAAGAGTAATACATTTATTATGAGTAATACAATTATGAATACAATAGTAATTAAATAATACAATAGTGATTAAAGTAATGCAGTAGTAATTAACAGAATAATAATACAAATAGTAATTAAGAATAATGCAACTTAGGTCACATAATAGTTTAATGTATTACATTTTTAAGAACTAGGCTGTAAGAGACATAATTTTTACCAAAAAAAAAAAAATCAATATTTACTTTATTATTTAATTTTAGTTCTTAGAAACTCATCTGTTGTCTGTGACATTACTTTTAGTAGGATATTTTTTACAGCTTTTCTGAATATTACAAGTATCACCTCTGAAGTTGCACAGGTATTTATTCACAAACATCATTTTAGGAAGCATTGATATGTTGATCATGTTTTAAGTATTCTTCCACTGAATAATACCAACCTTCTCTTAAAAATGTTTTTACAGTCAGTTTAAACCTTTTTTCCGATGTTATACTTTTAATGCCATCAGGTAGTTTGTTATATAATAATACTGCTTTATGTTCGAAGCTATGTGTGAATAAAGTTGTATTGTGGCTTATAATGCGTAGATCTGATTTACTTCTTGTATTATGTGTATGTATCTGCGAATTTGTTTCAAATTGAGCAAGTACAATTCTTGTCCTAACTAGAGCTTCATATATATATATATACACACACATTGTAATGGAAGTATTTTTAGTAGTTTAAAATATGGTTTACAGCTGGTGGTGAAAGGAATATTTACTATTTAACGAATAGCCCTTTTCTGCAGTCTAAATATTTTTGATACATCTTTAGCATTTCCCCAGCTAAGTATACCATAAGACATTACAGAATGAAAATAAGCAAAATAAATAATTCTCAACACATTTGTGTTTACAGACTCCCTCATTGATTTAATAATGAATGTAATTCTGCTTAGTTTCGATTCTAGTTGCTGAATTTTTTTTTCCCATTTTAAATGTTCATCTAACCATATTCCTAGAAATTTGGTATTTGATTCATAGAGTAGTGATTTATTCCCTAAATATATACTTGGGAATTGAGCAGTGTTATTTAGTTTGTGGTGAAAGCATATAGCTACTGATTTTTCTTCATTTATTTTTAGTTTATTTTTTAAAAACCAATTGACAATTTTTGTATTAAAAGTATTATTATAGCTTAATACCTCATTCGAGGTTTTCTCAGTCATTAATATGCTGGTGTCATCAGCAAAGAGAGTCAAATTGATGTTCTCACCCGTTTTATTTAAACCTAGACCTAAATCATTAATATATAAGAGAAATAAAAATGGGCCCAATATTCAACCCTGGGGCAACACCTTGCTGTACTATTTTCTCTGTAGATGTTTTACTTTGAATTACACCTAAGTTTTTATCTACATATTCTAGCTGTACAAATTGACGTCTACATTCCAGATATGATCTGAACCATTCGTAACATATTCCTCTAATACCAACTGCTTGCAACTTATCCAGTAGAATGCTATGGTCTACAAGATCAAATGCCTTTGTGAGATCAAGGAAAATACCCACAGGACACTCTTTCCTGTCTAGTGCCCTATACACATTCTCTAAGAATTTGGCCAATACCGAGGTAGTGCAACTCCCTTTCCAAAAGCCATGCTGACATTGTGTTAAGATATTATACTTTTTGCAAAAGGAAACTAGTCGTTTATGCATAATTTTTTCTATCACTTTTGAAAATACAGATAAGATAGATATTGGTCTATAGTTGTTCATTATTTCTGTCGAACCCTTTTTGAATAGTGGCTTAACCTTTGAGATTTTAAAAGCATCTGGGAAAATTCCTGAACTAAATGATAAATTTACTAAGTAACATAATGGTTTTAGAATAAGATGATGACACTGTTTCAGCAAATGATTTGAGAACCCATCTGAGTCAATGGATTTATCTTTTAGTCCTGCTGTAACAAAGGCTATTTCTTCTTCGTCTGTTGGTGCTAGATACATACTGGAGTCAACTTTTTTACTTGGATAGGAAGCAGTGAAAGGATTATTATTACATGTTTGCTTTTGGATAACATTTGCAATTTCAATGAAAAACGTATTGAAGCACTCAGCTGCTTCTTCAGGATCTGTTATTAGTTTATTTTCGTTTGTGAAGCATATGTCAGTTATTATTTTATGAGTGGATTCTTGTTCGGTTTTAACTATATCCCAAATTGACTTTGATTTGTTCAGTGATTCCAAAATCTTTTTATTATTAAACATTTTCTTAGCAGCCCTAATTACTTTGTTATAGGTTCTCTTATAAGTATGTAAATAATCAAGAAAGACTGCTGAAACTTTATTATTCTTTGCATATCTACACAGGAATTTTAATCTCATGCTTGATTTATGGATACCTTTGGTTACCCACTGGTTTTTAATTGTTTCATTAACCTTTATCTTTTTTTGGATTAAGGCAACATCTGCATGATATTTAAAAATTGGATACTAGCTTTATTTATACAGTTCTCTTGATATACTGCATCCCATGTTTCTTTAGATAAGCAATAATTAAGGTAATTTATTGTTTCCTTGTTCACTTTTACATATTTCACAGTTTCTTTTGATTGATGCTTTTTTATATCATATATATTTTTGTTTAATAAATGCAATAATTGACCATAATGATCCGATAGGGCTGTATCAAAAACCTCTACTTTATATTTCCAAAATTGTGAATTTAATATTATTTGATCAATAGCACTCTTGGTCCCATTTACCACTCTTGTTGGAATGTTTACGACAGCCTGTAGCCCATAGCTCTCTAACAAAACCTGAATATCTCTTTTTTCTTTATTCTGTCCCAAAAAATTAATATTTAGATCTCCTGTAATTATAACGTTTTTGGATTTATTTATTGAGAATAACACATTATCTAATTTCTCATATAATATTTTGACATCACTGCTCGGATTTCTGTAAACACAAATAATTATCAGTTTGTAATCTGGTAATTCAATAAAGCTCGCTTCAAAATGCACCTCAGAAGCAAAACTTTTAAATTTTTCCAAGTTTTTAAATTTAATATTGTTTTCCACAAAGATTCCCGAACCCCCATTTCTTTTATTTTTTCTACAATAATTGCTAACAAAACAATAATTTGGAATACTGAAGCCTGCTATTTCACTTTCTGATAACCAATGCTCTCTAAGACAAATTATATCATAAGGATACTGTGACAGCAATACTTCAATATTTATTTTCTTATTTCTAATACTCGGAACATTTTGGTGGAAAATCGAGAGAGAACATGTTGTGGTAATCCCTTCTTCAGTGTTTCTAACTTATTCATAAGACTTTCCTATCTCACTCGCATTCAGTTTAACTTCATTTGAATTACATTTACTACCAAACCCTAAATTAACATCCACCACACTGTTCATTAGTTTCCCTTTAGCTCAGAGTTAATTACACTGCAGAGTAACTTCCAGAATTTGAATGATCCTCTACGGTTCAGATGGACACCATCCCTACCAAATTCATTGTCATTTATCCAAAAATTTCCATCCACAAAAGAACACTGCCTAGTGGAACACAACCAGTTTAATTCCTTATTAATTCTAATAATCCTTTTTACCGTTGATTTGATTTCTGCAATGAGGTCCATTGTATCCCCCATTATTTCCTGATTTAATGTTATTTGATCCGGCATGCACAACCACCACTTCTGGTTTACTCTCTTCAAGCTTAAGTCTTTCTATTTAGTGTTTCAGTTCCTCAAGTCTAATGCCAGGAAAGCATCTTACTTCATGTCTGTTTTCAGAGCACAGCTATACCGCAAATTTTAGAATAGAATCACTGATAACCACAGCTTTTTTCTCTGTTCTCCCGTCATTAACATCATTTCCCGTGATGTTTATTTTTTTTTAATTTATTTATTTTCAGTTCAGTATAGTGTTAAATACACAAAAGAACCACGTCATATGAATTTATACAGTTTAAGAACACAGCTATACAGGTTGTGTGATATGAATAGAATACTAACTTGCTTTAATAAATCCATACACAATAATGATAATGATGATGATGATGATGATGATGATGATAATGATGATGATGATAATGATAATGATGATGATGATGATGATGATGATGATGATGATGATGATGATGATGATGATGATGATGATGATGATGATGATGATGATGATGATGATGATGATGATGATGATGATGATGATGATGATGATGATGATGATGATAATAATAATAATAATAATAATAATAATAATAATAATAATAATAATAATAATAATAATAATAATAATAATAATAATAATAATACTTTTACAAGCATAGTTGAAAACAGGCAAGTTGTCAATTATATACAATTAAAGTTGCTGGATATTTTGATATATATACAGATATTAGAAGAAACTAAAACTTAGGTGATGTTATTCTAAATGTATAATGTCTTGTACACCTAATACAATGTCTAGGTTTTAGTCATAAGTATTGTAAAATAAGAAACTAGCACTCAAACGATAAATTCTGAAGTTGTAGTCTTAGTTTAGAAATTCATCAAGTGAATACAAAACATTATTAATTAAATATGATTTCAAGAAAAATTTGAATTTTGTTAAGTTACTAGACACTTTAACTTCTGCTGGGAGTTTGTTATATAGCTTGGCTCCCATGTAACTAGGCAACTTGTCACAACTTGTCTATACATCATAGTAGCGAAATTATTCTTGTTTCTTGTGTTGTGGTTATGAATATCCGAATTTGTTTGCAATGGGATGTATTTCATCATATATAAAATTGTTTTGTAGATGTACAGGCTTGTCAGTGTTGGTTTTCACATTCACGTTACATCTGCCACTTCGATGTTGAACGTGATTTTTCTGGATTAATTCCGGGTACCTCCCTTTTTGCTGGCTTTTCACTTCATTATATCCTTGAATCACGTTTGCTAACTTTATTTGAAGGTCTTCGATTGTATCCTTTTGTACTGCGTTTTCCCTTTTTAGTAGCTCATTTTGCATTTTCAGGATGTCGGCATCTTTTTTATCCATTCCAGTCGAGATTACCTCTCTGAGTCTTGATTTCCTTCTGAGCATCACGCAGATCCTTGTTCAACATGTCGATTATCACATGAAGCGACGCCGCAATTTCTTTTTCTCGTGCATTCTCCTGTCTCAGTTCCGGCCCGGACCTAATAAATAAAATCATACAAAAATCATACAAATAAGGATATGAAGGCATGCAAAAATACAAGTTTATAATGAACTGAGCAAATTGAAACACAATGACTGAGCAATGAAACTGAAAGAGTTTATAATGAAAGGCCTTTGGCCTTTTCCACTGAGATTTTTAAACCAGAACACATACCTTTCAAAAATGCTTGTCTTTCAGTCTTAAAAGTCGTGTCACACCATACTTTTCGTGTGTTCTTCGTGTATATTTAGCGATTTGTATCTCGGTGCAGTGTGGTTGTCCTTAAAATAGCGTCTTCGCCACACAGCAATATCGCCTCTGTCTTTTAGCACATTTTTCTTGCCTCTTTTTTCATTCACAAATCCCAGCTGTATAAGCAATCTCCTGAAATTTGGTAAATCTGTATCCTCATTTACAGCAGACGAAATGTTAATTAATTATTCTTTCACACTGGCCGTGTGTAGGCTAAATTGTGGAAACGTAGAGTCAGACTGAAAAATTCAATGCCATAGCCGGGATTTGAACCACGGATCTTCTGGTTTCCGTCCAGCTGGTTTCAGTCTGACTCTACGTTTCCAGACGAAATGTTACTTATGTTAGGGAGTTCGTTTCTAAAGAAAAACTACACACATGACGACGCACAACACTTTTCACGTATTTTCTCCGAGCACGCACTTTTGTTTATTCCTGCTTTTGCCTGGAGTGGTAAGTTTTCCTGTTTCCACAATTTCATGTCGCGATGTTCCTACGGATCTAACACACCTGTAAGTTCGGAGCACAACTGTTCGACTTCCCTCACTGACAAAGACGGATTCTTCTCTGTGAGTGCATTAAACACATGCAACACAATTCTTTTTTCACCGCTTTGTAATGGCTTACCCTTACGATGCTTCAGCGAAAAACTGGCGGTAGACTCTGCCATTATACATATAATAGGTACATGCGCAATAAACGATGGATAAAATAACGTATCTCTCGAACGCGCACAGTACACCTTCTAATGACAATACATGACTAATCCAGTTCAGAACAAGGTCGCGATAAAACTCATATAAACAAATATAAACAAATATATGTAATTCACTACCGCTAAAGCACGTGCTCTTGTGTAATCAGAAAGGCAGGCCTAGATGCAAAGGAACCTCCTCTTTACTTTGTTCAAGAATTAACATGCATTTCAGATAAATTAACTCTGTTGCGTAATATATTTAATTGAAATAGTTATGAAAGTAAATATTTGACAATTCTCTTTCAACATATAAAGATATATCACCATGTTAAATAACGAACTAATTTTTACCGCAAAACAGTCTCTACCAAACAGCAGCCAATGAGAGGAGATGAGGTCACGTGACCGTTAAGAGATTACCGGGCAAGCTTACGTGAAACAAGGTATAATTCTTGCTTGTTTCTCCGATGTAATTACGTCCTTCACTCTCCCTTCATTTCCACAACTTACAACATCACTGAACTTTGCTTTAACAGCTATTCCCTACTCTAAATCAGATGATTTACCATTATTTTCATTGAATTTCAACCTCCTACTCCGCGTCAAGACACCACCAGCTGCCATCTTGATTAGATACAGTCCGGCCGTTGTATCTCCGGCTCGAACGTTTTGCGTTTGCAAGAGGTGGAGGAAAACATATCGTCAAAATTATCTTTAGAATGAAAATATAGGACTATATTAGCTTTAAAACATTGAAATCCAACTTGCACTTTCATTATCATGCAAGATATTCATTACAACACCACTCTATTAGAATATTTCGTTCACACCTTTCACACACACTAACTGAATCTGTTGGTAGTACTGGGAGTCTCTACATCCGTTGCTGTGGTCAGGAAGTTAATACTGTGACTTTGTGGGTTCGTGAAATGAAAAGTCCAATTGCACCACTCAAAAATGTTCTTTATTTCCACCGACTTATAGTTAAACACTTGCCAATTACACAGAATTACGTAATGCACACAATTACGATTCACCAGTTCGTCCGTTACAATTCCACTTTGCTCTCGCAATTACGTACAATTCCACTTTGCTCTCGCAATTACGTACAATCCTCCGATGCACTCACACAGTCTTCTCGTCCGTACACTAGCACTGCACTCTGACACCAAGAACTGACTGACTCAATTCACTCACTGCAGCCCTTTTTAGAGGAATATCACAGTCTTCTTAGTCTCTGGTTTCAGTGAATTACCGCGAAAGTTCCAGAGGACAGAAGAAGGGGAAAGAGGCGCCAGCGACAAGTGACATTTCCCCAATCACCCCTCAGTTAGTGACTGAGATTAATGGGAGGGCGTGGCTCGGCTGCCTCTGGTCCCTTCCCAGCTGTCGCCGGTCGTGCCTTCCGCTAATTGGGTGACAATACTGTCTGCTAGCGCCAATTAGCATTGTCGCTGCTAGGCGTGGCTTCCGAAACCAACACCATGTTGCCAGGTTAACTTTGTTTGAGCCACGTGGCCTTTTAGCTGCTTGCGCTGGTAAACTTTCTTTGGTATATTTTTCGTGCCTGAATTCCGATTTTTAGTGTTCGTAAGTCCTATTATTATCGCTATTATAATAATATGGCTACTGGTTCGTGAAATATGCAAATACGTGAAATATTCCAAATAAGCATGTTGCTCTGCTTGAAATTTCCGCTAAAGAACTGGCAAACAATCCGCTTCCCCCTCTCGAGAAATGTCAGAGCCGGAGATAGAGCGGCCGAACTGTAACTGAACCACTATGAATGAAAGAAAAACTGTAATATTCAACACTATTACAAATTCTTTTTTGACAGAGTTTAAGTTCATGATTTGCTCATTTGATCTTGCAAATGTTATTGTTACACTTGAAACAAGTGTCTTTGGTTAAGTGTAACCTCTGAAAACTTAATGAGTACCTGCTGTTGATTTCTGTGTAAACTAATCAACTTCAGCTTTCACTTAACCCATGGTGAACTGAGAGGGATGGCTCAGACGGTTTGTCTGTGGCCTGCATTCGGAAGTTTCGGATTTGATTCCTGTGGCTGGCCTACCTGATCCAGGAGTTTTTTCAGGGTTTCCCTTGGTCGCAAGGCGAATGCTGGGTAGGTTAATTACATCCCCCGAATTTCTTGTCCCTCCATTTCAACTTCATTATCATTTCACATCATCTCTCATCTGTTGGTGTCTTTCAGAGTAGCAGTGTCGGCAGGCATCTCAGCGTTTAAGGGGGTACTCATGGTTGGAAGGGAGTATAAGCGTGGAGTTAGTTTTACGGACTTTATTGGGACGTATTCTGAATTCGTAGCTAGCTCAGAACAAGGCTCTTTGATACCAGGAGTGGCACACACCAGACTGCTTTATTTTTTTCTTTTCTTTTTCATCACCACTTACTCTTCTGGTCTGGGTTTCTCAAACAGGCATGGCCTACACACATCGCTAAGTTTGAAGTCATCATCCTACACCACTGTGTCCATCGACGTTCTGAACAAGAGTGCCTCCAGGTAGAGTATTCACTTGTCTCCTGGTTTTCCAGTTTGCACTACCCATTCCCTCTTGGGGGTAATGACCAACCCTTCCTTACCTGTCTTTGTTCACCTAGCAGTACTTCCTCCTGTCTGCTCACAAACTTGAGTGTACTGTTTCATATGCCCCACTGATAGAATGGCTACTATACCTTTGTATTAGTTGATGTTCTATCAGGGTCCCCATCTGATATACGGTGCTATTTATATTTCTTTCTTTCAATTTAATGCTTATGTGTGTGATCGCCCGTACAATTCCCATTTTCCTTTTACATATGTACACTGTAAACTATGTTTAAATATGCTCATACATGAATATACAGTTTATGACCATATTACAGAATGAATAATACTAAGTTCTAAGCATACAAGTATTACTTTCTAAAGGAATAACATTTCTTGTTGTCTTATATGTTCTTTTAACACTTTCGCCACCTTGGACATTTTATTTTCTGTTACTTTAGTTCTGCAAAGTCATTTGCACTGTTTCTAGTAACAACATCCTTATGTTAAGCTTTAAATCACTTTCACGTATCACACGCTTCATTTTCACAAATTTTCACATGTCAGTATGCTTACAGTCACTTGTTCTAGCATATACATTTAAATACCCTTCTCTTTTCATATAACAATAATGGTGCACTTTAGGAATTAATTTATGTACAAATTATTTACACTACCATTACCATTTATCATGTGCTTACTGGGATGCATATTTCACCAATTTATTTCTGTTTTTACCAGTTACAATTTCATTTGTTCTGACATGAGAAAATTCTTTATGATATTTACCTGTGACACACTCCATCGTCAATATTAATCCTTGTTTCTTATTCTTTTAACTTTTTAAAGGGTTTCATTTTATTTTATTTTATATTTTTATTTTATATTTATTTTAGCATTTAATTTCTATACAGAAATATTTGCTTATTCAAGATACAGTGCAAACAATACAAATTCTAAATACAGAAAATACAGAATTAATCAATTCTGCATGCAACAATCAGATTAAATAGAATAAAAGTCAGCAAATACAGAAAACTTACATGAATTGGCAACTATTAGTATCATAAAATTATTCTCATGTAATCATTTACTCTATTTAATCTGATGTCTAAAATATTCAAAGAACTCTTGAGTACTATAGAAGCACTGATTTATTAAAAATGATTTCACATCTCTTCTGAATATTTTCTTATCATTGTTTTTGATTTTCTTTGTGATTAGGTTATACATGTGAACCCCTTTATGAAGTACTGAGTTAAGTTTTTTTTTCTGATCTTGATCCCAGTATACGTAATTTAGTACTATTCCTAGTATAATGTTCATGAATAGTGTTATTTATTTGAAAGTATTGCATGTTGTTATTTATAAAGCATACAATTTCTAAGATATACAGACATAGCAGAGTTAGTATATTAAAGCAAGGTTGTACCTTCAGATAATTTTATTAGATTTTATACATTTTATTTCAAACGCATGACTTTCTCTCGAACAATACGCAACAATTATTTACCAACACCTTGCAGCATCTATTTCTGTTAACTTGTTTAACATTTTGTGTGCCATTCACTTTACTCTTTATCTTTCCCATCAGCTAGTGTCATTAAACTCAGTTTATCTGTCTGTTACCTTCATCTGCATGCATGGTGTGTTGTCCTTCCTATCCTATTGTTAAACTATAATACATATTAAGGACACAAGTTACTTATTCCTGGGGCACACATTTATTTATATTACCATTACTTATATATCTGCCTTTTAAACAACAATTATCTTACGCTGCCACCAATACTATTTCGACCTCTTTGTTTATTCTCATATATTCCAAAAATAAAGGAATATCAACTTCTATTCCTCTCTCCCCCTTCTCTCTGCGTTAACTCAGACTTTTGGGTCACTGCCACCTGCTCGAAAGGTTCATTTATTTCTTGGCTGGCATTATCCAAACCTAATTATTCCCTTTCGTACTTTATTTTAACTATCATTTAAACATACTCATTTTTATGGCACCAGTTATACCGTGGTGTTCCAGTTCTATACGGTCTCCTGTTTTCCTGAAAATGCCTAGTTCTCCAGTAGTGATAATGACTTCCTCTAGCATTTTCAAATTCCATATAGTGGACCTTGACATTTGACCTGTTTTGCTGGTTTTGATAACATCTCTCCCAATTTGCCTCTGATGATTCATTTCGTCTGTTTTTTTACTCTGTTATTTACACCCAGGACATTTTCAGTATCTTTCATGTGTTCAGTACGAGTCAGTTCTACGGTGAGCACTTGGGCTTGCCCTTTGGCCATCTGAAAATCGGTTACTCTGGTTCCATACGTAATCGTTGCCAGACTCATATAGTTGGCTTTGAAATGCCATGAGAAGTTCTAGGATTTCTCGCATCATCCGCAGCTTAGCAATAATAGGTGGTTCTTTATTTTGCTTGGGAAACGGTATGTCATCAAGGATATAAATTCATCTTCATTTATGGACAGTTCCAAAAGTTGACTTTGTTGCGCAAGTTTTAGGAAACAGTCCACCATTCCTTCCCCTGATCTTGGTTGATAACAGCCATTGTTTATTTTTATCCTCACGTTATACTGGGTCGACACATTCCAGTATTTATTAAAAAAATGCTTGCCAAAATTGCAAGTATGTGCATAATCTCCAAGAGTTAATCTGTATCAGCTAACACATCGGCCTTTTAATCCCCTTTTTACTATTATCATGCGGTAAACTTCTAGAATTCCCTTTATCAAAAAATAAGACTCTAAATCTAGGATGTACCTTTTGGCTTTGTCGATGGAGTCGTCAAAGGTTGGTACCGGGATCTCATTTAGTAATTGTGTTGGTATTGTCATCTGTGTATGCATGCAATCTTGACTTAAGCTACCACTAACAATATTATTGTTATTTGGAAAGGGTGACGGAATTGCACCAAACAGAGGTCAATCTGCCATTGCACTACCATTAGCAACTTCTACGGAGATAGCAGGTTTGGTTACTTATTTCATTTTCAATGCGGCTTATTGCCTCTCGCATTTCTGCCATATTCCTAGAAGCTTCCTGTTGATTCCTGACAAGCTGCGTGAGAGATTGTTTCAATACTTCCATTTCTTATGTTTAATTTTTATTGATTTTCAACTGCTCTCTTAATCGTGACAAACTCAGAATTTACACTATTTTGTGTTTCTTTCTGCTTTAATTCAATCCTCATGCAGTTATTTTGGAAATCATCACATATTCTATCATGAACACCCTCATTGTTACAATTTATATTTTCTACCTGCTTCTTTACTTTCTCTATTTCCATATGTGCCTCTTGCACTTCTGCCTTAACTACTAAAAATTCCTCACTCACATAGTAATGCCCTGATCTAATTTCATCTAACATTTGATTTTGTTTTTCTATCTGAGCTCTAATCTCACTCATAATCTTATTTTCTAACCCCTTCTGCTGTTCTGCGAGCGTTTCTAGTTTTTCCCCTTGATTATATAATCTCTGCTTTATTTCCTCTTTCTGTGTTTGCAATTTTGACAAAATCTGTTGTAAAAGACTTGTTATGTTACTATCCTTATTTGATTTAATTTCTGTTTCTCTATTAGACTTTTAATTACTTCTACCCCTAACATTCCTACATCCATCTCAGAATTTTGTAATTGCTGCTCCATTTTGCTTTTAATTATACATTGATTTACTACTTTTTGATTTTTCAATATCATCTACTCTTTATACAATTAAGAGTTTTTTAAAAACTTTAAATGAACTGTTCTATTTTATTTTCCTTTTCTTCGGCTAAATGTTCGTATTTGTTTCTCTTACCTTTACCACCTTGGTCCTGCAGCTGCATAGATGGTGTCCTGGTGCTGTCCTCCTGCTGTCTCGAGCTGTTTGTTGGATTCCAGTCTGGTATCTTCCTGGACAAAAGGTTTCCGGATGGTTCTGGTGCTTGTGCAATCGGTTTTCCTCCAACAGACAGCAATATTTTGCAATGCTGTGGCAGTCAGCTGAAATTCCAGGTCCAAAGCGTGGGTTGCTCAGATGTGTGGTGGAACTCAGGTGTTCTTTCAGTCGGTTGAAATTCGGGCTCCAAAGTTGGGCGCCAATTTGCAAGGGTACTCGTGGTTGGAAGGGAGTATAAGCGAGGAGTTAGTTTTATATACTTTATTGGGACGGTTTCTGGATTTGTAGCTAGCTCAGAGCATGGCTCTTTGATCACAGGAGTGGTACACACCAGACTGCTTCGTTTTTTCCTTTTCTTTATTCATCACCGCTTACTCTTCTGGTTTGGTTTTCACAAACACACCCATAGCCTATACACATTGCTAAGTTTGAAGTCACCATCCTACACATGAGGCCGCACCGTGGCTCAGTGGTTAGACCGCTTGGCTCTCACCAAGGCGGCCTGGGTTCGATCCCAGGCGACCACAAAGTGAGATTTGTGGTGGACAACATGGCGCTGGGGCGGGTTTTCTCCGGGATCTCCAGTTTCCCCCACCATCTCATTCCACCGTTGCTCCATCTTCATCTCAGGTATCATCAGTGTCATCGCCTGCGGTGCCGTATGTAGTAAAAGCGGGCGTTTAACACTACACATTTCATTTACCATCCTACACCACTGACCCTATCAACGTTCTGAACAAGAGTGCCTCCAGTAAGAGCATTCACTTGTCTCCTGGTTTTCCAGTTGGCACTACCCCTTCCCTCTTGGGGGTAATGACCAACCCTTCCTTACCTGTCTTTGTTCACCTAGCAGTATTTCTTCCTATCTGCTGACAAACTGAGTGTACTGTTTCACGCTGCATGGCAGGATATATGCTCCTGATAAATGCCTTTGTTCTCCAGTAGGATAGTCTCCAGTCTCCGAGCCAGCCTAGTGCGCCATTGCAGTAACACGGTAGGAGGGATGCCAATTGTGCAAGCCTACTGGAAGTTTTTCGAGCTCTGGCATGTCATTCTCCAGTCTCTGAGCCTGCCTAGTGGGTTATGGCAGGAGGAATGCTGGTTGTACCAGAGTGCCAGGGGTCTTTAAGCTCCAGCATGGTGGCCTCTGGTCTCTGAACTGGCCTGGTTGGTTTGTTTCAGGCCACGGTCGGTGGGATGCCAGTTGCAATAGAATGCTGGGGAGTTCCAAATTGGTAAATGGTAGGGAACCTGCCCTCTTCATTGTCGTGACTCCTTGCAGTCGGCTGCCCTCTGTCTCCTCTCACCTCATCTTTCCTCCCGGGCATGCCCCACTTGGGGCACAGGTACAAAAGATCAATCTTTCCGATGTGCTGAATCACTTCCTTAATATTCTATCCTATCCTACCTCATGGTGAAGTTACATAACTGCTAATTTTAAAAGCAAGAACTACCTGCAAAATCTGTCTTTCATGTATACTGCACAAATCATATAAACACTTTAATTTTTGCATGAAGGTCTATTATTAATAAAACACGAAGAAAGAGTAGTGGTTATGATTAATGCCCTGTAAGTTTTGCTACATTATCTGTAATATTTTGCAGGATCTTGATAATTTGCTTCTCAGAATTTCCTACTTATATTCACTAACACCAAAATGAATGTTAAATAAATAAACAAGATCAGAGCTTACTGATGTCTTATGAAATGCTGCTGAAATAAACAACTATGATGAAACACTCAAGGTATATAGATTAGATTTCATTATTATGCTCACCTAAAAACATAGAGTTAATTGTTAAATCCCTTCGGTTGGCATCCAGTTTCCAGTCCTTCGTGAATTCCACATCTGGGTGTCTTCCATCTGTCCTGACATCATTTCTTAATGTTGTTACCTGTATAAGCAGATTATTTCATCCACTGTACTGCTATAGCCACATCATTAATTGATAAATTATGTGAGTATGTAAGCATGAGAGGCCAAGACAGTAACAGGCAAATACAAACTTTATTATTAATTATATTTCTGGGATATCTGATTAATGTTCAGCACTGAAATTCAACATTAGTAATTGGCATTCCTTCTTTAAAATTTAGTATCATAATTGTTTAAACAGATAAGTGAAGTTTGTCACAAATTATATTTTATTGTAATTTTTGTATTGTTTGACGGTCAGTAGCTTCAGCTTTGACATAATATTGCATTAGTTTGTCAAGTACTGCAAGAAATGTATAGAGCATGCTGTCAATGAAGTGGTAAAATTAACATCCAGAATTTACTGGTGCATCAGTTTCAAGCATTTAGAAACATGTAGTGAAAGGATACATACTTTTGTTTAAGCGCAGATCAACTTAAGAATGAATACAGAGTAAATGCAAAATATACATAAAGCAAATACAAATTATTTTAAATATCTATATTACTCATATTTATGGTCAACTTTCCCTTTTTCTTTTAAATGGCAACTCAATATGAATACTTACTTCAAAATTCTCTTTATTGTTTATTCTTGGAGTTACAGTTCCATGCTTTTCTCCTTTTGTATTGATCATGCGTATGCCTTGGGAATTGAATAATTCCCTCATTTCGTCAGGTGTTGCTGTGGTGGCAAGGTCAAGATCTTTGGGTTGTTTCTTCATCAAGAGATCCCTAAGAAACCCAATTAGTGGTATCAAATAGTTGTATCAAACTTTTTAAATTGACACAATCACAAACAACACGGTGCTAAACTCTCACAGCATATTAGGGTGCTTTTGGAAAAATTAAATTTCAACAGCTATGCTTGTTTATTTTAACTCAGCGCAAGACAAAATCTGTATAGAAAAACTAATCCTGGAGCTCATAAAATTAAGTGTCAACTCTACTATTCTAATGCACTGGATCGCCATTCACAAAGCAAGTTTTCCAGGGTCAGATATGAGAATAGTTTATTCAAGTACAAAAAGTAATAAACACAAGCACTAATGTGAGGTTACCTTCATTTTAATTTTATTTTAACTGTAAAATGTGAATGAGTTGATAAAGCCATTTAAAACTGTATTATGTCAAGTTGTAAAATCTTGGAATGTTTTAGGAGACATTCATCTCTATCCTCAGAAGGTGTTGACCAAAGGCTTTTATTTCATCCTCTTTCTTTGGCTGAGGATCTAACTGCTGCCATGTGGTGGTAAACATAATATGTTGCTGACTGACAGGATATTTAAATTTAACAGGCCTTTGGAATTTTTAAAAATGCAGTAAAGTTAAGCTGCAGATGCAGTGAAATGTATTAGATGTGTGGTGAATAGCCCTAAAAAATTACAAAAGGTAAGCCATGGTCAAAACATGGATTAGTGCCACTTTGTACACCATGGTTAAGTGTTGCAATTAATGCAAATTTCTTCTCTTATTCTCCATTTACTTCTAATGTTACCCTGAACAGGACTTTTTTGACATAGCTTAAGCATTGGGGTGGCTTCTTCCTCTCCTATGTTTTGATGTGAAATACTCTTGGAGCCACTGGATCCAATGGGCTCCTTGGCCCTCTAGGATCTTGAAACTCAACCAGTCTCTCAACCTGAGACATATCCGAGTCTGTGGCCACTCTTATTGGCCAAGCTATATGGCCAAAGCAGTTAACATCCTTACAAAAGAGCTGGCATTTCTTCATGTTCAGCTTCAGGTTTGTTGCCTGCAGGCTTTGTAATATCTTGGAGGTTTTAGAGATGGTCTTTGAAGGTGCTGCCAATATGTCGTCCAGATATAGAAGGTAGACATCATAAGCCACCCCCCTCATCTGACTTCATGAGGCACTGCAAGGTGGTTTTTGCATTGCAGAGGTTGAAGGGATAACGGTAAACTGTCAAAGGCCTTGGCCTGTTGAGAATGTGGTCTTCTCCCTGTTTTAAGGATCTAGGGCCACTTAGCAGTATTCTGATTTCAAATTCAATGTTAAGAGTCACTGGACACGACCAAATGTCTAGGATGTCAACAATTTGGGGTAACGGAAAACAGTCGTTCCAAGTGGTCTTTGGCTTTCTATTCTGTATGCAAAAGTATCACTCATCATTTTATTTAAAAAAGAACATCTGTCAATCCACATGTTTTGCCGGAGGAACAAGTCTTGGTGGTTGCTGAATATTTTGGCACCTTCACTGTCAGTGTGGTGAGTATTTGGTCAGTATGGCTGTAATCACTGTTCCCTTGGGTAAAGGCAGATGGAATTATTTCAGTACATGCTGGACCCTCTCCAATTGTGCCACAGTCAGCTTGTTGGCTGTCTCATCAGCAAGCCTTTCAGCTGGGTCCCCAGATCTTCTGAAGGTGCTGGCTCAATAGACCCACTGTACAATGCACTTGCAGTTGACTCCACATTCACAATTCTTTCCACACAGGATGTTCTGAATGGTGTCCAATGGATTTAGCAGTTTCACAGGCACTTTCTCTCAGCAAGGCAACAATTACCTACCAATGCATAATTTGTTCAATGGCGTCTATGGGTTAATATGTGCCTTTACAACTTCTTCACACCTGATGGGCACAATCACATTCTTTGCTCAGGATCACTCTGCAGATCCCTGGATGTTTGCTGGGGTCGCAGAGCATCACTTCATCTCAGCTGGGTTAAAGATCCTCCAGATGAAGTTGACTATTGCCTTATGGCCGTTGAGAACATAAAGTCTGCGTAACACATTCTCAGCTACCTTCACTATAAATACCACACACTTAAAATGCTGTGCCCCAGGATCAACTCCAGCAGAGCCTTGTCCACAGACAAGATATCACCCGATGCAGTAATCTGTTGCTGGGGCTGACTCCCTGTATTTGATGTCAAGCCCTTTGCCGTTTCAGGTGGTTCAGCCACTTCAGTACATAGTGGTACAGTAACGGCTGCACTAGCAATTGGGATTGCTTTCCCTGTATCAAGCCATCTACGATGAGGCTGTTGAGCATATAGCTTCACTCAAGGGGGGCCGTGACACGCCCTTCATCACATCAGTTCTTATTCATTCCCTGCCTGCTCATCATATTGGGGTGGTCAGTCATTAGTAGCTGTTTTGGTTGGCCGCACACAACCCACTTGAAGTTCATCATCATTGTCGTCGTCATCGTCATCATCATCATCATCATCATGCCTGCCTCGGTGGTGTAGATGGTAGCATATCTGCCTCAGGTTCAAGAGGTCCCGAGTTCGAATCTCGGTCAGGGTGAGTTACCTGGATACGGTTTTTCCTGGGGTTTTCCCTTATCCTGAAAGACGAATGTTGGGTAACTCTAAGCTCTATGGACCCTGGGCTCATTTGAGCATCATTTTGCTCGTTCATTCATCGTCCGATATGACAACGTTGGAGGACACAAATTACAAAAATCATCATCTTCTCTGGATTGATCCTCTGTCCCCATTTATTGAATACTTCTCATTTTCAAGGTTACCTTGGCTGCCTTCATCCTCAGTGTGACCATTAGTATCTTGTGAGTGATCTTGTCGTTGAGCATTAGAAATATTTTGGTATCACATACCCTGTCAATGCACCTCTTCTTGGTACACACAACTGGACGATAAATTCACCAGCTGTTCAACTGCCAAGGCAAACTCCTATAGCACCTCCCAAGTCAACTTGAGCTGACTAGCATAGGCTCTAGCTAAGCGATGGTTCCTGAATCAGTTTTTGAGTTTCCCATGTGTCTCTGCACACTGTTGATATAGGAATCACATTCAAAATCTCTGCCATCTCTCCCTGGAGGGTGGTTATCAATGTGCAGCTTCCTCCACTGCTGACCATCACAGTGACTGGTGAAGTAGATGAACAGCTGCTGACAGAATTAAGTAGTTGAAGTTCTCTCATGTTGGATGGCTTCCATCCTGAACGCTAATGCCTGCAACAGGTCTTCACTTTTTCATCAACTTCTTAAATGTCCTCCATTTGTCAATTTTGTTGACAGTTCCATCTACATCTTGGATATTCTTGTCTACATCTTCTCCACTGCAGAATTCACTGTCATTATTTCATTTCCCATCTTCTCCATTATGGATTCCATTCTCTCCATCTTCTCCATTCTGAATCTTATTTTGGTGTCCTCTTCTTCACTTCAGATTTTAAGTTCTTCATTTCTGCTAACAGTTTTTTAACTTTCACTTCAATAATTTTCACTCTCACTTAATAACGTAGTTAAATTTTCACTAAGATTTTATTTAGATCACACTATCACTTTACTAATATAAATTAGTTTACCGTTCATTATCACATCACTTTCTTTTGCCACAGCAGATTAACGAGAAACTACCAAGTCTGCTTCCAGATGGTTTATTAGCTGGAGATTGAACACACAACATTTCTAATCCTTTGCAGTAACAGTATTTGCTACATTTCACCACAGTCAGAGAACAGGGCTATTTGTCTCAACAGAAACCGATTTATTACTCACTTGCTGATTCCATGAAATTCACTGGCTCAGCTTGCAAGAGTGCTTTGTTATATAGACAGAAATTTCAACATGACTCCACAATGTTTAAAATGGCAAAACTTCTAGAAGATTCTGGTTATCTGATAAAAGCCATGCTTCTTATCTGTTTACAGTTACAACTGCTTGGTGCCAACATCCAATAACCTTGTGCTACAGCTTCTGGATCACAACAGCTCCCTCTTCAGAGCTGGTCATCCCAAGCAGCTCCACAATATGGTGTAAGCTGATCAAGATGGACCCCTAACAGCTTCCTAAAGGACTGACCCAATTGTACTGTATCATTGAGGCTGATTTTACTGATGCCGGTAATTGTCGATCTCAGCCTCCACTGGAGAGGCTCTTCCAGTTGTCATTTTTGCTGCTTCAATGCAGAGAGCAGATGCCAAGCATGTTAACTTTGCAATATTCTGCCAGAAGAAGCTGTGGTTTCACATCCTCATCTATTAACCCTTGATGAAGGCATGGGCTGCTTCTCCGGAAATATAATTTGGTGGTAAATCTGCACAGCCCAATGCACTAAATGTTCTACCTCTGGGCAAATTCTTGTAAGTTCTTGTTTGGTTATTGTACCTTTCCCTTTACCTAGACCCAGTAAATGGCAACTAAGTGATGTGCTAAATGGCATCCCAGCTACAGTTTAATCAAGTCATCGTTGAGCCTCATGCAAAGGCCTTCCACTACTTGCTGGCAGACAACCAAGGGTGTTGATTACTCTGCTGGCATTCATCCATTGTGTGATGCATTGACCTTGAACTGCTACTTAAACACCACCCATGACAAAAAGCAATTGAATTTCGGAGGTTCTACTGATTTTGTATCAGGCAAACTCATAATCATGGGGTCCTCTATATTTTTAGCTTCTAGATCTTTAGTTCTATATCACAATACATCTCTGTTGAGGCGATCATCATCCTCTTGCTTTCCTTCATCTGATTGTCCAAGAGTTTCTCTTACTGAGTTAGATGCTTTTCCAAATGCTCTTTCATTACAGTAATTTTTTCTCTCCGCAGAAGATTTTACTTTTAACTCCTTAGTGATATCATTTTTCAAACTTTTCATATTACATTTATTTCACGCTTTACAGAGTCAAGGTTAAGGCAGAGTTCAGATTTCATTTTCTACATTTTGTTAATTCCCTCTTCCACACTGTTCATTTCCATTCCTAATGTCTTTATTCCAACTTGCCTTTCTTCCATTATGGCAATTATATATCCCATTTCTCACATCAGTGTGATTTTATTAAGTTTAACCTCCACTTCACTAATTTTTGCTGTCGACTTAATAATCTAGTTCAATTTTCCTTGAGACTTCGCTTAGCTCACGCTGTCCCTTCACTGTGAGCTAGATCCACTGAACACTGTCACCTCACTTTCTTCCATGATATAGCAGCATAACGAAAAATGACCAATGCAGCTCCTTCTGCACAGTTAACTCCCTGAGGAAGGAACATAAGACATTTTTAGTCCCTTTTAGTAATCGTACTTATTGTGTATCACCACAGTCACCACAAACTCATTCAGAGAACAGGGCTTTTCGTCACACCAGAATCGCACTCACTAATTCACTGGGTCAACCTGCAAGAGCACTTGCTTACATAGCCTTTGGAAATTTTGATGCAGTTCCACAATATTTGAGATGGTGAAACTTCTAGAAGACTGGATATCTGGCAATAGCGCTTATCGTGTTCATCTTTGGTAAGTGAATAGCTTATCTGTTTGCAGTTCCAATTGACCAGCACTGACCTCCTATAACATTAGGCCATAGCTGCTGCATTACAATATCTTATGTAACACTTTCCCAATTTCTCCTAAGAGTGGACATTTCTGAACATGGTTACTTCAGAAAATGTCTGTATAATTTAGGACTCAACAAATACGAGCCTATCTCTAGAATACGTAAAGACGAAGAGACTGCCTCAACATACCCTCTTTGACTGCTCACTCTTGCCAAAAAGAGACTTAACCTAGGAAGACATAGGAAAGGATGCTGACATTGAAACCAAGATATTGCGTCTTATTCAGGGAAGACATTTTTGGAAACCATGAAGGCATATTTTCCAAAAAAGATTGCACAGATAGCCTTTTAGACTGCCATACTGGAGTTCAATGGAGGGGAAAAATACCTCTACCTATTATTTAAAACAAATACTTTTTCTGAGTTCTGACTGTGTGATGTTAACACTGTCATAAACATTAATTTGTTTTAATTTTACAATTTTTATACAATTTGAAAGTATAGTGATGTTTATAGCAAAATCTTCCACAACATCTACCAGCAAACTTATCTGCAACTTTATTATCTGAAAAATGAATATCATGAAGAAACGACAAGTAAGTCAATTTAATCATGATTCAAGTGTTGTACTTCTCAAGTATGTCTTGAGCCATCTTAAGTGATCCTATTCTTTCTGGCGAATGAAAACTGGAAAATAGCTAACATATTGAGAAGGAGATAAACAATGTCATATCTTTTAATTTGTTCCATGTTGGCAGATTCTCTTACAAAAAATTCCCTTTAACAAGTAAAGTTTTTTCTAAAGAAATACTTCCCTAGAGACTGATTGTTGCTAAAATGCTTCTGATTGCATTTCCTTGGCAAATTATTTTCAATGTCTACCCTTAAATACATCCAAGAGCTGACAATCTTGTTTTGCAATAATGCAGAGAGTAACAAACCTAAAATAAAAACTAAAAGAGCCATTAAACCATGTCTTGAATATACTGATATAATGGTGAGAAGATAATGGTATGGTGATAAATGTGGAGAAAATAGCTTGTGAATCTTACTCCTTCACACATTCTACCCTGGTATTGCATTTAAAAGTCAAAACTCCCCTGTTAAAAACTTGAATGTGTTCCTGGGAATGACTATTTACAAGATCACTTAGAAAAGTCACATGAGAATTCCTAACTTACTAACGTAAGTTACGTAACAACTTCATGCATCCTAAAATGCTTTGCTAGATGCAAGTAGGGTCTTAATACATGGGCATTCAATAAATAAAGTTCCCTATTTTTTTCTCTGCAAACCAAATGTTTTAAAATTATGCTGGTACTGTAGGAACTTTCATTGGGGTATGGTGGTTGCGGCTGACCTTCTACAGCATGTGCCTGCTTCACATTCGCCAGTATAACGCCAGCTGCCATGGAGCTAGCACTTGAAAGCATGTCTGCTTATGAAGTTTGATCAGTTATTTACTTTCTCTTGGCAATCAATATTCATTGCCATTTAGTGTAGGTTTATGATGAAGGATGCTTAAGCATCCAAATAAATAGTTTGTCGCTGGCATTCATGGTTCCTGGAAGGACAGAAAAATGTGCATGCTGAACGCAGTGTCAGGCCCATTACTGCTACAGGCAATACAGCCAGTATTGCAGTTTGGAATGTGGTGGACAAAGATCAATGCCTCCTGGTATGAAACGGCCACGCCGTGGCTCAGTGGTTAGACCGCTTGGCTCTCACCAAGGCGGCCCGGGTTCGATCCCAGGTGACTGCAAAGTGAGATTTGTTGTGGACAACACGGCGTTGGGGCGGGTTTTCTCCGGGACCTCAGGTTTCCCCCGCCATCTCATTCCACCGGTGCTCCATCTTCATCTCATGCATCATCATTGTCACCGCCTGCAATGCCGTATGTAATAAAAGCGGGCGTTAAACACTACACATTTCACACATTTCCTGGTATGGAAAATGGATGCTCCTCTATTGCAATGATACTGTCTGATGTCTTGTAGTATCGAAAAGTCTGTTCAAGATGGGTCCCACGTTTGTTTACTGATGCTCATAAGTAACAATGGATCCAGGAGGCTCAAGCTTTCCTGCAAATGCTTCAAAGAGAGGGATCATGCTCCAAGTGATTTTCCTCTCTTTCCACAACTCAAGTCACACCTTGGATGCAAGTAGTTTGCAATAGATGAGGGGGAAGCAGAGATGAACTGCTGCCTATGGAGACAGGACCTAACCTGGTATGACTGCTGCCAAAATACCAAAAGTGTTTTAACAGAAATGGTGACTATGTGGAGAACTAGTATACGAGTTGTAGAATGAAAATAAAATATTTTGCAACAGTAAATAATTTGCTTGTATTTTTTGTAAAATAGGGAAACTTATTTATTGGATGGCTCTCGCAGAACTCTAAATCTTACCATATATAATATACATACCTTATACATACTAAATGTTGCCACAGACTAAAAAGGCATTATCACAAATCTGCAACAAGGCTAAGAACAAAGCCACTGGAGGAATGAAATTAAACACCAATGCTGTGCTTCTCCTTATTGACATTAATTTACAAATATAATAAAGTGATCTCTGAAATTCTTTGGAATATTAAATGATTCTAATTCATCAGACATAAATATGCAGCCAACTGACTAACAATACAACATGAATTACCCTACATAACATTATATACCTGAACTATTTAACAATGACTGAAAAAAAAATCCTAAAAACTGTGGGGAAAAAAGCAGCAAGAGCAAGTTTACTTCAGTTGCACTAACAGGTAAAGAAATCAAACAAATATACATAGCCTTAAATAGCTAACACTGACAACCATGGACAATTTCTCATACAGACCAACTACACATCTTTCTTTACAGATAGGTTCTTTATCTTTATCTTTATCTTTATTCATCCCCTATATTTCATACAGAGAATACATAAACACAATACTCACAGACAAAGGTGCATGTATACTTTGTTACATTAACAGTGAATAAATCTATCTAACTAAACATCATCATCAGCATGTCCATTACTGGAAACTGGTTTTGATCTGCCCTAAATATCTAAGTCGTGCTTGTCATAGTCCTATTCACCAATACAGTGGCAGCAACAGGTGTATTTAGAAGTTTTCTGTGTTACATAAAATACTTATGTATTTTTTTAAATATAAATTCAACAGGAGATGTTTCACAATTCATGAATTGCATTATCAGCTTTGTTGACAGTTTATTTAGTTGTTACAGTTACTGGTGGTAGGTGATGACTATGTACTATTGTATCACTATCTACTAGAAGTAACACAAATTTACTGATGGATCAACTAGAGGTATTTCAAAATTCATTACATGATCCCCGTTCTTCAAATCCCCCAGGGGCCTACTTCGGTAGGTACGGGTTTGGCGCACCCGGGGTCCCAAGCCAACCTCTCATGGGCTCCTCTTCGTGGTTGAGGGAGACAGTCAACAGGCCCACCCACATGTAGGCCGTGCATGGAGACTCGTGTCGGTGGAAAGGTTTGTCCTAGTGGTTGAGGGATGCGCATTTGAGCTCGTTCCAGTGACCTGAATTCGGGGAGGGTGCACATTTCTAATACACTACTTTGGCTTCTGCTTCGCTTAAACGGGAGGTTAGGGACTAACCCACCCCTAATCAATCGGCCAGGACTAGGTATTGTACCGAACTCCAGGGTGAGTGGGACGGCGAACTTGCTATATCCCGTGTGTAGCCCTGTCATCCCAGTGGGATGACCCATTGTTGGGCTCCGTGGTGGGTGGGGAGCACTGGGGGATGAATCTTAATCCATTTATTATGGTAAAATTTAATAATTCTAATAATAATAACAAAATGTTTAACAAAAGTGGAAAAGAAGTAGTCGAGTCTTGTGGTCCTCATCACTTAGTTGTAACCAGAAATGAAGAAGGCAAGAACTTTCAGACAGTGAATCCTTTCATTATCCAAAAGGGATTGGATAAAATTGCTGGTCCATTCAAGTCCTGTACTCGCTCCAGAAACGGCATGCTCCTTGTGGAAGCGCACTCTGTTTCCCAGGCAGCAATGATCTTAAAATTTACGTTATTGGGCAGCTATCCCGTCATAGTTGCAGTGCACAAGACACTGAACTCCTCCCGTGGGGTTGTCACCACTCATGCGTTGGACGGGATGTCAAATGAGGAAATAAAGGAAGACCTACAAGACCAGGGTGTCACTGCCGTATACCGAGTACAACGTAGAGAGCAAGGGGAATTGGTGCCTACCCATACCCTGTTTCTGACCTTTGATCGGGTAGACCTCCCGCAAAGGCTTAGGGCAGGGTATGAGACCATAGAGGTTAGGCCATATATACCAAACCCACTCAGGTGCTTCAAATGTCAATGCTTCGGTCATACGAGTGATTTTTGTAGCGGCGTGCCAACATGTGTCCAGTGTGGTCTGTCTAAACACGAGGATGCCTGCACATCCCCGGCAAAATGTGTCAATTGTGCTGGTGAACATCCATCCAGCCACAGAAAGTGCCCACGCTTCTTAGAGGAAAAGGCGTTACAGGAGATCCGAGTCAGGGAGAAGTTTCCTTCTCAGATGCCCGGAAACTCCTACGTACTCGTCTACCCTCGATCCCAAGGTCCGGTACATACAGCTCCATAGCTGCTAAGGTGGTACCGAGGAAAGAAATCGCAACTCAGACCAGCGATTGTGGGGCTACTATAACAGACAAGGTCCTTATTGCCACACCAGCTTGGAAGCCTACCAAGACATCCAAGCCAGCTCCTCTCTCACCTAAATCGCAGAGGGAGAAGTCCGCACTGTCATCACCTAAGCCGTCAACCTCATCGACCGTCAAGCCCGTTATAGTCTATGATGCACCGCCCAAAAAGTTTAAGACCAATTACACAAAATCAGATTTCATCAAGGTTACAAACAAAGGGACCGGCAAGAAAGAAAGTCCTAGGGTATCTAGAAGTTCCTCTTCTGAGGGGTCTTCTGGTGAAGACTCAGATTGATGGCTGTCATCATCGTTGATCTCTGTGTCCAACCGGTTTGGGGTCCTCGAACCTAAGTTTTCTATAGGAAAAGGTGCCTCATCCGTCGAAGAAATGGACCAGGAAGACACGGACCACCTTGCTAGGATGGCAACAAAAAAGCGCCAGGATAAACCGGACGAAAAAGGTTTTAGCCCTACACCCAAGAAAAAGGGCAAATTGATTCGACCACCGCTGAAACCCACGTAACGTGCGTATTTATTTGACATATCCCATTACTATCGCCATGGCTATCCTTCAATGGAACATACGAGGTTTAAGAGCACATCGACCAGAACTGTAACTTTTGCTCAGTAAGCATAAACCCTTGTTGGTATGCTTACAAAGGACTAAGCTACGACCACAAGACAAGTTTAAAATCAGACACTACACACCACTGAGGTGCTATATTGAAACAGAAGAGGGCATTCCTGCTCACGGGGGCACTATGATGCTCCTCAGGGATGACATATTTGTAGATCCGTTACAGTTACAATCTGACATACAATCTGTAGCTGTAAGGATTAAGCTGCCGTCAATCGAATTTTGCATTTGCAGTGTATATATACCACCATCAGATGACCTTTCATTAACTGACCTTGAAGATCTGGTTTCCCATCTATGAACACCATTTATCATAGTGGGAGACTTTAATGCCCATCACCCACTTTGGGGCTCAAATCGGGCATGTTCGAGAGGCAACCTCATTGCAAAATTCTTGGAGAGCAATAACTTGATTCTGCTGACCACCGGAGACCAACGTTACTTTCAGACACCTTTAACACCTATTCGCACATCGATTTGGCAGTGTGTTCATCCCAGTTAGCAGTTTCATTACAGTGGAATGTCATCTCTGATTTACATTCCAGCGACCACTTCCCATGTCTTCTTAGTCTCTTAGCACAAGATGTGTCTCCCTCGCGTATCCCTAGATGGCGCTTTGATCATGCCAACTGGAACCTTCACACCCATTTGGCTGTCTTTGATTACAACGAGCACAATTCTGTGAATGATTTAGTTGATCATCTCACAGAGAAAATTCTTTCCGCTGCAGAACAGTCTTATTCCACGTTCGGCTACTCAACCCGGTCGATTTCCTGTCCCATGGTGGACCAACGACTGCCGGAATGCTATTCGTGCTCATAGACATGCTCTGAGGGTATTCCAACGACACCCTACTCTAAGTAATCTAATTGAGTACAAGAAAGCGCGTGCAAAGTCTAGGCAAATAATTAAGGATGACAAAAAGACCTCATGGAACAACTTTGTATCATCTTTTAAAAGATGTACACCTTCATCTGTTGTATGGGATAGGTTAAGGCGTGTGGCCAGAAAATCAACCCACTTGCCAATCGCTGGTCTGAAAACAACTGCAGGAGTTATTGTTGATACATTTGTTGTGGCTAACACCTTCGGCTATTAACTTTAAAGAGAGTCGATTAAAGACACTAGACAACACTTACTTTTAAATTTTTCCGGAACTAGTTTCAGAGGCTTTGCCTCTATCATCGGCCGGCTCTCGACCTTCGGCTATGCTTTCGCTCAGGTGTCTAGCTAAATAATTATGCTCCTGGGTTTATCTCAATTAAGACTCAGGTAGAATCTCAAGGTTTCGTGTTTAGTTCCATACATCTTGAAGATTATAACCGCCTCTTCACCTTGGCAGAGTTAGAACACGCTCTTTCATCATCGCGACTGACAGCACCAGGACCGGACGGAATCCACGTTCAAATGTTACAACATCTCTCACCTGAAGGTAAGGCATTCCTGCTCGAGGTCTATAACCGTGTTTGGGTTGATGGCACGTTTCCTGACAAGTGGCGAGAAGCCACCATTATACCTATCTTGAAAGCTGGCAAGGACCGTCACCTCCCTTCTAGCTACCATCCTATTTCCCTCACCAGTTGCATATGCAAGGTGATGGAACGCATGATAAATGGGCGGTTGGTATGGTGGCTGGAAATGCACAACCTACTGAATAACATCCAGTGCGGTTTTCGACGACGCCGTTCAGCAGTGATGATCTTGTGTCCATGTTGACACAGATTATGAACGGATTTCTTAAAAACTGTCAAACAGTCGGAATATTTTTGACCTTGAAAAGGCTTATGATACGTGTTGGCAGGAAGGGTTGCTACGTACTCTGCACACCTGGAATATACGTGGACGCCTACCACTCTTCCTTCAGAAATTCTTGAAATACCGCATATTCCGAGTAAGGGTTGGCTCGGTTTTTTCGAATCTTTTTGTTCAAGAGAATGGTGTACCACAGGGATCGGTACTAAGTGTTACGTTGTTTGCTATTGCTATTAATTCTATCTCGAAATGTGTACCTCCGGGGATCTCGTCATGCCTATTTGTAGATGACTTTGCCGTCTACTGCACATCTCAGCACACACCATTTTTAGAGCGCCGTCTACAGACCACCTTGGACAACCTTAAGAGTTGGAGTTTAAAAACCGGCTTCCGATTCTCCGCTGAGAAAACAATCTGCGTTAACTTCTGGCGTCAGCAGAGTCGACTACCTCCAAGGCTCCGCCTAGGTGCTGATCTACTACCTTTTGCAGATGAGACAAGGTTCCTTGGATTGATATTTGATAGAAAACTTAGTTGGTCGTCGCATATAGCACAACTGAAAGCACGATGTGACCGATCTTTAAATATCTTGCGGGTACTAAGTGGAAAATCGTGGGGAGCGGATCATACAGTGTTATTGCGACTTTATCGCGCACTCATGCGTTCCAAATTAGATTATGGTAGCATCATTTATGGCTCAGCACGACCATCTGTGCTGAAGAGATTTTTTTTTTTTTTAAAATCCAGATTTATTGAACACTATTTTACACAGTGGTATATTAGGGTTAGAGTTGATACATAAAAATATACAATTTTAACAAAAATGTTTTAAATACTAGAAGGAAGAAAATATGTTTTAATCTGATGCATATTAATTTAAAGTATTTCAGATGTTTAAACACTGAGTTTATAAACATCATGAAGTACTTAAACTGTTGTGGCTTCATTAGCAAAGATGTGAGCGGAGCAGAAAATTCAGTTCCTGGAGAGTCTAGCTTGAATATTAATTCTTGTCTTTCTCTCCAGAAAATGGGACAACAGAAAAGGAGATGAACTACAGTTTGAAATTCTTCACCTCACATGCACTCGGGGTTGGATATTAAGTGAAAGTGTGATAAGTATTCACCAAATTTACCATGTCCACTTAAAAATTGTGTCAAAACAAAATTTGGTACTAGAGTTTCACATTTTCCTCTGTCATATACACTAGGGAAAAATAATGTTTTTGTTAAACTTCCATTTGGAGCTGTTAGCCATTATTGGTTCCATTCTTCAAGAATATGTTGATGTATTATTCTCCTTACAGTAGAAATAGGACATAAAGAGTATGTCACAGGAAGATTGGATTCTGCAGCATTCTTAGCCAAGCAATCAGCTCTCTCATTACTTAAAATTCCACTGTGTCCTTTAAGCCATCCCATGCAAATATGTCCTGGATGGTTTTGGAGCAAGGGTCTGATTTCATGTGCTAATGAATTTAAATTGTATTTATCATTAATAGAGAGTAGAGCTGATTGTGAATCACTAAGAATACGGGCACTGTTCCCATTAACAGTACACCATTTTATAGCTTCTTTAATTGCTAACAGCTCCGACTGGAATACAGAACATTCAGGTGACAATTTAAACATGGAGTGAGTTAGTTCTGTTTGGTTTTCATAAACAACAAAAGCACATCCTACTGCAGATATATTATCTTCAAATTGGTAACGCGAACCATCTGTATATATGTAATAATCATGAAAATTACATATTTCCTTTAAACAGGTTACAAAACTTGATGGGTGTCCTGCTGTGACAGGATGCTCCGGGATTTGTAGTTTTAAGTGAGACAGATAAGACGCATATTCACGTTCATGTCTTAAATTCGTAATAGTTGCTGATGATAAACCAGTGGGAGCCAAAGGTTCGATGTTAGCTATAATCTGAGCTGCATCAGTGGAGATTGTACGATATCCTTGAATTATGCGAAGGAGGAATCTCCTTTGAATTTGTGCAAGTTTTATAACTGCCCATTTTTTATTAAGAACATCCTGGAATGCAGATACACCATACAAAATTAGGGGCACTAGAGCCCCTTGATGTATAATTTTAAGAATACTAGAATTCAGACCCCAGGTGGGTCTTGTTGTTGTTGTTCCGAGGGCACCAAGGAGCTCGCTGGCTCTTTCAGCAATATAATCAAAGTGTGATCGAAATGTTAATTTACAATCCAGTATAACGCCAAGGTATTTTACCTAGATAACACCTTCAAGTCGACGTTATTCAAGGTAAGAGTAATGAGCTCCATTTTTCTTCTTCTGGTGATAATCATCGCCAAGGTTTTGTAAGGATTAAACATAAGTTTTTTTTTAATTCCCCATGAGTGTATTATTTTAAGTGCTTCATTAGTTCTTTCTTCATGGATTTCAGCATCATTTGATTTAACAAGTAGTAAAACATCATCTGCATAAGCAAAACTACTACAATCTGATGGTAGTTATTGATTTTTAGATGAGTCGTATTTATTACACATCTGCTTCACTTTCGTACCTATTTTGAGGACATGTTTCGCAAATCATCATTTGCATCTTCTGCTCTTATGCAACTAAAGCTTGATTCAGTGGTGTGGGTAATTCTGGAGTTGCTGCTGCCATCTGTTGATTTAGTGATGAACTTAAATGTGGGATTCTCTTCTGGCGGGATTTCAAAGTTCATTAGTTGGTTTTTATGTTTTTCTATGTATGTTCTCTCCCATATGACGAGTTCACTATGATTTTGTACGTATTTTAGTAATTCTGTGATATCTTCAATTTCATGATTTTCAGACCAGAAGTGAGCCGCTATTGTGGACTTATCAATATTTTTGTATCTTAAGTGCCTGAAGTGTACTTTCTTTCTAGTGCCTATGTTTCTTTTTGTCCTCCCTATGTAAATATTTTCACAGTCTTTACACTTAATCTTGTAAATGTCTGACTTTTCCTCTGGTTTTATCTTATCAGTATTATTACTGTTAAGTAGTAGGTTTTTAATGTTGTAATTGTTTTTTGGTGCCAATGTTATATTGTATTTCTTGAATATTTTTGGAACTTTCTTGTGGCCCAGGGGTGGTAAGTAAATTTAACAAATCTAATTTCTTGTTTTATTGGTGTGAGAGCTGTGATCTTTTTTAATCTCTTTTGAAGTTGAATGATTTTAGTTTTTTATCTACCAGGTTTTTTCCATAACCATTTTTAATTGCAGTTTTTAAAATTTGATGGTATTCGTTTTGATATTCTTGCTGGCTGAGGGGTAGATTTACTAATCTGTGTGTGAGACTGTTGATGGTGGCATGTTTGTGTGGAATTGGGTTGAAACTATTTGCTTTGATGTAATTATCTGTGTGTGTTGCTTTTCTATGGATACCAAATTCTAGTTTTTCATTGCTTTTTGTGATTTTAAGGTCCAAAAAAGGTAGAGTACAGTCCTCTTCAGTTTCCACTGTGAATTGTATGCTGGGTTCTTGCAGGTTGAGTAGTATCAAAGCATCATCTATTTGTTTGTAGGGCACTATTGCAAAGATGTCGTCTACGTATCTGTACCATGTTTTAAAAATATGAGGGAAGGCTTTAGTTATATGTGTTTCGAAAAAGCTCATGTAAAGATTGGCCTAAAATGGTGATAGCGGGCTTCCCATAGCTAGTCCTGAAATTTGTTTATAATATTTTCCATCGAAGACAAAATAATTTTGATGTATACATATTTCAGTCATTGCCAAATATTCTTCTATTGCATTGGCATCTAGGTTTATAGAATTTAGCCATTTTTTCAGTTGAATCAAAAGTTTGTCTAATGGAATGCTAGGGAAGTGCGCTGATGACCGCTGTAGATGAGCGACTTTATACACATCATCATCACCCCAATCTTCAAAATATGTATTTTCCCATACCATTAAACCTAAGGGTCTATTTAAATGCTTTAATAATTTAACCTATGGATTTATTTCAAATATATAACAATAAATATTTATTGCCCAAATTTTTATTGGTATAGTCCCCTATGTCTGAATCCAATACAAGTTCTTCTAGTATTTAAAGTCAATACTGAATTATTAAATTTTCGCTTCACTGTGGTGTTCCAATACAGTTAAATCTCAATACTGAATGTTTGTTCTTGTTACACATATGCTGAGAATTGGAACACTAAACGTCCTGTATGTCTGCTTTGTCAACTATCTGCAATAGAGTACTAGACAAAGGTGAGGCAAGGCCATATGCCTGGCAAATCCATCATCCATGCATGGTAATTATGGGGAGAGGTAGAACTGGTTGTAGGTTGTGGCCTGCATGACAAATCCTTCAACCATTTTTTGGACTGCTTCTCAAGTAGATACATTTTCATTTGGTTTCAGAAACCTCCAAGACGAGAGCATCCCCTTCCAGAACTCCCACCACAAGAAAAATGTAGTGATTGAGACAGTAATGCTAGTGCACAACTATGAAATATGCACAACCTCTAGAAATTATCAAATGTAGATACATTTCCTTTAGTAAAATGCATTATAATAATGAATTTTTGGTTGCTCAATAGTATGTTTACAACTTACCTAACTGCTCCACCAACTATTCTTAATTCATAACCATGGTTCTTAAACAAATCAGCCAAGGTGATGAGTTCTGGCGTGAACAGTGCTTTGAATTCTGGTGAATCAAGTTTCATGATCACTGGATTATCTTGTGCCTTCCTCCAACATTAACTTGTAACCTATTCAACAAATATCATAGCTACTTCATCAAGCAAGAAGATACACCATTTTGTCATTAACTTTGCTGTAATTCATCTTCATTGAAAAATTATTAGAATGTTATTAAAATAATTTTGCTTCACTGAACACCCTTTGTCTTCCATTTACAAGGGACGTTCCATATTAATTTATAGTTTACATTTTCCCCATCATTAATGTTGGACCATTTGACTCATCATTACAGCTGTAAGTATGTACTAGTTTGGCCTAACCATAGGTGACAGGACAATCATTACAAGTGCAATTCCTGCATAATGCAGCCTGTAATTCCAACTGCTGTCATGAGTGGACAACATGGAGTGTGATCATCATGAACAAAGTGTTTGTGTGGAAGGAGGGTGTAAACATTGCATATATTTACAGGCATTGGTGATAGTGTGCAATTTAAAATAAATGGCCAGGAACAATGCTGGTCTCCATAGAAGTTAGAAAACCATGGCTGCCATCCCTGAAATGGGGTTATAGGTATTGCCCAGCACCATATTCTACTGATTGCCCCTTCTGATTACCACTCATTCAGAGCTCTGAAGTAACCTCTGCATAGCCATGATTTTGCAGATTTCTTAGAACTGCAAACAGCTGTCTTGTGGCGCAACAGATTCCAAAAAAGTAACTTAAGGAGGGCTTACAGAAATTATATCAGTGACAAAAGTGTGTGCAGCTTAATGGAAACTATGTTAAAAAAGTAAATGTATCTGCCAAAGCATAAAGGTTCTTAGTGGGAGGAAAGGAAAACAAAGAGTGTGTAAAGCAATATGGAATGCCCCTCTTAGATTGTCACTGTATGAGATGCAGATTAATGCAGTTTGAGCATGCGAAATATGCTTTCAATAATATTGTTAATATATAGTGTTGGTACCCAAGATACAGGATTTTAAATAAGCTGTTGTTTAGTTTTTTTTTTTAACTATTAACATCCTCCAACATAAGTCATATCAGTCAATGAACAAATTGGATGGAGTGATGCTCAAATGAGCCCAGAGTCCATAGAGCTTAGTTACCCGACACCTTTCAGGATAAGGGAGAACCTTGGGATAAAATCTTATCCAGATAACTCACCTGACCAAAATTTGAACTTGGAACCTCTTGAACATGAGGCAGACATGCTACCACCAAGCTACAGAGGCAGGCAATGAGTGACCAATATGAACTGATTTTGTTGGTACCACTTCGATTACAAGCAGACATATTAGGATCTATATCATTGGAGAGACAAGATAGACAATGAATGAAAGGTAGTAATGAAGATGTAGATAAAGATGCAATGTTTTCTTACTACAGGCAGAATTTGCAAAAAGGCAAATCATATCACCCAGAGAATTGTGAGCAAAATATACGTAAGATTGAGCAATTATTTTTCTAGCAAATCAATATTCATAAAAATAGTATGAATTAAATTTTGCCATCAAATGTAATTGTCCTGTCATTTAAAATTCTGCAACAAAATACAATGTATATCTTACGTCAGAGTAAATTATAAGAATGCTCTCAACACAATGTCACATAGTGAAACTGACACAATGAATGCCAAGAAGAAGCAAACATTGCAAGGAAACAGTGAAGTTAAAAAACATACATGAAAATAACCTAAATTTTCAACAGAAATGACAACTGGAAGGGATACCAGTTAACATGGATGTTATATATCTCTTTATATTTCTTAAAGTATTGTTCTAAGCCCGGATCAGTACCCCTTTTCCTTAAAGAATTCAAAAATCTTAACCTTGTCCCAGATTTCAAAATACCCTTTGTTACCCAGTTCTTTTTATGTTCCCCTAGCTTTCGCAGTTTCATTGGCATTACTATATCCATGTGGTATTTCAATCTATTTATGAATGATTCATACATAACATTGATATCATTTGTTGCATATATAGGGCTCCAATCTTCTGTTTCAAGTCTGGCCTTTAGATCTGCTAAGCTATGCTTATTTATATTTCTACTATATTGTTTTAACAAAGGCTGTTTAGTGTTTCTGTTTATGGTAGTATAATCATTTAAGGTAGCTGATAATGCATAGTGATCAGAAAAACCTGTATCAATAACTTGTATGACAGTATTAGTAAAATCATTGGGTATTAAAATCTGGTCTAAAATTGTGGCTGAATGTATTGTTACTCTAGTTGGTTTACTCACGGTAGGATGAAGGGAACATAGCGTCAGTAAATCTGTTAATCGACTATCTAATTTTTTACCAAAATCAAAATTTAAGTCCCCTATTATGACGATTTTCTTGCTCGACCCTATGGCTTGTACTACTTCCTCTAAACTTTGCACAAAATAATTGATATCCCCTATAGTAGATCGATATATGCAAACTAACACACACTGATATGTAGGTAATTCAACTATACTTGCTTCAAAATCTAACTCCTTATTTAAGTGATTAAATCGATGGATTTGTTTCGACTTGGTATGTTTGCTCACAAAGACACAAGTTCCTCCATGTTGATACTTTTTACGGCAGAAACTGGCTACTAGGCTAAACCCTTCAATTCGAATAGTCTCTAATTCTTGCTCATGCAACCAATGTTCACAAAAACAAATCACTTGTACCTTTTTAAAGTATGTATCAACTAATGCTTCACATGCTAGTACCTTATTTCCCAGACTCTGTACATTCTGATAAAATATTTCTACGGGCTGTACACTCTTATTTGTTGATTTAGTGGTTGAGTTACTGCTAGGTGTGTCCACATCCCCACTCACATCCTGTTTAACATTTCCATTTAACATTATTTTTTCATCACCTAGGTCTGTTTTTAGTTTCCCTTACTTATGCATATATTTATAGTGTAACTATTAGCTGTAATGTTTACAAACATAACTAAGATATCAGATTTGAAAGCCACAAAGCTAGACTAAACCTAAGTGTGATTAAGGCATTACAATCAAACAGTAGAACCATACACACAAATTAACTGTTTATAGAAATTTTACATCACGTACAGGTAAACCTTCATCACTTAGCTGCTTATTATCTACAAGGAAAACCATGTGAATGTATTATGAAAGAGAAAGAACATATCTAAGAGCACATTTTACAAGAAAAATTTCATATTAATAATACCTATAAGAAATTGAAGACATGCTAAACCGTATTCCAAGTACACAATTAGGATTTACACCATTTGAATTAATGCTAAATGAAAGACATATACCATTAATGCCAAATTTACCAGACATTATAACTGCATAAAAAGTTGTCATTCCAGGAAAAATTTGAGATTACATACAGGAAATCTCTCAGACAAAGGTAGAATAAGTAAAAAGAGAAACAGAAAATGGAATCCGGCAGTACTTAATAAAGCCTCAGTGAAGATTCTGTAAATATCCAAAGCAAATAAGAAGAAATCTGCATGGATACAGTTGTTGTACAATGGATTATATAAAATCAATACATTTTGAGAGCATACTTTTGAACAGACAGATGAAATAAGCAACCTACAGAAAAATGCAACAAATAATTGCTAATCTCTTTCTAAAGATAAAAACAATCTAAGAAAATACAGTACTAATACAATGTATATCATTAGTAAAAACATAATTATGACGAACGAAATTCCTTAGCAAAGAAGAGAAAATTACAAAGATTTATTAATTTTGTATAAATATAATATAAAAATGTACATACAAGTTCATGTGAAAAATATTTCATGTACTACACTTAAGTGACCATTTCTTGTGGATGAAGAACATGGGAATGCAGAAGAAATTCCATTCTCTTTTCATGGTCAAGAGTTGAAACATGAGAAAAATTGAAAATATTACTGAATAACAAGGAATATCTCCAAAATGGTTCATTCCACAAAAGAAATACATCAAGCCTAAATTGCAGGTTTTAATGGGATCTATATTTGTGTGATAAAAAACACCCAGCCACACTCCCACCCTGCACACAGTTTTTTTCTAAAAATGCTTTATAATTCCAAGGACCTCAAAACACATATTTCCACTAAAAGTCTTAGTATAAAATTTTTGGGGTTAATGCAATACTTTCTCTGTTTTAAGTATGCAGTAGAGAAAACAAAACATATAATTTCTGAAGAAATATTAAACTAATTTCCAATGAAAAGCTAGAACTTATTACTATGCAAAACTTACCATCTCATATAAACCAAGATTATTGATTTTCTTTTCCATAGCAACCGTTCATCATTTTCTTTTATATTGTTCTTACATGGCCCACTAATACTCAGAAAACAAATGCCCTTCTTTGAAATATATAGAAAATAATTTTAATTTAAATACTTCAACAATGTGTTTCCATATATTTTGAAGAATGCCCCAAATTTAACAATTTTGTTTACAATAACAAACAATAACATAAATATAACATACATAAAATATAACAATAAATATACATTGAATGAAATATAACAATAAATGAACATTTAACAACAACTTAGCAGTACTATAACACATTATTTTAAATATATATATCTTTCTTTTCATATGGGGGTGTGTCCCGCCCCAAATTTGAATACAAGTAATTTACAATTATAATTTTTAAATTACTTACAATTAACAAAACATAATATAGCAATACAAAGAATATTTTTTTTTTAACATAACAATTTATACACAAAAGAACTCTCTGTTTTGAGATTCATGTTGGGTGATTCACCCACATAATTAATTTTTCTAGTTCTCTAAGGAATACTTTAGGATTTTCTCCAGATTCTTCATCGAAAGTGGGTGGACTTATGTCATGTAACAAGTAATTTGTACAATTTGTGAGACCTTGACTGTACATTTGTGTGTGTGAGCATATTGGGTGTTGGTTTGTTACTCTTTAAACCAAATCTGGAATCAATGATTCAGTGTCATCACTCTCCAGATAATTCTCAATATCAATGTGGAATATTACCTGAATTAGAAGGTAAGTCAACATATGTTACATTTTTAGATTTGATTGCACTTTGGTTTTCACTAATCTTATTTGCCTGTAATGCAATCACAACTTGAGTCAGTTTCCCAATATTTTCTTTTTCTTTTTCAAAATTCTCTTGCACAAGTTTTATTTGGTTTTATTTGTGAAATTACTCCTTCATATTTCTTACTAGATTCTAACTCTTTTATCATATTATTTGTATCTTTTTCAACTATTTGTGTTACATTTTGTATTGAATTATTTTTATGTTCCTCCCTATCCTGTTTTAAATCTTGCCTTCTACCATTTATAATATCGTCCATTTTCTGTTTTAAATAACCCATATCCTGTTTTAAATCCATCATAACCTCCATGAACTTTTCCAAAGTTTTCCTTTAACTATTTCCACCTTAACTTCCTTTTCTACTTCTGTTATGTCATAATTACTTTTATCAATTATTTCCTTATTCATTCCTACTTTTCTACTTTGCTTTTCCACTTCTTCCCTCTTATCTAAACATTTACTCTCTGCTTCCTTATCAATTTCCATCTTGCTAACTACCTTTTTATATTCTCAATAACATAAATTCTTTATATACTTCTACACAGCAAATATGTATGTACTTTTTATTATCATTCTTTAAAAAGTTCGTAAATTTTGCTCACACTTCTAAATATTTTTGTGATTGGTTACTTTTTGTACTCAGTCATCTTCTCTCTTCTTTTTTGATATTTGTTATCACCATCCTGTAGTCCTGGTATCGTTGCTTCCACCAAATTCAAATTTCCATGATGTGTTGTCATTTCAAATAAAAACTCCCATTACAAAATTAAAAACTATTCATAGGTTGAGAGGGATATTTTCCCCTTTCATATACTTTTTGTTGCATTAGTTTGTCAGTTTTCTAACAGACCGAGGGTATTTTTATGTTATAGTGGCAAGCCAGATTTTTCAAAGGTTATTAGTTGACATCAATGTGAAACACTGTGTTATAAGCAATTGCTGATACAATTGAGGAATGTCTCATCATTAGTGTGTGGGTTCATGAAAAAGAATGAACTGGTGAAACGTACGAAGAAATAAGAGAAAACTTTGTTCTTCATTTCAATAAAGCAGCTCCCAGTGAAGCCAATCTCCAAAAACTGGAAAAGAAGACTTTCTCAAAAGGCTCAATCACCAAAGCAAAGAAAGGGAAACCTGTCACATAGCAAGCATCAGATAAGCCTACCACTACAGCCTGCATCCCATTCACCGGCAACCTATCCGGCAGATTCAGCAGAATTCTCGCTAAATACAACATCAGGAGCATCCAAATGCCACCTCTGAAGATTAAACATGTGTTGAGACCGGTGAAAAACAAACTGGACTTCCAAATTCTGAGAGTGTACTACATTCTCTGTGAATTTGGGATGCCGTATATAGGACAAACCAAAAGGACTATTGCAACCAGAATAAATGAACATGAACGGAGCATTCATTTAATGCAACCTGAGAAGTCTGGACTGGCAGAGCGTTGCTTTGATAAGGACCATAGAGCCAACTGCCAGGAGATGACCATCATGGCAAACTGCAGCAGTTACTAGGAGCAGAAAGTGAAGGAAGCTTTGGCCATTTCCTCTGAGAGAAGCACGCTTAATCGTGATGCTGGTTTTCAGTTCAGTTGCTCTTGGAAACCGGCCTTAAAAATGGAAATTAACTGGCTCAAGCAGCACAAATTTATATAGCTTTAACGTCATATTAAGTAGTCACATTTTCTATGACCTAACTAGTTTTCTACACCCATGTCATCTCCTGACCTAATATTTAATGAAATGTGTAGTGTTTAACGCCCGCTTTTACTACATACGGCACCGCAGGCGGTGACACTGATGATACATGAGATGAAGATGGAGCACCTGGTGGAATGAGATGGCGGGGGAAACCGGAGATCCCGAAGAAAACCCGCCCCAAAGCCGTGTTGTCCACCACAAATCTCACTTTGCAGTCGTCTGGGATCGAACCCGGGCCGCCTTGGTGAGAGCCAAGCGGTCTAACCACTGAGCCACGGCGTGGCCGCCTAATATTTAATTTACTACAGTCTTTTGTTCAGGGATAGGAGTATTCGTAGTGTTTTGTCATTAATTTTGTGTTTTCTTAATTTAGTGTTCAATAAAATTTCTTTATTCATTCATATCCTGAAAATGAGAGATATAGGCTCCCGAAACGTTGGTGTCTTATCGTCTTTTCAACTGGCTTGAAGCCCGAGAATATCTTGAATACCATATAGCTACATATGTTATTATATAGAATAAAAAGAAGTATTTCAGAAAGTGGAGTGCCATTGTTACTAAAATTAGGCAAATGAGTCAACCTTGTATATACTTTTCTCCACTTACAAGTTTTTTCATGAAGACTAGTTTCTGCGAACTTCTTCCCTATCCTCAGTTCTGTGGTTGATTCCACAGGGAAGAAGTTCCCGGGAACTAGTCTTCATGAAAAAAATACATATGTTATGATTAGCCACACAACATACATTGCCTATCTCAAATTGCTTATATCAGTCATTTCTACAATCTCTGAAATTATTTCAGTGTAGTTCATTAACACTTATGCGAGGGAGTGTAAAAAAATAACCAGAATTATTTTTTAGTGGAAAATACTACTCCTCTTTATACAAATTCCATTAGAGATCTTCAAAGTAATTTCCATTGGACACAATACAATGATTCCCACATTCAGTTCAATGTTCAAGACATAATCTGAAGTGCCTTTTGACAGTATATTGAGTACACCCAAAACTTTATTGTTTAACTCTTGATCACTCTGAAAATAAGAAGCCTGGAGCTCTTTATCATTGTAGGAACTTGGTGGAAGTCACACAATACTAATCTGTTTCATATAACCTTGCCCCGCTGACATATATCACTCCGCGTGCAACTACCTTCCCCCTTACCCTAATTGGCTAATGCTTTCGCGCCATAGGCAGTGCCTTCCCGTCACATTTAAACCTGCAGTAAACATTATAATAATTGCTACACAAATAAAAATATTTATTAAATATTCTTCACTTATCTTATGAAGCCAGTGACAATACTTCTATGTTGATTTTTGCAAAATTAATTTCATGAGCATTTGCCCACATCTTCAGTCAAACACACTTTGTTGTCAAGGAAGTGTGTTTGACTGAAGATGTGGGCAAATGCTCATGAAATTAATTTCGCAAAAATCAACATAGAAGTATTGTCACTGGCTTCTTAAGATAAGTGAAGAATATTTACTAAATATTTTTATTTGTGTAGTGTTTGTTGCTCCACTGTAACTAGCTTCATTTTCTGTGTAATCATAATAATTGCCAGGAAGATAGATAAAATCATACAAATAAGAATATGAAGGCATGCAAAAATAATGAAGTTTATAATGAAACTAAGCAAGTTGAAACTGAATGAATGAGCAATTAAACTGAAACAAGTTTATAATGAAAGGCCTTTGGCCTTTTCCACTGGGATATTTTAAAACTAGCACACATACCTTGCAAAAATGCTTGTCTTTAAGTATTAAAAGTCATGTCACGCCATACTTGTGTGTCCTTCGTTCACCCAAGTCTCGTCAAGGTAGTATATTTTGCGATTTGTATACCGGTACAGTCTGATTGTCCTTAAATAACATCTTCGCCACACAACAATATCGCCCCTGGAGTGGTAAGTTTTCCTGTTTTCTCAATTTCATGTCACAATGTTCCTATGCATCTAACACACCTTTAAGTTCAGAGCACAGCTGTTTGACTTCTCTCACTAACAAAGACATTCTTCTCTGTGAGTGCATTAAACACATGCACCACAATTCTTTTTTCGCCTGTTTGTTAAGGCTTTCCCTTGCAATGCTACAGCGAAAAACTAGCGGTAGACTCTGGCATTATACATAAGTACACGCGCAATAAGCGATCAATAAAATAATTTAGCTCTCGCACTCGGCACAACACACCCTCGAATGGCGATATATGACTAATCCAGTTCAAAACAAGGTCAGTGATAAAAGTCATATAAACAAATATGGCATCACTACCGCTAACACAGGTGCTATCATACCATGTGAAAGACAGGCTTGAGAGCAAAGGAACCTCCTCTTTACTTCATTTAAGAATTAACATGCATTTCAGATAAATCAACTCTGTTGCGTAATATATTTAATTCAAACAGTTACAAAAATATAAATTTGACAATTCTCCTCCAACATATAAAGATATAACACCATGTTAAATAACAAACTAATTTTTACCGCACAACAGTCTATACTACAATAGCAGCCAATGAAAGGTGATTAGGTCACATGACCGATAAGAGATACAGGGCAAGCTTATGTGAAACAAGGATTAGGTCCAGTGAATAAGGTAGATGTGGCAACACCAATTCTCCTCCAACATATAAAGATATAACACCATGTTAAAATATAAACTAATTTTTATCGCACAACAGTCTATACTACAATAGCAGCCAATGAAAGGTGATTAGGTCACATGACCGTTAAGAGATACAGGGCAAGCTTATGTGAAACAAGGATTAGGTCCAGTGCATAAGGTAGATGTGGCAACACCTCAATGGTTAACTCAGTGATTGTTTCTTGAGACTTGATGGCATAATGAGCAGGTGTATTATTCTGGTGAAGGATTCATTCCATTTGAGCGAGATGTGGTCTTTTTGTTGTAATTTTCCTCCTTAATGGTCCCTTCAATACTTCACAATAGTAATTTGCAGAACCAGTATGTTGGCTACCCACCACGTGATCGTACACTGTGCCTTGCTTATTAAAAGACAAGACTTTTCCTTCACTTGGTTGAACCTTGTCCTTTAAGGGCCTTTGACTTGAAGGATGTTTCCATTGGGCATTACGCTGTTTTGTCTCTGGGTCATGATGATAAAATCAGGATTCATCACACGTGATTACTTTGTCCAAAAAATCTGGCCTTCCATTGTTGACACATCACACAGTGAGCATTTTGTCGTCATTCATCACACAAGTCATCCACATTGCTGAAACTTCTCTATACCCTAGAACATTTCTTACAATGTCTTCAGCTGGTCTGTAGGATATATTCATAATCTCTGCAATCTTTGTTAAGGATAAATGATGGTTTTCCCACAGCATGACTTAAGATATATGATACTGTGACTTCGGTTACTTAGTATCATATCATGGTTGCCCTTGTGGTAATTTCTGTTTTCATTATTTTATCTTTTTCTTGCCTAGGTTGGCCTACCTCATTGTTCATGCATTGTTTTTCTTTGCCTCGAAATGCAATTAATCTTCTGATAACATCTGAAAATCAAATGGTTTGGTCACTATCAGATTATTTCTGTCTTCTTGGAAATACTGGATTACTTAAATAATTTCTTGGATCACTCATGGGAGGATCAGAAACTTGCATTTTATTTGCATTGCACATGAAATAATCAGTAATTGTCATTTTACCTTCACAATGACATTTGCTCATTGCCAGTTTAATTCAATTTGGTTTCGAACTGTCTCCATTATATTCGTAAGTTAGGACAAACTCCTAAAAGTGCTATAGGTTTCCTCATCTGGCAATTTCATACTTAACCATTCTGTTGCTCATTTTCTAAGACCTTTGCGGATTACATACATTCTCAGTTCATTCGGTCTCATTTTTATTTTGAAATATTCCACAATCTCTCTAAGAAATGTTTTGGATTCTCCCGCTGCTCATTAACAAATGTTGGGAGCTATTATTTCCAACATAAAATGCTTGGAGTAAGCTTTGTTACTAGGTGAAAATTGTGTGTTGTGTGATTATATTTGTGTTATCATAATACATGCAAGTATGAATCAACCTGAAATTACTATATAGTTCTTGCTCATTGTTAAGTCGTCATCATTATTCACACTGTTATGCCCATTCTTATATACATTAAAAACATGTGTGTCCACAACTTCTTGTAATATATTTAACTTCTCACTAGATTTAATTTTTCTTTGATTTCTTTGAACTGTTTATCAGTTTCTGCTTCTAACTTGCAATGGTTATCTACTACTTTACTAACCAATTCTTGCTGTGCTCACATTTCAGTTCTGATACTACCTTAAGTTAACAACTACTACTACACTATCAATTATGTTCTTATTATTATTATTCAATTTCACTATTTATTATTATGCTTAAGGTGGTACAACTTTGTCTAATGTCACCAATTTCATTCTTAAACATGTCTTTCATTTTTCTCACAGTTTCCATCTGAAATTTAATTTGCTCTGCTTTCTTATTATTTTTATTTTGCTAATTGGCTTTATTATTGATTTCAGTAGCATGCTGATCTTGTTTCCCTTCCATTTCTCTAGCTATTTCACTCTGATCACTGGCCAAATTAAATTGCTTTTCAGTGATGTCCCTAGCTATTTTCTTATGGTTTTCAGTGATATCCAAAACTATACTTGCTGCAAAATTACCTTGTGATTGATGTTCCTGCTGCCACGTGATCAGCTCGATACGCTGTTGCCACATTTACTTGCTGCCTGTCTGCAGTGGCTGCACTCCCAGATCATCCTTTTCTTCCCACTCCTCTTCACTGATGTTCTCTATTTTGTCATTCACTTTTACTATTGTTTTCACTGGAGTCACTGCTGTTACTTAGTTTGCAACCACATGTTTCATAGCTTCTTCTAAAATGCCTTCTTTCCATGCATTCTCTAGCACACCTATCATAAGTTCAACTATTTTTTCCCATTTCTCACTTCATCATCTCATTCAGTTGTAAGCAATGCTGTAGGGTCAAATTCCTCTTGCACTTTAGATTTTTCTTTACATATATTCACAACAGTATTTTTTTTATGTAGATTTAATGCTGCAGCAGTTCTCTCAAGAACCTTCTGGACAGGAATCAGAGGGCCACATTATCCCTTTCTTTCTCAAAATATTCTCTAACTGCACATACCAGTTCCCTAGCTTGGCTTCTGATAGTTACACCTTTCCCTAAGATGCGTACTTTGCATTTAACACCCATGTATGACATTTTAAATTCAACAGTGAACTCATAGTTCTAAGATGAGAACAATAATGTCCATGAGATAAAATTCTAAATATAACACTTAGAATTATTAAATCTTTATGGAATCACTGTGTATAACACTATCCAACATTTGGCTTAACTGAATGCTTGCAGCAAAGACTAAGATCTGCATATACGTGTGCAAAAAGTGGTAAATTTCAGCAGGAGCCATAGCTCTTGCAATATGGATGACATCATGCATCTGACGACAATGCGTTGTTACTACCTGAATGGTCGGTAACCTGATGAGCCCCTGCAAGCAAGTAACACTCCTCCCAACTGCTTTTCTGCAAATATCCAGTTTCATTTGTCTCAGTAATGTTCCTGGTAATAGTAACGCTCATATGTTCCTGGCTAACATTACCTGTCCAGAACTATCATAATTAAGTACTTCGAGAAATCCATTTGTTGCTCTATTTTCCTGATCGTTTTCTTTGCTTTACTTTCAACTACTTTACCACTTCTCAAATGCAACATTTTAAATTTATCTGTTAGTTTTCTACTAAGTATACAAATTACAAACTGTGAAGGTTTTAAGAGTTTTATCTTGGTAATTATGTTAAGTTCTAGATGTTATGGACATAATTTTTCTTCTCTAGTTTTGTTGTAGTCCCTGGATGCTGCTGGACATTCCTTGTTGATGTGATGATCCCATTGCTTCCACATCCCATTGGAAGTTCAATTTTTAGATGTTCTAGGAAACTTATATATTGTGACTTTGTGGGTTCGTAGAATGTTCTAAATGTTCTTTATTTCCGTCGAAATATACTGTTCAATTCTCACGTACAACATTACATCACATATACACACCACAATACCAAGGTCGATGACAATAACAAACAGCTCTCATTACATCAGCACAGCTGACTCTCGTTTTACAACAACACTCTTGTTTCACAACTTGCAAGTCGCTCAGCTGTTCTCTGCTTACTCACTCTGTTTACTACTGTCCGGCTGGCGTGTCACAATCACTTATATATCTCCTGATAATTTCTAGATCATTCTAAAATAAACCAGAAACCGAATTATCTCTATTAGTCCAGAAGTAACTAGAAATTTCCATTTATCTCAGTTTGTTTGTTTTGACAGACCTTTATCTGCATGTTATCTTGTCTGCCGGCACTTGGTTTTCACATTGCCCGCCTATCAGTTCCTTTGTGTGCGCAAGCCGCCTTATCACGATTGGGTTCGCGACACTGCTCCCTCCTCAAGGATGGTCGTCCCGAACAGCTCCATCGTAGCGGGCCAGACGATCCACTTGTACCACCAACATCTTCCCTCGGGGCACCTTCTGGATGCGGTAGACCCCGTCATTAGCCCTCTTCACCATCCAGTACGGTCCTTGCCACGGATGTTGAAGTTTGTTGATTGTTCGGTTTGCTCCCAGGTGTCCTCCTGAAGTACCGGAGTGCACTTCCTCCAAGACCTCCGGGACCTTACTTCGGGGAAGTCCCAACTGTTGTCTCTGCGTCTTCCCATCAGGTGATTCCCACATCAGGAACAGCACGCACTCTCTGATCTTCAGCGAGTCCCATTGGGCCCAGTACGACTTATAGGTGGCGCTCCTCGGTGCAATGTCCTCCCAGGTTGGTCTTGTCCCTGCCTCCGCCTTCCTCAAGAGTGGTCCCAAGTCTGCGTCTGCCAGCTGCTCCCTCCTCAGGCCTGCGCTATCCCAGCCATCCGCAGGCACTGCCGTGACTACTCAGACTGCTGCGGCACGCTCCTCCTCTTCCACTCTTGTGCATTGGCCGCACTCCTCTGGGCAGGGTCTTCGTCTGCGTTACCGTGGTTCTTCCCTCTGTGATGTTCAGAGGCGAAGTTGTACTCCTGCAGCCTCTGAACCCAACGTGCTGTCTGGCATTCCAGGTTTCTAAAGCTCAGTAGCCAGGTTAGGGCGGAATTGTCAGTCCTCAGGTGGAATGGCTGACCGTACAGGTACTTGTGGAAGTGCTCCAAGAACTTTACTACCACCAGTAACTCTCGCCGTTAACTACGCAGTAGTTCTTCTCTGCCTTGGCTAAAGACGCGCTGGTATAGTCTCAGCAGTTGTCGAACCTTTTCGAGCTGTTCTGCGGTCAGGTGATCGGCCGCCCTCTCCAGTAAGCCTTCCAGCCGGGGCCCCCGGTGTTGCGTTGGCATCGGCTCCTGTGTCTTGTCATCGCTGTCATGATGACTACGGGCTCGCACGTCCCCATCTCCGTTCCGGCCTGGACGTCGTGATAGGTGTCCGCTAGGTTAAGCAGCCTCACTGGCACCTCTCGGCACGGCAACAATGTTCTTCATTCGCTGTCCTTCCAGACGCGCCGTCACCACCACCTCCTTTCTCACGGGGACCCACGTCTTCCTTTAAGATGATCCTGCAGATTCCAAGGCGTTCTTCGGGTTGCCGGAGTATGACCTCTTCTCCATTGAGCCGCAGGACCTTTCTGCCGTCGTCGACCGTCGCCTCGTGGCTTCTGAGGGCATCCAGTTCCAGTATCACCTCCTCAGCCACCTCCACGACGAACACCCACTGACGCACAGCACTCCATCCCAAGGTCAATTGCAGCAGGGCCTCCCTCTCCACGGTCAAGGTTTCGCCCGATGCCGTCACTAGCTGGTATGGTCGGCTCGGTTTTCTCGACGGCGAACCCCTGGCTACGTCGGGTCTGATGACGGTCATGGCTGCCCCGGTGTCTACGAGCACGCAGCACGGCTTCCCTTGTACCCAACCGTCTGCGATGAGGCTGTCATCCATCCGTCGGCTGACGGCGCGCAGTGTCACTCGAGGAGATGGTGTAGACGGCGCCGACGTGCTCCTTGCCACGCCGGGCTTACTCGTTTCTTCCGGCTGCTCTTCCTGGTGTCGGTCATCTTCGCGGTCATTGTCGCGGCCAAGTTGCTATTTGCAGCTTCCGTCTTCGTTGTTAATTCGATCTTCATTTCTTCCATCTTGTCGGTGATGTCGTCGTCCCGCATTCTGGACACCAATTGTGACTTTGTGGGTTCGTAGAATTAAAAGTCCAATTTGCAGAAATTCTAAATGTTCTTTATTTCCGTAGAAATACACTGTTCAATTCTCACGTAACAGCATTACATCACATATACGCACCACAGTACCAAGGTCGATGACAATAACAATCAGCTCTCATTACATCAGCACAGCTGACTCGTTTTACAACAACACTCTTGTTTCACAACTTGCAACTCGCTCAGCTGTTCTCTGCTTACTCACTCTATTTACTACTGTCCGGCTGGCGTGTCGCAATCGCTTATATATCTCCTGATAATTTCCAGATCATTCTAAAATAAACCAGAAACCGAAGTATCTCTATCAGTCCAGAAGTAACTAGAAATTTCCATTTATCTCAGTTTGTTTCGGCAGACCTTTATCTGCATGTTATCTTGTCTGTCGACACTTGGTTCTCATACTGCCCGCCTATCAGTCCCTTTGTGTGCGCAAACCGCCTTATCACGATCGGGTTCGCGACAATATGTATTTTTTTAAAATCCTATTTATGTGCTATATGTAGTTCACCATTTTTATAATAGTTATAGATGGTAAGCCACAAGACTCTTTGTGGCAACAAATTTAGTTTTCAAGGTTATTTATACTATACTACATAAATAATAATTTGAGTTAAATTCAATAAACTATAATAGTTGGCAACTAAACTTCACTTTTCTTCAATACTTATTATATTTAATTCAGCTATAGCAAATAATTTTTGGTCACTTAATCATGAAATAAATCCAGAGATGAAATTATTAAAGCAACTAAATGTATCCATAGATTTAATGGTTTGGGAAAAAAATACTTTGAAAAATAGAAATTGTGTAATGAATTTTGAAATACTGCCAATCAATTTTGTCAATTTTGTTTTACTTTCTGGCATTGGTAATGAAATGAAAAACAATCCATCACCTAGTGACAGTAAAGATAAAACAGTAATAAATAACTTGGCTCAAGATGCAAATGATGAATTTGGGAAGCTAGTATTATTATAATATAAAGTGAAGTTTAGTCACTATTGTTATAGTGTTTAAGTTGTTAGTTAACTGTATTTCCAGGTAGCTCATAAATAATTCTGCAAGAAACGGTGAGAGTGGATTTCCCATTGTTAGGTCTGTTGGTTGTTGGTAGATTTTCTGACAGACTAAAGCTGTTCTGTGTGATGTACAAGTTGGTTAACTTTAAAAGGTCTTCTATTTCGTACTCAGGAATGGTGGTTAGATGGAGCCATTTCTGTAGTTGGCATCAGAGTTGGTCTGTTGGCACACTTGGATACAAACGCAGTCACATCAAAAGAAACCAGTCTATCCTCTGGTTTGATATCTAAGAATTTGATTTTGTCTATTAGATCTCTGGAGTTTTTTATGCTTAGACTGTTGAATCTGGGCAACGAAGAGAATCTTTTGCTAGTTTGTAGGTAGTTAAATATTGTTAACTATTGGTCTCATCTTTTTTCCAGGTTTGTGTATCTTTGGTAAAGCATACATTCTTGGTTAAATAGGGTGGTCTGGTTTAAATTTTGATTTTTCTATGTCCGTTATTGCTTTGGTTTCTTGTATGGTTTGGTTGAAGATCTTCAAATATGATTTTAATAGGTTGTCTGAAGTAACAAATTAATCTATTAAGTGAAATAAATCTATTTCACTTTCAGAACAAGACTACAATAGTTCAAATTACTGGTGCTTTTAATTGTTAAATTAACATTCAGTATGATAATATTTTTTATAATGTTTTTACTTATTGTTTGCCTACAGAACAAAATCTCAAGAAAATGCAGACATTTTATTCTTATACATGCTCTTCTTGTTTTACTGGAATACGATTATTGTAATGAGTTAATTGATGCTAAATACTCTACATAATTAAATTTGACACTGTGTATTATAATTTACTTCTAATTCAAGTAAGAGTAATTATTCCTAAGTCACGGCTTAATAAAATTTGGGTACTTCTTATGAAATGCAAATACTTCTTCCCACTGCAATTATATAAGTGGAGGATTAATCAATAAAATTCGGAGCTTATCTCCCACAAGTATTTTACTGTCCTACTGTTTTCAGTTCCAATCTATCATCTTCAAAAATGACTTTCACACTATTCTTGACATTCTTCTGCATTGAATCACATTACTGGTTTGTTCACTGTTACATTTGTGTTAGTCTCTTTCCTCTTGCTCTAACTTTTATATTATTGGTTGGTATCTAATGTTAAGCAGTTGGCAATGAAGCCATTCCCTCTCTTGTACTCCAGTATTTTGATGTTACGTTGATATATTGACTAAAGGTTGGGCAGTGGAGCAGGTGGTTTACATCCATATCATCTTTAAGTGTACAGGAAGGACACAGAGGAGATCTTACTAAACCAATCCTGAATAAATGTTTACTGAAACGTCATGGCCTGTTAGGAGTCTGAAAGTTGCTACAGAGGATTGATTTTCTTGGTAGTGTAGTGATTCTAGTCGTGATGTTAAATAAATTTTCCCATAGTTTTCCTTTTGTTTGTAATACATTCTCTTCTTTAATTTTTTGATTATATGTTGATATAATTACTTTTGATAGAATGATAACTTAGTGGATCAGATGTGTTTGACATAATTTTACTACCTTTCCTGGCTAGAAAGTCAGCTGTTTCATTATCATGTATTCTGCAATATGCTGGTATCCATTGAAGTATTAATATTTTATTCAAAGATTTGTTTGTTTCATAATTTTGGGGCATTCTGTGATATTTAGGTTTTATATCAGACATTACGGATATTATAGCTGCTTTAGAGCCAGATAATAATATTGTCCAGCAATGCAAAGAAGGTCCCTGAAAGGTATGTGCTGCCTTACACAGTGGGACAAGGACAGCAAATGTGTGTGGCAGAGAATGCCTGCTACACAAGGGGCAGAACCGTTAAAAAAACATATGCCCTATTCACTCTACACTAAAACCAAGAAGATTCATTCACAAAAGTAGAAGCCATCAGAATGTTTTTGAATGGTCTGTAGCTGTACTGACATGGGGTGTCATAAATCTGTCCAGGTAGGGTGTGGGAACCTTTGCCAACCCCCCCTACGCCTCAGGCCTCGGAGACTTACTCTCCTGTGGAGGACAGTACAACTGTTCCCAATTTATTTGATATAGAGGATTGTGTAAGCTCTGAAGGATTGAAAAACTAGTTGTAATCAGTTTTTAACACTTCATCACTTAAATTTTTATATTATTGTGAGATTAATTTTGGAAGTAGTTGCATCTATTTTCAACCTCGAAGGTCCGACTATCGTCTGTTGTTCTCTGCTTGCTCTCTTCTCTCAGGTGGTGGAACTATAAACTTCTTCATCAAATTACTGATTGGTGGGATTTCAAAGTTCATTACTCTGTTCTTATTTTTCCATATTAATATGTTCTGCCATATTGTATCTTTGTTTTGGTTTATCACTGCTTGATGGATTGCCAAATTTCTCCATCAAAATTTGTATAATGTAAACTTAATCTTTAGAAGAACGAGAAAAGTGGACATATGGCACGAGCGTCAGTACCACCATTATTTGGTAATCTGGAACCATCACTGTGAACATGTAGCCATTCACTGGCAGGATATATTAAATTTATTATTTCTAGTGTCATTTGTTTCAGGACATACTAAGAGTTTTCAGATTTTGTAAATTCAGATAAGTGTAGATAGTATTCAAATCAAATAGTTCTAAAGAGTTAATATTTGTTTGTAAGGACATTTTAATAAAAACTGACTACAAAGTTTTTTTTTATTATTATTAATTTGACCTCACATTTACTTAACTCCTCCAATCACACATAAAGAAGTTTTAATTTTTCTTTGATTTCTTTGTCGTTAATAAGGGACTTTAGTTCAGTTTTTAGGTTTGTGATTTTTTTTTCCCCAGTCATTATAAGGCAGTCAAATTAATTTTTCATATTGTATGATGGCTGCATTTTCAATGTCAAGATCAAGTTTTGGATTATTTGTTAAAATTTGTACAGTAAGCACTAGGATAGTTTTAATCGCTCAGTTACCAGGCAAAGAATTTGATTTTGCAGAATATTAAGTTTTTCTCATTTGCAGTTATTAATACCTCTTCACCATATTTAAGAGCTGATTTAATATACATCTTGTGAAAAGTTTGACGTTTGTGTAGTGCTTCCCAACTTCTTGCCTGCCAATTACCTATAGTGGTAATTTTTTAAAAAAAATTTTTGTATATATTCTCAGTGCATTTTTTTTATGTTAATTTTGTATCAAAAACAATACTTAAATATTTGGCTTCACATGTTCTGTGAAAGTATTTCCTTCTAGTTGAAGGGAAATATAACCAGTTTCTTACACATTAGGCTAATTATGGTTTATGCTTGGGGTGACCAAGGTGAAGTTTCAAATGGCTTGATTATATATAAATCAAATAATAAATCGGAGATTATACGGAAATTGTAAATAAAATATGAATATCATATCCTGGAACATAGCTTACTATAGCGGGACATATATTCACACTTTTATCCAAACATTTTATAATAGCAAATATTTACATTTAATTTATACATAATTTTTCAGATTAAATTTATGCTACTTCAATAGTTAAAAAAACTAAACTAACTATAATGAAAAGGACATCAACATCTATATTGAATGATTAAAAGAAAACCCGTTAAAATCTGTTCCCAAGCTTCACAGTTGGGTTTAATAATTGCCATTTGATACTCAAGAGGTCAGAGTTTGAGTCTATTGGGCCCAAGAGTAAGCAGCAATTCAATGTAGTAATAAGTATGGAAATGTATCAAAGTATAAACTTGAAAGAAGCGTAGGGACAGTGAAGCACAAATTAGTACAAAAGTGAATCGAGAAGATATTGACACATTGCTTCACTCACACTGTTTATTCACAGGACATGTTTCAAGAGCTCTTGCTCCTATCATCAGCTGATACTCGATTAGTGTAAGTTGTAGTGGTTTCCTCTTTCTCCGTATTGTCAATAGATGGCGTGATGTACTTGTCAAAGATGTCCGGTGGTGGAGTTTCAAAATTCATGACTCTATGACGATTTTTGTTGATGAAGATTTTTTCCCATACGGAAAGGTCTATGGGGTGATTAACATATTTTATTAGAGATGTTTCCAAGTTGATGTCATGTCTAGTATTCAAAAAATGAAAAGCCACTGCTGATTTTTCTGTTTCACCATTTTTAATGTTTCTTATATGTTCTTTAGTTCTGATGTTAATATTTCTTTTTGTTTTTCCTATATAAATTTTAGGGCAAGTTTCACATTTGATCTCATAGATTCCTGGTTTTTCTTTGGTAGAGATTGAATTTTTGGGAGGGCCTTTTAACAAATTTCTGATATTAAATCTATTTTGAGGTGCAAGAGTTATGTTGTGTTTTGAGAAGATTTTGATGTCCAAAAAGGGAAGTACACCATCCTCTTCTGTTTCCAATGTAAATTTTATAGCTGGATTTTGTATATTCAAAAGTCTAAGACCATCTTGTATGAGTTTTTTAGGTACTATTGCAAAAATGTCGTCAACATAGTGATACCACACTTTGAAATAATTTTGAAAAGTTTTTGTGATATGTGTTTCAAAAGCACTCATAAATAAATCTGCCAAGAAGGGAGACAATGGGTTGCCCATAGCTAGGCCCGTTTTTTGTTTATACATCTGTCCATTACAAAATCCAGCTATAAAATTTACATTGGAAACAGAAGAGGATGGTTGTCTTCCCTTTTTGGACATCAAGATCAAAAGAATGAACAACAAACTCACTTTTGGTATTTACAGGAAACCGACACACACAGATAATTACATTAAGAACAACAGTTTCAACCCAAAACAACACCAACATGCCATTTTCAACAGTTTAATCTTTCAGATGATCAACTTTCCACTAAACAGAGAAGATTATCAAGAAGAATACCTACACATAAAAAAAGTAGCTATATCCAACGGTTTCAACCCAAATTTAGTAGACAAAACAGTTAACAGACTCAACAAAGCTAAGAAAATAAAAGAAACCACCACCCTAGAACCTACAGGAGAAAAAGAGAAAAAACTTTTTAAAAAACTCACCTTCCACCCATCAGCCTATAACAAATTCCAAAAAATCTTCTCAAAACACAACATAACTCTTGCACCTCAAAATAGATTTAATATCAGAAATTTGTTAAAAGGCCCTCCCAAAAATTCAATCACTACCAAAGAAAAACCAGGAATCTATGAGATCAAATGTGAAACTTGTCCTAAAATTTATATAGGAAAAACAAAAAGAAATATTAACATCAGAACTAAAGAACATATAAGAAACATTAAAAATGGTGAAACAGAAAAATCAGCAGTGGCTTTTCATTTTTTGAATACTAGACATGACATCAACTTGGAAACATCTCTAATAAAATATGTTAATCACCCCATAGACCTTTCCATATGGGAAAAAATCTTCATTAACAAAAATCGTCAGAGTCATGAATTTTGAAACTCCACCACCGGACATCTTTGACAAGTACATCACGCCATCTATTGACAATACGGAGAAAGAGGAAACCACTACAACTTACACTAATATAATCGAGTATCAGCTGATGATAGGAGCAAGAGCTCTTGAAACATGTCCTGTTAATAAACAGTGTGAGTGAAGCAATGAGTCAATGGAAATGTACACTAATTTTTTTAACTCCAATGGTAATATCAGCGGCTGTTCTCCTTTGGAACATATCGAAGGTGTTAACTCGTATTCGTTGGGTTTTAATTTTAGATCACGCACACATTTGCACTCTCATTCTTCCAGACTCTGGGGAACATGAGGAATTATCTTGGTTGGAGAAAAATCCCCACCACCGGAAATCGAACTTGGGACCCCTGGCGCAGCAGGGAGGTGCTCTACCGACTGAGCTACGAGGCCAGCCTATACTAATTTGTAAATTAATGGAAATAAAGATTACTTACTCAAGAGGTGAAGCACAGTTCAAATTTCTTGAAAACATGTCTCAGATAATAGCATTACATACAATGAAAACATGACTAAATTCAAGCACTATGATTTAATATTAGTGTACAAACCCAAATATATAAGGTATTTTAGTGGAAAAAATTCTGGAGGAAAATGACAATACTGTGTTAAGATTACCACCATATCAACCAAACCTAAACCCTATTTAACTAATGTGGGAACAGGTTAAACAGTGGGTCGGGAGCCAAGCCACCACATTCAAACTCAAGGATGTTGAGCGGTCCGATGAAATCAATGGACGCAGTAAAGTGGCAAAATGTTTGCAGACATGTAAAAGAAATAAAAGATCGTTACTACAGTAAACATAGTAAAGAATACAATTAAAGTTTTTAATTGAGGGTGTTGCAGATAACAGTGATAGTGACAGTTTGACAGAGGACCTATTCTGTCTGGTATTCATCAGCTAGAACAAATTTATTTACAATGTCTTCAGTCATGCTTGTATTAATATGAACCAATTTGCTTGGTTCTACAGTCACCTGGTTTGGTAAGTAAACTTGCACTCAAGCTTTACATTTGCTTTCTGCAGGGGCCAAGAACAGTAGAACTAAACTGTACAGTGAGAGCAGTGTGGTGCTTTGAGCTGAGTGTGGTACATTCCAAGCTCCGCGGTAAGGAGTTGGCAGGCTGTGGAACAAGCAGGAAGCAGTTCCCAGGTCAGTAAGTGTGCCTCCAGATGAGGGACTGTCGAGCTGTGGAACTGGCAGTGAAGCAGTTTACAGGTGAATATCGGAATTGTGTTCAGAATTGATGTGTAGCTCAATGAGCTTTTGAGTTTGAGAAACACTGCTCTAGAACACCTCCAGAAGAGCAAAACATTCACTGGAAAATATTATGCTTCACTAATGAACCAACTGAAGGCTTTTTGTTTCCAAGCTGAGTAGATGAAGAAATGATGAAGTTGAAGATAAGACATATGCTTATGGTACATTGCACACAAATGTTATTGAGGGTATACTGTTATAGATAACTAGAAGAAGGATTGGAAAGCAGCTAGTGAAGATAAATAATTTGTGATAGGGAAAAGGAGCGCAAGAAGAGGGATGGGGTGCAAATGAGAAATATGAAAAAAGAGGTTAAGTAAATCGAGAGCCAGCGAGACTATATTTATTTATTAATCATCCAACTGAACAAATACATGTTATGGGACATGTCAGAAATATACATATTTTACAAATCAGAAAAGAACAGACATTCTAATAATACTTATGTATAATATTAAGGAGACAGATTTACATGCACTAAAATAACTGGAAAAGAACACACATTCTAATAATACATATCTATAATATTTACAGTGATTCTATATGTTAAAATACTCTTGTTTGTTATCAAACAATGAGTGTACATGAAATCCTTAAGTCTACTTTTAAATTTATTGATGTTGGTTACATTTTTAATGTTATGTGGTAAGTGCTTATATAGAGTAATCCCGTTGTATGTGACACTTCCTTCAAACAAAACAGTGCTGTGTGGTATTACCAAGAGGTGACTATTGCTTCGAGTGTAGTAATTATGTACCTGTGAATTTAGTTGAAACTCCTCTAAATTATTCTTAACATACACCAAGACTTCATATATGTATAATGAGGGTAAAGGTAAAATATGTAATTCTTTAAATAGCTCCCTACAACTACTTTTTGTTGGTAATCTTGTAATGATTCTAGTGACCCGTTTTTGCATTTTGAATACTGCAGTATGTCTTACCGAGTTTCCCCAAAACAAGATCCCGTAAGACATGAGTGAGTTGAAATATGCATAATAAAGAACCCTTAGAAAATCCACGCTTAATGTCTCAGAAGCCTATCTGATAGCAAAACAAATTTTGCTTAACTTTTTAATAACACCTCAATATGCTCACACCATTTTAAGTGTCATCAACATGAAGACCAAGAAACTTAGTTGTGTTTGTACATTTGATAACATTGTCACCGAGATGAATAATTTGGTTACTTAAATTCTTATTTTGGATGTGATGAAAGAGAATAGTTGCTGTCTTATCTTCATTAACTATTAGCTTGTTCATTTTGAACCATTCTCTTAATTGATTAAATACACAATTTACTTTATGTTGCACAACAGTAATATTTTCCCCTCTAATAAAAACACTTGTATCATCTGCATAAAGTACTGTGTCTACTTTATTTATGTTGTCTTCCAGATCATTGATGTAAACCGAGAAAAGGAGAGGTCCCAGAACAGAACCCTGTGGAACCCAGTTTTTATACTCCTTTTTTTGTGAGCATTTAGAGTCTATTAACTTAGCTTTTTCATCTATATAAGTTATTTGTACAATCTGTTCCCTATTTTCCAGATAAGATCTAACCCATTTTAATGCTATTCCACGAATCCCCAATGCTTCTAACTTTTTGCATAGAATATTGTGGTCCACTAGATCAAATGCTTTTGATAAATCTACGAATAAACCTAATCCAACCTCTCTTTTATCTGCTGCATTATAAGCCTGCTTAAGGAAGTCCATTGCAGCTGTCATTGTTGATTTGCCTTGCTGAAATCCATGCTGAGTAATACAAATTTGAAACAAGTGGTAGTAATTAACTCGAATAGACAAAAATTCAGCAAATACCAAAAACTAATGAAAAGAGTGTAAATGGAAAGCAATTATCATAATACACACGGATCAAGTGTGTAATTGTATTGAAGGGCTAGCCTATTTACAAAGGGGCCAGGGAATAGCTCAGGGGTAGCCCAAGATGAGTTTCTTTTAGTATTAATAAATCATATCATATTAGAAGCTTGGAAAGTTGGACTAACTGCATCGAATCAATAAATAAATAAACAAATAATACATCTTTTACATTATAAAAAATAAATCAATGTTAAAACACTCATATTGTTTCATTTGTCAATTTTCTATAATGTAATTATTTGCTCCACTGTGTCCAAGTCTGAATGATATTAAATTTCTTTTAGATATTCTTGCTGCTCAGGCTGAGAACTGTTCTCCATGGGCAGTTTTTATCAACAAACCAACATAATGTTAAGCAAGAAATAAGAATGCTAAAACATGCAAACATGCACACAAAATTAATAATAAAGATGGAATATTTCATAAAACTAAAAATATTGGCTCAGTGTTGACTTCCAAGTATTGCTAATTGACAGCATGGTAAAATGACCTCCCAAAAATCTGGTGGCATAGCAATTACCTCACTGCAACAGCTTCATCCCCAAGAATCTGTTACCAAAAGGCACAATAAAGTTGGACTAAAAAGTTAGCTATTAAAAACAGAAGCACTGCAACAGTGAAATTTTCTTTGTGTTGAATTTGGAATGAGCTGCACTATCTTTACACAAACCTTCATAAGTTTTTAAAAGTTACTAAGCTTGTTAGAACTGTCATTCTATGAGTAGATGGCAGCAGGATCAAAACCAGCCAAGAGAGGGGTAAGGGAAAAAGTAGGAGCATGCTTTGTAGCCTACTGTTAATGAGAACAAAAGCCTTGAAAACATTTCAGTTTTAAAAACTGTTGGCTTTCTCAACAAATAATCACTCCAACTGACCAGTTTGGAGTGAAGTTTAAGATATGATTTACACATACATCCTTTTAAGAATCAACATAAAAGCTGGTCAATGGATCATTTGCAGCTCCAAATATTTACAGATTGATTGAGTAAACTAGAATTGGATAGCAATTTTTACAAGAAAATACTCTTACGTGAATAAGGTATGTTTCCAGCTTATGTGAATTATGTGAATAAACAAAATTGGATTTAGGGCCTGAAGAATATTTGCATGATCCATGAGAAGTTGCTGTACTTAGAACAAGTTACAATTTGGTACATATTTTAGGCCTGACTGAGTGGTGGGACAAAGTAAAGTAGTCACAATGAATGATGAATGTTATTGTCACATCTGAACAGCTTTTTATAGTTTCAACTGCAAGAACTGGATGTGGAACACGTGCATTTCCAACAAGATGAAGAAAGCAGCTACAAACCCATTTCAACAAGGCTGCTGAGAAAAGGATTCTCAATCCTCATTTCTGACAAAGACAACCAGGTTCTTGTAATTTTACCTAAATTAAAAAAGGTTTATTTTCTACACATACATACTGAAGTATAGTGCATATAATGTCTGTTTGGAGGAATTCAGTAACAGTGATGTCCAAATATATTGGGGGGGGGGGAACCTGTAGTCAATTTTTAACACTAGATTTTTTTTTTTCATTTTTACGAGTAGTTTTGGGAGCTGTTACTTCCATTTTCAAAGCCGAAAGTCAGACCCTTCACTCAAAAAATAAAAATGTCACCGTGTTAAAAACTGACTACAAATAGATTTTTCAATTATATTGCATATATTTTTAAAATATCTTCAAGAGACTACTCTAAAATTTTCTGATAGGAAAATTATGTTCCTTATGAGAAATCATCAGAATGGAATGGGCAGTAAGGAAAAGGTGAAGGCAAATAAATAAATAACAAAATATATATGTATATATATAACTCTGAAGAACTTTAATAATAAATAACAGTATTACATCAAATGGCACTTTCATCTTTTGGGTTTTGCACCTAGATGATTCATAATTTCAGGCACTAATTCCAGCAGTTCTTCAGCTGTCAGTTTAAAATCACTATTAACCCACAGATGCTTCAGTTTCTGCATCACGTCCCCCATAATCTTGCCACCTGGAAAACATTACACATATCTTAAATAAGCAAACACATATACTTTTAAAGCTTTTTGGTTAGACCAACTACAGCACATTAATACACCATCAATGAATGAAGTCGAAGCTAGTTTTTCTCAGATTTAATTTATTTGGATTACCAGGCTATTTTATCAGTTTTCCAGGCTATTTATAGCATCTTATCCTTGCACACTAGTGGAATTTTGAAGTATAAAGAGAGGCCAGCTTCATCAAATGTTCACCAGGATCACTGGGGGAATATGAGTCCATGAGATCTAGCATCCATGTAACTGAAGATGCAAGCAACAGCTTCGGAAACTAGTACTACATGAATTGAGGAGGGTTTCTTCAAAACTCGATAGATGCAAAATTTTACGAAATTGAGTTATATATAGTATCGGCATAATTTTCACCTTCTGCATCATTCTGTGAAATCAGATTTTGCAAAATTTGATTCATGTCCTGTGTAGAAGTTAGGGAATATTTGCAGTTTTTTTCCAAAAATCATTAGATGCACTTGCTCAGTTAAAGCAAAAGTCGATAGATGCAATTTTATGATTTTACGCTCCAGCGTGTAGCAACCTCAATTCTATGAAATGTATGCTGGCACTGAATCCTCAATCATTTCTGCAAGCTTTGTTATATTTACATGGCATTTTTATTCTTAGTTGAGACACTGCACTGTACTATGCACAATGGACGGAAGCTCAAATTGTGAAACTGTACCAGTTGTAGAATGTGCAGGAAGTAGAAATTGCAAAAATAAAGAAAGGAAATCAAAATGCAAGTCAGGGAAAGCTTATACTCCAGCAATTTCATGTTCACATGGTCTCGAGTGCCAACATCTTTCCGTGCTCAACAAAATAGATCAATTTGGATTGCTAATAAATCTGTTGAAGAGAAAATACAATAATTTAGCTTATTCATGCTGAGCACATTCCGGAAAATATGAACTGGAAATTTGCCATCTTACCTTCTAGGAAAATGTCTTTCAAGGAAATCAATTGCACCACTGGCGGTATGTACAGGAGCACCATCCTGCTGGAACCAGCCATCAAAATTTTCTTCATCCAGTTGGTCAATAAACTAAACTAAGATAAACTTTTCTCCCTATATCGCCGAGCGTTTAGACTTCCTTCAAAGAAAATTGGGCCCATTATTCGCTGTCACGACATGGCAGACCAGACACCTTCTTTTTTAAATAATACTGTGGGATTTCCACAAACTGATTTGGAGGTTCAGAACACCCTATGCGTGTATTTTGTGTGATTTTATAAGGGTAGAGTTCAATTACCTTCCTGACTGCCATATGGCAAGAATCAATGGAAAGTCCTGTCTGCCTAACTACTGCCACAAAGATGTCTGAGGCCTTTCTGTCATAATATTATTTATTGCTTCTAGATTGGGACCAGTCAATTTATAGCGTTCAGTCTCTCTCTGTTTGCTAGTAACTGATCCTGTATCTTGGAAATGTTTGATGTATTTATTGGTGTTGAAAGCTATAAGGATACCAACATTAATTAAGAAATTTTAATTAAGCATGAGAATGCAAAAAATTTATATTATATACTAATAAAACGTAAGATGTTTATGTTGCAAACAAATGTATGTACCTGGACACTTGACAGCATTATGCTCAGAGGAACTTGTTTGAACGCCGGATAGCATTGCATAAACTCCTCTATGCAATGGTTTAAAGTCTATTTATATTAAATTTAAAGGGAGTATACTAATGATACTAAACAACATTTTTAAATTTACCATTTTACTTGCATTGCACTCTGCCTCTCTTTCTTATGTCATTCATTTCCACTGCTAGAGGCGCCACAATAGCATGTTTGCCACTCACTCATAGGTTATGTACAAAAAAATTTCCTGTACTGTTATAATAAGTATTTGATGTCAGTATCACCAAATCTCTGCCAATTTTATTTACATTAAGCTGCAATTAATAAAAATGTTTTAAGAGTAGAGAGCATTGGGAAAAGAAGTTTCTACACTGTAACTCTGCTTTTATAGAAGTAATATTTAAAAATTCACATCAGATGAGAAATATCTTGAACAATAACTGAAAATCTAAAAAACAGCACCCTCACCTATACTATAAGCACTAAGCTTTTTATGCTCTTACCTGGAACTCCATTATCTCTCAACATAATCCCATTTAGAGGAAATCTTGGAATGGTCCAGTTTTTAAATTCTTGCAGAAGTTCATTATCTCCTCTATATTTCAGAACTTCAATGACCCTCTGAAAGACATCTGAAACTTTGCCTTTCGTGCTGACTACTAACAATTGATAAGGCCTGCAAAAGCAAACACATCAAATGCCCTGTAAAATATATACCATTGGTGAAAACTGGTCTACAATGATACACATTTAAAAAAGAAAGTGAGCTTTATTCTTGTCTGTTAGGAACAGGATCAATGTTACACTTCTGCTAAGTATTCACTGGTTTTTATTGGATGAACTTAATTTTATTTTAACAATCTTTGCATTATTAATTTTTAGATGAGCCGTATTTATTACACATCTGCTTCACTTTCGTACCTATTTTGAGGACATGTTTCGCAAATCATTGTTTGCATCTTCGGCTCTTATGCGACTAAAGCTTGATCCAGTGGTGTGGGTAATTCTGGAGTTGCTGCTGCCATCTGTTGATTTAGTGATGAACTTAAATGTGGGATTCTCTTCTGGCAGGATTTCAAAGTTCATTAGTTGGTTTTTATGCTTTTCTATGTATATTCTCTCCCATATGACGAGTTCACTATGTTTTTGTACGTATTTTAGTAATTCTGTGCTATCTTCAATTTCATGATTTTCAGACCAGAAATGAGCTGCTATTGCGGACTTATCAATATTTTTGTATCTTAAGTGCCTGAAGTGTTCTTTCTTTCTAGTGCCTATGTTTCTTTTTGTCCTCCCTATGTAAATTTTTTCACAGTCTTTACACTTAATCTTGTAAATGCCTGACTTTTCCCACACCCACCACACCACTGGATCAAGCTTTAGTCGCATAAGAGCAGAAGATGCAAACGATGATTTGCGAAACATGTCCTCAAAATAGGTACGAAAGTGAAGCAGATGTGTAATAAATATGACTCATCTAAATATTAATAATTATTTCGCTTCACTGTGGTGTTCCAATACAGTTAAATCTCGATATAGGTTTTTAATGTTGTAATTGTTTCTTGGTGCCAATGTTACATTGTATTTCTTGAATATTTTTTGGAACTTTTTTGTGGCCCAGGGGTGGTAAGTAAATTTAGCAAATCTAATTTCTTGTTTTATTGGTGTGAGAGTTGTGATCTGTTTTAATCTCTTTTGAAGTTTGAATGATTTTAGTTTTTTATCTACAAGGTTTTTTCCATATCCATTTTTAATTGCAGTTTTTAAGATTTGATGGTATTCATTTTGATATTCTTGCTGGCTGAGGGGTAGATTTACTAATCTGTGTGTGAGACTGTTGATGGTGGCATGTTTGTGTGGAATTGGGTTGAAACTATTTGCTTTGATGTAATTATCTGTGTGTGTTGCTCTTCTAGGGATACCAAATTCTAGTTTTTCATTGCTTTTTGTGATTTTAAGGTCCAAAAAAGGTAGAGTACAGTCTTCTTCAGTTTCCACTGTGAATTGTATGCTGGGTTCTTGCAGGGTGAGTAGTTTCAAAGCATCATCTATTTGTTTGTACGACACTATTGCAAAGATGTCGTCTACGTATCTGTACCATGTTTTAAAAATATGAGGGAAGGCTTTAGTTATATGTGTTTCGAAAAAGCTCATGTATAGATTGGCCAAAAATGGTGATAGCGGGCTTCCCATAGCTAGTCCTGAAATTTGTTTATAATATTTTCCATCGAAGACAAAATAATTTTGATGTATACATATTTCAGTCATTGCCAAATATTCTTCTATTGCATTGACATCTAGGTTTATAGAATTTAGCCATTTTTTCAGTTGAATCAAAAGTTTGTCTAATGGAATGCTAGGGAAGAGGGAGCGGACATCAAAGGATACTAATGTGTCATGAGGTTTTAGTTTAAGATTTTGAATTTTTTCTACCAGGTCTAAAGAGTTTTTTATACTCAGAGTATGGAATTGTGGAAAGGACTGAAATTTTTTGGACAGCCATTTTGCCAGAAGGTAAGTAGGAGTGTTTATATTATTTACAATGGGTCTCATGGGTATGTTGGGTTTGTGTATTTTAGGCAAACCATATTCTTGCAAGGGTAGGGTTGTCCGGTTTGATAGTTTTTTGTTCTGCAGTTGTTAAAATTTTACTATTAATGATGGTTTTTTGTACATCTTTTATGCATCGGTTGAGTGGATTAGAATCTATTTCTTGGAATTCTTTTTGTTGTAGTAACTCTAACATTTTTTCCTTGTATGTAGCTGTGTCTAAGATTACTATTTTGTTCTCATGTCCTCAAAATAGGTACGAAAGTGAAGCAGATGTGTAATAAATACGACTCATCTAAAAATTAATAATTATTTCACTTCACTGTGGTGTTCCAATACAGTTAAATCTCGAATCTTTGCATTATCTAACAAAAATCTTTGCATTAATGATTTCCTTTTAAATATGATCTGTGAACTTCATCTTGTTGGCTCAGTTTTACCACTGTTGTGAAACAAATGTGAATAGAAGCACTACTATGCTATATGCGCATGATAAGAGCGATCGGGCTCCAAGTCCTCATTTGGTAAGTTTCGTTTAACTCCGTAAACATAGATGACAACTTTGAAATTTGAAATGCGCTATATACTGACATCTAGTGGCTAATACTCTAACCTTTGTCATGTCCGACATATTCGTTTTGGTCCATTTCGAGGTTAATTAGCTAAACAGTTTATAACAATCATATGTTAGAATTACAATTTCAGTTCGTCCTTGGCAACATATACATGTTATGAGACACGTCAAAATGTATAAATACAGTATATACATAAAGTCAAATTGATTTCAAACAATATACACAGTAAGCATATTTTCTATGGTTTCATGGGGTATTTGAATAGACTAATTTACTACAAGAAATGTCATAATATGAATATTACAGGTTTGTGAATGTTCTATGCTCCCAGTGCTCATTTACATGGTTATAGTTCTAAGCATTCATTAACCGTATAAAAACAGTGTGCATGCAAAAATTTCTTAACCTTATTCTTAAAGTGTTTTTATGATGCAGCTTGTTTAAACGAATTTGGAAGTTTATTATATAACATTATCCCTTTGTAGTCAAAGGTTCCTTCATATAGGCTCATTTGGTGCCCTCGAATTGCCAGTTTATCCTTGTTACGAGTTCTTTTTATTTTTTTTAATTTTATTTTTATAACTTGCATTCTCTAACCTTAAGTCATATCGGACGATGAATGGAATGGATGAAATGATGCTCAAATGAGTCCAGGGTCCATTGAGCTTAGAATTACCCGACATTGATCTTTCAGGACAAGGGAAAACCCTGGAAAAAACCTTATCCAGGTAACTCACCCTGACCGAGATTCGAACTCGGGAACTCTTGAACGTGAGGGAGACATTCTACCACCACGTTACCGAGGCAGTACTTGTTACGAGTGTGGTGGTAATGTATATCAGCATTTACTTGAAAATGATTTATATTTGTATGAACATTTGTGGATGTTATGGCTCTCGAAAGGGGACACATTATTATTCGCCTACCTCATGAACTCCCGCCTACACGTGTTTCTGCGGGAGTTCATGAACAATCGCGTTTTCCGAGTTAGGGTCGGCTCGGTTTTTTAAAACCCTTTTATCCAAGAGAACGGGGTCCCACAAGGATCGGTCCTAAGTGTGACACTGTTTGCTATTGCGATTAATTACATCTCTGACTGCGTTCCTCGAGGGGTTTCATTGTGCTTATTCGTGGACGATTTTGCCGTCTACTGTAATTCTCAGCGTACTGCGTTCCTGGAGCGTCGTCTACAGCAATGCTTAGACAACCTTCAGGACTGGAGCCTTAACGGCTTTAGGTTCTCCACTAAGAAGACAGTCTGCGTTAACTTCTGGCGCTGCAAGAGTCGGTTACCACCCTTCCTCCGACTAGGTCGCCATGTTTTACCATTTGCAGATGAAACGAGGTTCCTCGGACTTGTTTCGATAGAAAGCTTAGCTGGTCGTCGCATATAGCACAGTTGAAAGCACGATGTGAGCGCTCTTTTAATATTTTGCAGATACTTAGTGGGAAATCGTGGGGAGCGGATCAAGCAGTGCTGCTTTGCTTGTATCGCACACTGATTCGATCCAAGTTGGACTATGGGTGCATCGTTTATGCTTCAGCGCATCCATCTATGCTGAAGCTCTTAGAGGCAGTCCATAACTCTGGCATTTGATTAGCAACTGGTGCATTTCCAACAAGCCCAGTTGTAAGTCTCTATGCCGAAGTGGCAGAACCCCCACTGCAATATCGGCAGGATGTGTTGCTGGGGAACTATGGCTGTGGATTACATAGTATGCCTTGGCATCCAATGTTTGCACCCTTTACTGACACCTGCTTTGATGTTCATTATAGGATCACCCGGTTGAGCCCCAAGCCTCCAGGTTTTCGCTTCCGGGAGCTTCTTCGGCAGCATGCCCTCGAGCTGCCCCGGTTGCTTTCCCGGGGTGAAAGGGTGTATCCTCCCTGTCTGCGTGCTGCACCTGCCGTAGATCTTGGTATGGCTGCGCACAGTAAGTCCACAACCCCCACGAGTACTATCCGCACTTTGTTTTTAGAATTTTTATCGGGTTATAAAGATTTTATTTTAATGTTTACCGATGGGTCCAAGAGCTCCTGGTGTTGGATGTGCATTTGTCCATGGGGCCGAACCCTTTACATTCGGTCTCCATGGCAGCACTTCTATTTACACAGCGGAGCTCCATGCAATATAACGAGCCATTTTATATGTTCGCCGCAGAAGGTTGTACAGCATATCCAGGATGCCCTCCACGTTTTGCACGCCTCTGGCGTCAGCGTGGTGTGCGCATGGGTTCCTGGTCACGTGGGCCTGGAAGGAAACGAAATGGCGGATTCGGCGGCTAAGGCAGGAGCCATAACACCAAGTATTACCCACCCTCTGGTTACCGCGGAAGACTTTCGTCTTGTGTGCAGGGAGGCGCTCTCGTGCTGGCGCGATGAGTGGTCTGCTCTGCGTGGCAACAAGCTGAGATCGGTGAAGGACCTTCCGATTCCTTGGTCGACCTCCTGTCATTTATCCTGATCGGAGGAGGTAACCCTGGCTTGGTTGCGCATTGGACACTGTTATTTTAATTAATGACTTGAAGCTTTCCCGGCGTTGATTAATGATGATAGTTTCTTGGGCTAACAGCCAAGTCAGATTAGGGTAACTATCCAAGCTTTCAGCGACTAACTCTGCCACCATCCTCAGGGGAACTGAATCTAGGCTACTGATGTTGCGATATTTATACCTAGCGCGCGGCCGGTAAGAACCGCCTACTTTCTTCCCATTGGCCGTGCTCCAGCTGATGGAGAAACGTGCAGAACCAATCAGGTGATTGCTGATGCTTCTTTGTACTGTGGAGGAGAGATATACTGAATGACTGGTGTTCATGCTTTGCTGATATGAAGGCCTTCTTCCCTGTTGAAGTTGTTTTTATTCGCTTTAATGTATAGGGCTTCTTTAACCACTCTATCGTAGTATCTAGAGGACTTTTCAAGTATTTTTGTGGAGTCGAATTTGATTTTATGATCTGCATTATGTGTGTGTTCAGCTACTGCAGATTTTTCTGGGTGTCCTAGTCTAACACAACGTTGATGTACTTTGATGCGATCTTCTACAGTTCTACCTGTTTGTCCTATGTAAACTTTGCCGCAACTGCATGGGATTTCATAAATGCCTGGTGCACGAAGACCTAAATTATCTTTAGCAGAACCTAAATACTGTTTTATTTTGGTTGGAGGTTTGAATACGGTTTCTATTTGATATTTCATGACCTGGCTGTTAGCCCGAGAAACTATCATCACTGTTATTTTAGTCACAGCTTTTTATTGAACCAGACACCGGCTCCAGTTTGCCCGCTCTGCGGTGTTGAACTGTCGATGCGCCATGTAATTTTATATTGTTTTAGGCTAGCAGGTCTCCGCAGGTCTTTCCAGCTGCCGGCCAGCTTGGCTGAGATTCTTGCGGATGACGAGACGGCGGTGAGCAAAGTTTTAGCGTTCTTTTTATCTGTAAATTTCCGAGTTTAGGCCCCAACAATTTGGATTCTATAACCATTTTAACCTTTTACTGGTTTTTATGATTTTAGTTTCTATTTTAGTCTTTGCTACACCGTTGTGCGGATATTTTATTTTGTTTTTATTTGATTGATTGTTGTTTAGGGTTTTAGTCTTTTACTTGGCTTTTTAAACTCCTTACTTACTGGAGGGCGCTAATGACCTAGCAGTTGTGCGCCCTTAAACACCATCATCATCATCACTACCTCCATATAACTGTGATCTGAATGCAAAAGCTGGTGTGGGCAAAACTAAGGAAGGTTTTCATAGGATGCAAAGTTACTTGTGATATCTTCGCTTATCTTACACACTATTTTGCTGAACTGTGTTTTTCAAGGTTGACCATACTGCAGAAACAAGAGCATTAGCTCTCGCTTCTTCCCATCTGCCCGCACCACACCATAAATCCAGCGCTCTTATCTTGCGTGTACTGTACATAGTCAACCTGAAAAATTAATTGCCATGGCTGGAATTTGAACCATGGATCTCCTGGTTTCCGTCCAGTCGCTCTTACCCATTGAGCTACCATGGCCAACGTGCCGTCCTGACATTATAAATTCTCCAATGACCCATATATTTTCCTGGTAAAGCACTAGGGGCTCTCGTATCCGAGATACACCATTTGTGGTGACTTACTATTGTAAGTATGTACTTGAATCCCAGACTCCGTCAAACTCTTATTTAAGTTAATTGATGGAAATTAATGTCTTCACACTAGCCATATATAGGCTAAGGTTTTGGATAGATAGAATGGTTCAAATCCCGGTCATGGCATTGAATTTTTCAGGTTGACTACCTATAAAAAATCTTAGCCTATGTATGGCTGGGGCCGCGCCGTGGCTCAGTGGTTAGACCGCTTGGCTCTCACCAAGGCGGCCCGGGTTCGATCCCAGGTGACTGCAAAGTGAGATTTGTGGTGGACAACACGGCGCTGGAGCGGGTTTTCTCCGGGACCTCCGGTTTCCCCTGCCATCTCATTCCACCGGTATCTTCATCTCATGTATCAGTGTCACCGCCTGCAGTGCCGTATGTAGTAAAAGCGGGCGTTAAACACTACACATTCATTTTTATATATGGCTACTTGAAGAAATGATTAATTTCCATCAATTAACTTAACTACTATACATGCTAATGATTTCACAGCTGGCACTGATGGAATAGGATGTAGTTTCTGGGCTTTTTCTGAAGATGCCCAATGGAGTAATGGGCAAAACATCAAATGATAATTCATTGACTGGACCACAGACTACAAGTCTGGAAAAGTTGATGCTTGAAGAACGTCTTGCTAGTTTACCAATGCTCCATATGCCCAATGGAATTAAACAGCCAGTAGCTTTTTACTTATTACACAGAATATTTTTTTCCCCAAGAACAATGAATTACATACAGCAAAACCTCACTTTTAGGTCCTGTAAATTAACATTTCTTCATCAGGTACACAATATTTTACACTTCTGAATTTCTTAAGCTTATAAAATATTTTTAACATATTTATATGAGCATAGTTTTAAAGTTTAGGCAATTTCTGATATTTCAAAGCCCTCAAAGTAATTTTAAGATAGCATGAAATCAAAAAGTCCTGGATGTTTTTAGTTTTGGTAGAATTTGGCTGTTTTATTCTTTGTTTATACATGAAGATGTTGCTTTTGTGCATGCCAGCATTAAACATTACATATATGCTCAGTATATATGAAATGTTAACATATGCCATACACCCACAAAGTAATAAATGTTAAATTTAAAAGGGTGAGTGGATTAATGACACTAAACAACACTTTTAAATTTCCCGGAACATGTTTAAGAGGCTACTTTCCTCGATGTCCGGTTGAAAATGGAGGAAAATAGCCTCCGAAACACATTCCAGGAAATTTAAAAGTAAGTGTTGTTTAGTGTCATTAATCAACTCATCCTTAAATTTAATTTATTACAGCAACACTGTTTTCGACACTTCCATGAATGGAAATTATACTAAATGTTACTTCATACATCAATTAAAACTGGCAATCATTTTCTTTTCCGTGACAAGTTGCCAGCGTAGACTGGCACTATCTATTACACATTGAGACAGAATATATGAAGTGTTAAGTTGCACTACCAAACACAACAAAGTTACAACATAGTTTCAAAAGAAACCAACAATCTCATTTTCATTTGCCTGGTAGCATGGAAGAATATAGTATAATATAATGAATGTGCATACGCTTTAAAACCTCTTCCAAAGATACTTGAATTCTATATTTGAATATTGAATTGGCTGATAACTATAACTTGACTTGGTTGAAAATTTTTCTAACATGTTCCTAAAGAACTCAAAAAATACTGAGGATGAAAGCAAATGCTTTGGAAACATGGTCAAATAATTCTCAGGTGAAGTTATAGTGTATCAACTGGTTCAAGATTCAATTAAACTGTTTTGCTTCACTGTCTCCAACTTCCGAATATATAATAATTATTAACTTTAATCATGAATCATCCTCTTTAATTGCCCTCTTACACCATACGTGGTAACAGGGTATTCTTATTCCTCTTAATCCTTATGTGGGTTGAGGAACAAATCTCTGGATCAGAGGGAGAGAGAATCCAGAATGGGTGATCAGCCCAATGCCTGGTATGAGAGTGAGGGAAGTGGATGACAGAATTAGGGCGAGATGAAATGATAGGAAAGATGGAGTAATTAGTGGAATGCTAGCGGGGGAAACTGGAGGACCTGGAGAAAACCCACCCCAGTGCCATGGTGCCCACCACAAATCTTACTTTGCAGTCGCCTGGGATGAACATGGGCCGCCTTCGTGAAAGCCAAGTAGTCTAACCACTTGACCATGGCGCAGCCAATGATGAATCAGCAGTGAAAATTGTTTGAGTTCTGTTTACATGCAGTACTATTTTTACCTATCCATATGTAAATTTGTTTTTGGTTTTAGAAAAGGTTTAGTTCTTTTTTGTTTTAGTATTTGTTAATAATTGTGATAAAACAATAGTTTCATCATATAGCATTTTGTAACTTAACCCAATTTTTAACTCAGCCAATTCAGTTTTCACTGTCACTAAACTAACATGAACTATATCGAGATTTAACTGTATTGGAACACCACAGTGAAGCGAAAAATTATTAAATTATAGATGAGTTGTATTTAAAAAAAAAATACGACTCATCTATAATTTAATAACATGAACTATTTCCTTCACTTTCCTCATAATCTAATGAAATAAACATAACTTAGCAATTCTTCAGTTCACTTCACTCGTTGGGGAGTTGAACCACAATATCTTTCTCAATCCCTTAAAGTAATATCACTCATTGTATAAATATCAAAAGCAGAAGCATTATTAACAGTGAAGTATTCTTCATTTTTGAGTTTGATTTATGAGTCACTATGTTTAAACTCAAACTTCACTAACTTGTATAATTGAAACGTTTTCAAGATCATTCGATCTCATCCTCAGCTGTTTGGTGACTAAATGAACATTCCTCTTCTTCCACTACTATGGAGCTCTGATCAGTCTGCCATCTGGTGTTAGGGGCACTAAGTTTTAATACTTCATTTAATGCCTGGATTTCAAAATTTATAACTGTATCACGGTTTTTGGTTATGAATATTTTTTCCCAAATATTCAATTCTATGGGTGTACTTAAAGATTTTAACAGTTTAATGTTGTGGCCAATGTTGTGATTTTCTGTCCAAAAATGGTGTGAAACTGCAGATTTTTCTGTTTGTTTCAACTTAATGTTCCTCTGGTGTCCTTTTTGTCTGGTTAACAAGTTTCTCTTAGTTTTTCCTATGTAGCTTTTTTCACAGGTTTCACAATTTATCTGATAAATTCCTGATTTCAAATTGTTGGGGATTGAATTTTTAGTGGTTTATTTAGCAGGTTCCTCAGACTGAATTTGTTTTGGGGTGCTAGTTTTAAGTTTAGTCTTTTGAAGATTCGTTCAAATTTTCTAAAAGCCCATGGATGGTAGGTGAATTTTCTATATTGCCAATTTGTGTTTTTGAATTGGTGTGAGAGTGGTATTTTTTGACATTATCTTCAGTTTTTCCTTTCTATTCATCATGTTCCTTACGATGGCTGGGTTGAATCCATTTAATACCGCTATGTCTTTTATGTGTTGTTCTTTCAAAAATTCCTCCTTACTCAGTGGGATGTTGCATAGCCAGTGAATTAGACTTCTAAAGGCAACTAGTTGATGTGAAACTGGGTTGTATTCATTTTTCTTTATGTAATTATCTATGTATGTGGGCTTCCTGTATATTCTAAAATCTACACCATGACGACTTCTAGTTATCTTGAGGTCCAAAAAGGGTAGGGTGTTGTCTCTTTCTACTTCCATTGTAAACTGGATGTGATTATCTTGCAGGTTTAGTAATTTTAGAGAATCATCTCTAAGTTTTTCCGGAATGATAGCAAAATCAACATATCTACGCCAAAATTTATAAATCTGTGGGAAGGCCTTTACCATGTGTGTTTCAAAATAGCTCATGTATAGGTCTGCTAAAATATGTGAAAGTGGGCTCTCCATAGAGTGTAAACATAGTGACTCATAAATCAAACTCAAAAATGAAGAATACTTCACTGATAATAATGCTTCTGCTTTTAATATTTATGACGTTTGGTATCACAAACCAAAGAAGCAACTTGGCGACTGAAGAAAATGGAGACGAGGTAGGATGCATGTTTACGAACTTTAATACGGAATTATGCTACACAAAGAAAGACTTAAAGAAATACTTGAAATTGCACACAAAAAGGAGATACGCAACGGCAGATATTAAATTCCTAAAACTTTGCCTCAGACACAATATCATGCCAACTTTTGTCAAGCAAATGGTCAAACACAATAGTAATCACAGAACACAAAAACTGGTGGAAAAATACGTAATAAAACTGGAAATTTCGAAACATTACAGCTACATAAATAAAATAGACCTGGAATTATACAACCTACATCTGAAACTAACCAATTAGGAATACACATCTGGCAAAATTTCGAAATTTAGGTTCACGAAAAATTAAACATATTAATGATTAAGAAAAACGAAAGACTTAAGAAGAAATTCAAATTGTTAAAAGAACGGCAACTGGAGCACCCTCATCAACCAAAACACCGGGATTTTAAAGAACAAGTTAACGTAATAAACCTATCACAACAAAAGTTTACAGCCGAAGAAATTAGATTACTCCAGAAAGGTTTCAATACGTGTGTTAACATCTCAAATAATAAAGACAATTTTATCGCCGACATAGAAATAGCCACACATAACCTAAAAAATGAAAACTTAACCAAAGCCAAAATGGAATGTCTGGATATAATAAAGCAGTTATCCCCAATATACAATAAAACTTACAACAAAACAATAAGAAATTTAAATAGGAAGCCAGTGGTATACCTAAAAGTCGACAAAAGTAATTCTCTAGTAATTATGGAGACAGAAGACTCTATTCAGAGAGTAAACCTTATGTTAGACAGTCCAGAATATGAAATAATTCCAAAAAGTCCATTAACCCCAAGTATCACTTCTATCAATAAAACTTTATCAATTACAAAAACATTAAGTACATCTGAAAAATACAACTTCAAATCTTCCAACCCCACACTACCAAGGTTGTACTGTCTGCCAAAAATCCACAAACAAGACAATAGCATGAGACCCATCATCAATGGCATCAATTCACCTACGTACCACATTGCAAAGTGGTTAGTAAGAAAATTAAAATCATATGACAAATTTCAAAGTTTGGGAATAAAGAACTCCTTAGAATTGATAAATCAACTACAGAAGTACAACATCCCGGAAAATCACATACTAGTTCCTTTGATGTTAAGGAACTTTTTACAAGCATTCCAGTAGAAAAAATACCTACACTCCTCAAAAAATGGCTAACCCAGACTACAACGGACCCCAGAGAAATAGATGACATTATCAATCTTACAGATTTATGCATAAGGAATAATTACTTCATGTTTAACCAAAAATTCTACAGACAATCAAAAGGATTAGCTATGGGGAGCCCACTTTCGCCTATTTTAGCAGACCTATGCATGAGCTATTTTGAAACACACATAGTAAAGGCCTTCCCAGATTTATAAATTTTGGCAGAGATATGTTGATGATGTTTTTGATATCTTTCCGGAAAAACTTAGAGAAGATTCTCTAAAATTACTAAACCTGCAAGATAATCACATCCAGTTTACAATGGAAGTAGAAAGAGACAACACCCTACCCTTTTTGGACCTCAAGATAACTAGAAATCGTCATGGTGTAGATTTTAGAACATACAGGAAGCCCACATACATAGATAATTACATAAAGAAAAATGAATACAACCCAGTTTCACATCAACTAGCTAAAGCACCAGGTATAGATGGTATACCCGGAGAGTTCATTAGGGAATGGAGCAAAGACGTGAACCGAGTTAAAGTTATAACATCATTGTTCAACTCAATGAAAACCAAAGGGTATACACCTAAGAGTTGGAAAAAAGCTATTATTCAGCCAATTTATAAAGGTAAAGGGGATATGGATATACCCAATAATTACCGAGGCATAGCTCTGTTATCGAATGTGTGAAAAATTTATACGGGTATCTTGGCAGAAAGGCTGCAAGTCCGGGTAGAGGAGCATAATATTCTTTCAGAATTCCAAATGGGCTTCAGAAAGGGGAGGCAGACAGTTGATAATGTATTCATCATAAAAACACTAGTAGATAAATACCTAAAAAATAAGAAAGGTAAATTATATATGGCTTTTATTGATTTGGAAAAAGCTTTCGACCGGGTAGAGCTGAAACTGTTGTGGTGCAAGCTGTTAATGAAAGGAGTGAGTAATCAAATGGTAACTATACTAAAAGAATTGTATAATGAAAATACATTTTGCATAAAATATGAAGAAGGGGCACTAACTAAAGAAATACAACTGGAGGGAAAAGGACTAAGGCAAGGGTGCAAGCTAAGTCCAATTTTATTCAATTTATTTATTGATGATGTACTACAAAATATAAGTAAGAATAATAGTCTCATACCAGTAATAAACAACTTACAAGTCCCAGGTTTACTTTTTGCAGACGATTTGGTAATAATGTCCATTACTGTTAATGGGTTAAAAATATCTTTGCAAGAGGTGGAGAAATACTGTTCAGAGTGGGGCTTAAAGGTAAACAGCGAAAAAACTCAAATTGTAGTATTTAAAAAAGGAACTAAATTGAGTAAATATGAAAAGTGGAAGAAGGGAGAAGCTGAATACAAAGTAGTGCGTGACTGTACTTACTTAGGATTAAAATTAGATGCAGGAGGCAAATGGGAAAAACAAAAGAAATCAGCACTGGCAAAAGGGAAAGCAGCAATGATGGCTGTGAGAGGGTGTCTATATAAAATGCCGAGGATGGAGATGAAATGGTTGGAAATAGTATATAGTTCTGTAGTCGAGGCCAGAATGCTATATGGCATTGAAATATGGGGGCTTGAGAATGGGTGGGAAGTTGTGGATCAGATACACAGGATGTTCTGTAAGGAAGTTTTGGGGCTGCCAATGGCAACAGCAAACGAAGTTGCTCAAATTGAAATGGGGAGAGTAACAAGGAAAGGGTTAATAATGGAAAGAGCCTTGAAATACTGGCATAGGATCTTGAATTTAGATGAAGGCAGCTTATTGCAACAATGTTTAAAATATCAAGAAGCAAGTCTGCAAAGCTCGGGCTGGGCAAGCACTCTACGAAACAATTTAGAAAATAATGGCTTAGGGGATATTTGGAGAAAAAGAGAGAGATATTATAAAGGTTTCTGGAAGGGTGTTAGAAAAAGCTTTGAAGATATAGAGATTCAAAAACTGTTCAGCCAGTTAGGTGAAAAGAGGTCATTGGTATATTATGTTGAGTTAAAAAGTGGCTGGGGAAGGGAGCAGTATATAGATAAAACCATTAATGAAGAAAGGAAGGGGATAGCATGGCTGAGAGCAGGAGTGTGGAGGCTAAAAGGGCAGCAGAATGGGTTTGTGAAAGACAAGTGCCCATTGTGTGGGGGTAAGGAAGATGTGGAACATATCCTTTTTGAATGCAGGGAAACAGAGATTTGGCGAAAAGAATACATCTGGAGAAAAATTAAGCGAAGTCCTGATATATGTAAAATTATAGATAAAAATCTCAAGAATGTAGGTCAGTTCTTAGATAAAGTGAAAAATAAATGGAAGTGGACTGTGAAAAAGGAAATGAACAATAGTGTGTAAGCAATAGTAGTAATGGTAGTAGTAATAGAAATGTAAGTAGTGTACTACACATTTTGTAATTCAATGGGCTGCTCACCAATTAATGGCCTGGGCCAAATACTGGTGATCAGCTCAACAATTGTAATAGCTTAGTACACAAATAAATATTACAATTACAATTACATCAACTAGCTGCCTTTAGGAGTCTAATTCACCGGCTATACAACACCCCACTGAGTAAGGAGGAATTTTTGAAAGAACAACACATAAAAGACATAGCGGTATTAGATGGATTCAACCCAGCCATCGTAAGGAACATGATGAATAGAAAGGAAAAACTGAAGATAATATAAAAAAATACCACTCACACCACTGCAAAAACACAAATTGGCAATATAGAAAATTCACCTACCATCCATGGGCTTTTAGAAAATTTGAACGAATCTTCAAAAGACTAAACTTAAAACTAGCACCCCAAAACAAATTCAGTCTGAGGAACCTGCTAAATAAACCATTAAAAAATTCAATCCCCAACAATTTGAAATCAGGAATTTATCAGATAAATTGTGAAACCTGTGAAAAAAGCTACATAGGAAAAACTAAGAGAAACTTGTTAACCAGGCAAAAAGAACACCAGATGAACATTAAGTTGAAACAAACAGAAAAATCTGCAGTTTCACACCATTTTTGGACAGAAAACCACAACATTGGCCACAACATTAAACTGTTAAAATCTTTAAGTACACCCATAGAATTGGATATTTGGGAAAAAATATTCATAACCAAAAACCATGATAGTTATAAATTTTGAAATCCAGGCATTAAATGAAGTATTAAAACTTAGTGCCCCTAACACCAGATGGCAGTCTGATCAGAGCTCCATAGTAGTGGAAGAAGAGGAATGTTCATTTAGTCACCAAACAGCTGAGGATGAGATCGAATGATCTTGAAAACGTTTCAATTATACAACAACAAGCAAGTGAAGTTTGAGTGTAAACATAGCGACTCATAAATCAAACTCAAAAACTCATTGTGTGTTGTAGCAGTTACAAAAATCATTCAGAGAATTTATGATGCGTGAGAAACACACTCGCTAACTCATTAACTTAATCACTGATTAATTACTTGTGAGAGTGCTCACTTAGCCGTCCAAAATTTCCAGAGTTTCAAAATGTTCAAGAAGTGGAGAGAAGGCATAGCTTCTAAAAGATTCTGGTTATCTGACAACAGTGCTTCTGGTTTTATGTTGTGCAAGCAAGCTGCTATCTCTGTCTACCTCTCCATTGTCCGCTGACCTCACACTAAATCTTGGGCCATGGCTGCTGCATTACAATATACATGATCTTTTATTTTGTTCATGTGCATTTCAGAATATTCCAGTAAAAGAAGTAAAGAAACCACATGTTACCTTCCATTTATACTTTACTCTGCTTTCAACATCTTTTGGCGATAGCTAGAAAAGTGGTGAAGATGAGTTCAACAGTATTTTTAGAAATGTGAACCTTTAATTACTTTTGTTATTACAAATAATATCCCATTTGTTTTCTTGTGCTTTTGTACAAACCCCAAAAATTGTTGCACATTAGTACTTGCTACTAAACTGGTTTTGGTAGTAAAATGTATGCTTCATATAAAGCACATCTTGAAATTTCCTGGTCACAAATTGTCTATTTTACGATTTACCACATTTTAGCACTATTAAAAATAAAACAAAAAATCAACTGCACCTCACCTGATAGGGTTCACCGACAGTTTATCCTCACGATGTTCCACAATGAATAAGCCCAGATCTCGCTCAAAAGCAGAGAGCTTCACACGAGAATGGAACTGCAGTACCTTGAATACAAAAATTATTATGTAGTAATTAAGTTTCTGGACTAGTGTGAATTCTGACTCCTATTTTCAGATAATTTTATATTATCTTGATTGCTGCCTAAAGCAACAGCTTCCAAAACTAGTACCTCAATAATATAAAAATGTAAGTGACGGAGTGTTAAAAACCAACTATAAATAGTTTTTTCATGCTACTATGGAACACCTATTAGCAGTGGCAGTTTCGAAGGTGGGCTGCATGGCTGCTACACTTTCCCCCATTAGGACCAGCCTGTAAAAAGCTTGCTAGTTCAATGCATTTGTCGAGTGTGCTGTGAACAGCCATAAGAGGCGAAGTGTGAGCAACTTGCAGGAAAAGAGTATCTGGGGATAGGAATTCAGCAATATAAAGTGAAGATTAGCAGATTTGGAAGACTAAGAATAAAAAGAAATGAAGTGTTTATAATAAGCCAGCAAATATGGTTGGTAATAAATAATTGCTATACTATTGAAAATAGGTGGGATAGTATAAAACTAGGATCCACGGAATTGTAGACAAATCAAGCTGCTAATACAAGAAGTGCAGGACTGCCAGGGAAAGAAGATGGATGAAAACATGGAACAGCTGAAGGAAGCATGGAGAAACTGGAGAGATAAACTAGTACAAATGGAAGAATGCAGGAGGAAAAGTGAAATACTGTCAAATAGATGTGATTCAGGACAAAGAAAAAAGCCTGTCTAATTTTCTGAGTGAATAAAGACCATGGGATAAGCCCAGAAGACACAGCTTACAAAATTACGGAAAAGAATCTTGGAATGGAAGTCTATGGATGGAAATCAAAGCACTTAGAATAGGAAAAAATATAAGAGAATAAGACTTGAATTTAGTAAAATTCACTACCTTAAGGAAGAAATGGGAAGTGATAGGAAATAATAATAATAATAATAATAATAATAATAATAATAATAATAATAATAATAATAATAATAATAATAATAATAATAATAATAATAATAATAATAATAATTAATAATAATAATAATAATAATAATAATAATAATAATAATAATAATAATAATAATAATAATAATAATAATAATAATAATAATAATAATAATAATAATAATAATAATAATAATAATAATAATAATAATAATAATAATAATAATAATAATAATAATAATAATAATAATAATAATAATAATAATAATAATAATAATAATAATAATGTTAGTTAGTTACTAACACTCCCCACATGGCAACCTTGGCCTTCGGGGTAACCTCACCCCACCAAGTGATGACCGGACCCATTTCTCAGGTGGAGGCACCCAGAGGGCGGTGTCCATTACCTCCGATGATAGGGTGATAGTGAAGATGGCGGTGAGGTGAGAGGACCTACAGTTTTTACCGTGGACTCCGAACCACGTTGGGCATAGGGGATACTTCACGTGTGCTAGACAGAGGTGAAGGCGTGGATAGGGCCGACTTAAAATCGCCAACCCCAGAGCCGGGAATTGAACTCGGGACCCTTAGAACGGGAGCCACGAACGAAACCACCGCGCTACCCCGGCGCCCTAATAATAATAATAATAATACAAGAACAAGAATTCTTATAGAACAGAATTATATAAAGTAGGAGCAACAACTGAAGACAATTATTAAATTGTAGATGAGTCGTATTTATTACACATCAGCTTCACTTACGTACCTATATTGAGGACGTGAGTCGCATTAGAACCGATGATGCGAACGATAGTTTGCGAAACATCTAGGTATAATTTAATAATTATTTTGTTTCAATGTGGTGTTCCAATACAGTTAAATTTCAATAAACTTAAGAGAAGACGACTGAAGCAAGGACAGCTGGAAAGAAGACCTTCATGAAAGGGTTACAACTATTTATTGAAGGAGAAAACTGGAGCTGTGTTAGTAATAAAGGAATGAAAAAAAAATTGAATGGCAAAGTCAGCATATGTAATGATTAGGGCCCAGAAGTTGTTGACCTAAAAATTCTCTAAAAATGAGCTATAAAATGCCCTTAAAATATAAAAAAAAATGCATGTACAATGTAAAAAAATGACCTAAAAATTAACAATTTCTTTCATAATAATAAATTAATAATTGTCACAAACAAATAATATATATTTCGAATAACCACATTTTAAAATTAACTTTCTTAGTAAATAATGCAATTATTGCTACTAGATAATATTTTCAATTTTATAAAATATGAAAAAATAAGTAACTGTACCCATTAGCCAAAACATACCTTACTTAGCACTGCAGTACACCACCACGGTCATCTTCAAGTTATCAAAAGGAAAGGAACGGCGGTTGCCAGCTAAAACTGTTTTATACTTTGAGAAACTTCTCTCCACTTCCACAGATGTTATAGGTGCATATTTAAACAACACTATGTCACTGTCTGTTAAATCCTATTATAAAATATCAGTTCTGAAGTCTTCTCCTGACAAGATATCGGTAACCTTACAAACTGATTGGTATTCTTTATTTTCGTCCAATAGAAATTTTAGTTTCTGTCTAATTTTATCCCCAATCTCACCTTTTACATTTTGCATCCTCTCTTCTGCAATTCTCACTAACTTAATCGACTTATCCAATATCATGCCACTTTCTTCAAGGGGGGTTATAATATCCGTCAAAAATAAAAAATTCGATTTAATAAAAGCTCATTTTCCTTTGATTTGAGGATCAGAAAACAGATCCTGTGCACCCTCAATTGCCTTAGAATCTACTCTATCAAAGCTATTCACCACTTCTTTCACTATTTGACAACTGTCACAGTGGTATAAACATGCAGTTAACCATGTATCCCGCATGTTAAAATTGGTGCCGGCTGCAAAGTTATATTAGGGGCTTTTTCTTTGAAATACATACTTTGGGTTGGTGCTTTCAAAAATATTTTCTTTACTGTGGAAATTAGTGTATCTACTTCTGGGAGTGTTAATCTGACCTGTTCTGCAATTTGATAAAAAGCATGGGCCGAACACGTAACATGCTTACATGCTCTTACTGTAAAATGATTGTATCGATTTTGCTGCCTTTACCATGTAAGGCTGTTAGGAAGAGGAGCATGTTGTCATGCTGTATTCCACTAGGCCACACGAAACACATAGATTTATCGAACAGTTTGCAAATCTGACAGTGATTAACAGCTTTCATAACCTCTGAGGTCAGAAGAACATTTGTCCGGCACTAGTAGCTTCTAGTGTACCTATCACTACATTGGCTACATAATGCCCCTCTGAATTGGTTGTCTCATATACATATACATATACATATATACATATATATACTCATATATACATTTTTTTCCCATTCACATATTCATGTATTCGGTTTAACGTGTCTTCATAACACTTTTTTAGGTAACTTTTATGCAAAGTTGATTCATCAGGAATTGTATGACCAGTGTGATGTTCAAGAAAATCTCGTAATTTGGTATTACTTAATTTTCCTAGCAGAATATCTGCACTAACAAACACTTCACATAATTCTTTGTAAAAGAAAGATGACTTGTTACTTAACGTCGAAGCCGTTTCTTTTAACAGTAACTGAGATGCTTGTCTTTTTTCACATTTTGAAGAGCTCGCAAATGTTTTTCCCACCCAACATTCTGTTGTACAGTGAACCATTTGTCTGCAGCGATTTTAATTTCGCACACTTTACAGAACAGTACAGTTTCATCAGTAGAGAATATGTTTCTGCCAAACTCTAAAACATACTGTTTCAAACGGGATGCAGTTGACTGCTTTTGTTTCGGCATTTCAATTCCACAACACAACAAATTTACACACCTCACACTACTCTCTTACTGCAACAGTTCTAGCTCCTGAAGTCCTGCCTGATGCAATCCACAAGTATTGATTGATGTAATTGGCAATTCCTCAAATTGATGCATTATAAATTCACCAGCACTGTTAGGATGTTGAGCTGTGTTAATTACATGTTTACCACGCTTACAAATTTAATATTTCATAAAAGATTATGATATAAATGAACTTTTAATCAGATTATAAAAAAAAAGCAAAAAAAAGCCAATGGGTCAGGGTCAGGTCAGCCATGGGAATCGAACCTGGGCCTCCCGAATGTGGGCTATAGATGAAAATGCCCAATAAATTCAAGAAGGAACAAAATGACCGGAAAATGCATCTAAATGTTAAAAAATGACTATTATAAAAATGTGGGAAATATGCCTTTTGATAACCTATAAAAACCATGTATATCTAACCTATTTGTTCCAGAATGCACTAAATTTCCAATAAACATTGTCTGTGACTACTCAGAAAAAAGTAACTTTTCATCAAAATCCGGGCCCTAGTAACGACAGACGTGGAAACAAGGGAAGATGGAGACGTAGAAGGGGAATGTTATGCTCCAATGGTCAGAAAAACTTGTGGGAGAAAGCATTATGGGCTGAGCAGGAGAAGACAAGGAGAAGGGGAAAAGATGAGACAAAAAGCAAAGGGATTGCCGACTGCAGCAGGAAGAAGGGGGACACCTAGTGAAGAAAAGAAAAAAGTGGAGAAGTGAAAGTGGAGAAGTGACGAGTGATTGTGCTATTGTGAGGTAAGATTTAGGGGAAATGGAGAGAGGGGAAGAAATATATGCCAGAAATATGCAAGAGGCAAGTGAAATATTAAAGAAGAGGGGACTAAAGTAACTGAAAAAGGAAACTGTAAAAATGGTCAAAGATGGGAGGTAACATATGAAGGGAAATTTTTACCAAGAAGATCAAGATCTAGGTCTAAATTAGAAAACTTTATATTTTCAAAACAAAAAATAAGTGGGGAATGGGATTGAAGTTGATGTTTTGTAATTTGGAGGGATTAAAAATTAAGCTAACTGTAGGAAAGTTACAAAGATTAATAGAAAACTTAGCCATTATAGTAGTAGAAATTTGGTTTGAAAATAAATACAGAGTTGGAGATGTTTAAATTTATAGCAAAGAGAGAAAACAAAAATAGTGATAGAGCAAGAGTATCAGGAGGAATAAGAATTCTGATTAGGAAGGATATAGAGGTGTTGCAGACACAATGGCATTAAGGCTCAGGGACAATGAAGTTTAATGGTTAATAATTAAGCAATAAGATAAAATTAATGTGAAGCAGTACTGATGCTGAATGCACAACAGCACAATCTGCTTGAGACTTCTTACTTATTGTCCATTTTTGCAATAATATACTAAGTACTTTATTAATCCAGTTAATTGGAAATTAATTGTTCTTTCACACTAGCCATGTGTAGGACGTACTATGAAGTGGTAGAGCCAGACTGAAAAATTCAATGCCATAGCCCGGATTTGAACCACAGATCTTCTGGACCAGAAGATCCGTGGTTCAAATCCCGGCTATGGTACTGTCTGGCTCTACCACTTCATAATCCAGTTAACTGTTTAGTACAAAGAAGTATAATCAGTGTTGGACATGTCAAATGATACATAAAAATATTTACTACTAATATAATTTTGAGTCGAACTATACTGGTCGAAAATCTAGAAAGTGATTGACATTTCATCCGGAGAGAGAGGCGACGTTGCCGCTTATTGCTGCCATGTGGAGAGCGCGATAGCACTATGCGTGCGAGGGTGATTCAGTTGCAACTGCAATGGGTATTTTATTATTATTGTTATTAATAATTATTTATAATGTTGTACACAAAGACAATAGTGCAGTCTTCGATCTACATGCAAACGCTACAGCATGCAAGAACACATAAATGTAAAGATAATCGTAACAAAAGAGGCGTACCTGTGACATTTTGATGCTTATTGAAGTGGGAAATGCTGCTTACATAATTTTTCCTGGGAGTTTCTAATTTATACCCCAATGTCTAACTTTTTTCTTTAAAACACTTTTCTTTCCCAGTCTTAACCTTAATGCCCTTACTGATATCTACGCACACAAAGTCCTATCAAGCACCTTAGAGAATGGAACACTAGACTCCCCTTTCAATTTCTCCTCATCGAAGTATTCTCTCACAGAGCATATTATTTCACGTGTATCTCCTTTATTTGGAATACCTTTACCAAATAGTTTTATTTGGTTCCAGAGCACGTTCAGGTTTTTGCTTGTCACTATACTTAGACATAACTAAACATTCATTAAACACAATTGCAAACGATCTCAACACGCGCTCAGATACATGGACTTAGGCACACGTAAACCAAGGCAAATTACCACAAATAAAATGCAAAGTAACTTGCCAGTACAGGATCTCTAACTGTGAGAGCATTCTGTTTATGCAGCGTTATCAGAAGAGAAATAAAAACCTAGGTATTGTATTTACTGCAGCGTTTGCGTAATTCGCTTGCCCGCGTCATGCTAAGCACGTGTTACAATATCGGCAACCAAGGTTTAGCATCTAACGTCATGGAAATGTCTCGACTCTAATTGGTCATTTTAATCGTAACTATGACAACGGTTATGACGTACTCATCCCCTCCCATTTATTTAGACCGTTATTCCATGTGGTTACTAACTGTCAATCACATTCTAGTTTGGCGACCAGTATAATACTCAATGCTCCACTTATTGCTATTATTTACCTAGAACGCATTTCGTTAGGATCTTCCTAACACCATCAGCTGTTGTCGACTAATAGACGTTGGTTTGGTGAACTCATTAGAGGCGATAGGTGAGTCTCTGTCGGTATCTTGATGAACTTGAAGTTTGGATTTTCTTCAAAGGTAGTGTCGAAATTAAACAGTTTTCTTTCATATTTCTTTATGAAGATTTTTTCCCATGTGGTTAATGCAGCTGGACCTTGGACACTTTTTAATAAGTGGATTTCTCGTTCTATATCATGATTCTCCTTCCAAAAATGGTACGCAATCATGATACAGAACGAGAAATCCACTTATTATAAAGTGTCCCAGGTCCAGCTGCATTAGCCACGTGGGAAAAAATCTTCATAAAGAAATATGAAAGAAAACTAATTTCGACACTACCTTTGAAGAAAATCCAAACTTCAAGTTCATCAGGATACCGACAGATAGCACCTATTGCCTCCAATGAGTTCACCAATACAACGTCCATTAGTCGACAAGAACTGATGTTAGGAAGGTCCTAACGAAACGCGTTCCAGGTAAATACTAGCAGTAAGTGGAGCACTGAGTATTAGTTTGACTCAAAATTATATTAATTTTGTGCTTCATTGTATTGTAGTCCTTACACATTGGAATATATTTGCTACTGTTTAGAGTGATCATTACTGTAAGAATATACTGTCTTTTGGCAAGAAAAAATGAAACTTTTACAGTACCTATCTCCTTAATAGTAAGTACAGTAAAACCTCATTAAACCAGACCTCTTTAACCCAGACCAGTTTTGGAAAAAAAAAAAAAATATTATGTTGTTTAGCCTAGTAAATGAATTGTTTTACAGGCGATAAATTGCTATTTTCAGTAGGTACATTACTTGAATTCTCTTGCCAGCAGATGAATTCATAGCACTCTCCCCAACTGCTTGGGAATAGGTTGGTAGCCTGTGCGCGCGCGCGCATGTGCGTGTGCATGTGCGTGTGCGTGTGCGTGTGTGTGTGTGTGTGTGTGTGTCTCTTGCCAGAAAACAAGATTGAAGCAGAAAAAATTAGTGTGGAAGGTAATTTTATATACATTTTTAAAAATATTGATGGCTGTTCCGATGTTGATCAAGAACACATTGACAATTTGTTGTAAATTGACAATGATGGAGGTTATAAACCTATTACAAAGAAAGACATTATTGCATCATGCATTGTTAATGAAAATGAGTTTTCAGATTTAATGTTGATCAAACAGCTGCAGTTATGATCCATGCACAAGCAGTATTAACCATAAAGAAACTGATGCTTTATTTTGAGAGTCAAGCTGAAACATTGCCAAATGCAACTTCTATTAAGTGGACGCAAGATCACGTGCTCGTAAGCGATACACTAAACTGAGACAGCAGAGACTCACTGTCTTTTTCACTACTGGCTAGTTTGTAGGTATATTGTCTACAGTGCAAATATATAGGTTATTACAGTACATAAAGTATGTGTTTTTAGGTGAAAGTGTGCCAATAGTAATTTTTTAACTGCATTAAAAATATTTCAGTGATGTACAGGTTCTTTTTTAAAATTATTATTTCTCCATCATTCTCTGGATAACCCAGATTTTCGTTAACTCGGATTGAACCTGGTCTGAGTTGATTCGGGTAAACAAGGGTCTACTGTACTTTGCTCTGATTCTGTTGACCAAGAAACAAGTGACAGATGTATCTGAACCAAAACTCCCTTTGCCATTTGCAAGTCACTTGTAATTCTTCAACAATTGACAATGAGTCGCACAAGGAGTCGCACAAGAGCCGTAGATGCAAACGAAGATTTGCGAAACATGTCCTCAAAATAGGTACGAAAGTGAAGCAGATGTGTAAAAAATACGACTCATCTAAAATTTAATTATTGACAATGAATTTATGCCAGTATTACTGTGATAGATGGTATGCACTGTACCCAATTTTGTTTCCCCAAAGGGCAGTTGAAGCAGTTCTATGTCAATGTTCATTCAAGGATTACGTGGTAAATGATAAATTATTATCCAATTAGGTTAGTTATAAACTGTTACCAATTTATTGTTGTAAAAAATGTTTTGAAATTTTAATATGTTATTCAATTTAGTTAACAATGAGAAAAATGAGTGTACCACAGATTCATCTAGGACTCTAGGAGGTTTCTTGGCAAAGGGAGACAGTTCCTTATACTACATGTGCACGATAAGTTGAGTGTTCGGCTGCCAAGTCCTCATTTGGTAGGTTTCACCTAACTCCATAAACACAGATGACAACTTGGAAACATGAAATGCGCTATACTAGTACACTACTCTAGTACACTGACATCTAGTGGCTAATATACTATGCTTTTACGTGCACTTTGTTTTCTGTGTGCATTAGTTTTGTGCAAGTTTGAGGTTAATTTCTATATCTTAACCAGTTTGTAATTATGGCAAAGGACACACCAACCTCATCATCATATGTACCTTCTGAACAACGAACTCCAACTCGGAAACACGCATGTACCATCGTGCATAGTGATGGCCACAAAATAACAGCAAAATTTGCGACATACAAAAGAATAACAACCAGTTAATGTTCCCAGTCAGCAAATCCATAGAACGAGTTGCTGCTTACAGGAAAAGCCTCAGCACTGCCAGGTGTATTAATTCATTTTGTGCATCTCATCCCAATGAATCTTGAAAATGCCAGGAAAAAGCAGATAAGGCTGTGATCTGTGTATGGTAATAACTAATAGTGATGGTTTCTTTCTTTCTTCTTTTCCCTTCAATGCTTTTCCTTTTGCCTTCCTCCTTTCCTTATATCTTGCTCTTTACTTTCTTTTTCTCTTGCTCTGAGCGAATGTAAGAGAAACGAACAGGGAAGTATTTTATTTGGACAAATCTTGGGTAGATATGATGGTTGAGAAATGATGGCAAAAGGACAATAATGTTTTGGGTGTCACTGCTTGGGGAAGTGCCTCTAAAAGACTAATTGTTGCCAGTGTTTGATTCAGAAGAGGACTTATTAAAGAAGCACAATTAATATTTGCGGCCAGGTTCACACAAGGGAATTATGGACAAATGAATTCACATAATTTTGAAAAATGATTTAGCTCACAGGTTCTTCCTAACCTTTCACTGTCATCAATTTTGGTCATTGATAATGTACTGTAACACTCTCGACAGTTGGACAAAACTCCGACAAGATACGACCTGAATGCAACAATGATATGTTGGTTGGAAAGAAAGGGTATTGCCTGTAATTATGAAATGACGAAAACTACACTCTTCAGTTTGAGACCAACAAACCTAGGAGCAAGACTTATGTTGTGGATGTTAAGGCTCTCAAAAGGGGACACACTATTATTCGTCTACTTCCGTATAACTGTGACCTGAATGCAATTGAACTGGTGTGGGCAAAAATAAAGAATGTTTTCAGAGGATGCAACATTACTGGTGATACATCAGCCACAAATCTGCAGTAACTTGCTATAGAAGCATTCTCCTCTGTAACTGCAACAGATTGTGAAGGAAACTGCAAGAAGGTCCAAGAGCTGCAAATGAAATTTGAAGAAATGATGGTGTAATAGAAAATGCAAGTAATGAAATTATCATCAACACATCAGAGGATACTAGAGATGAAACTGATGCAGTGGACTCAGAAATCAAAGAATCACAAAGCGAATGAGTGTGTATTTATAGCTGTCATAATATTTATTTTTTATAGTTGATAGATACAGTCAACATGTTTTTTATTCTTATGTGTTTCATAAATAGTAAATATATAAACATACTGCTTATCGGATCGAGTTCAATTTACTGTGTGTCCACACATCTCACACTTGCGGCACATATCTTTACTTATCTTACACGCTATTTTGCTGAACTGTGTTTTTCAAGGCTGACTACACTGCAGAAACAAGAGCGTTAGCTCTCACTTCTTCCCCTCTGCCCGCACCACACCATAAATCCAGCGCTCAAGTTATCGTGCGCATATATTATATGGAAAGTCTGGCAACCCTAAACAAAACAACTTAAAAACAAATTAAGTGTAAAAGTATCAAAATGGTTGAATCTAATGATAGTCAAGTTTGAATTTTAGACCCATTTGTTTTTATACTTCAGTATCTATTCTTGAAATAGCAAAAAATTCAATGTTTGCTTCACTAAAAAAAGAAATCTTACAAACATTTCTTAGGAGCTTTTTTTAAAAGAAAACTCATGATTCATTTACCTCTTCCTGATTTCTAAACAATGCAGCAAGAAGTGTCATTGGCTGAAGTTGCATATGGCCAGATCTATTCCATACTTCATTAAACTCCTCGATATTTGGGTCATCTGGCAAACCTGTGAAAGAAAAACTGATATATGTGAATCATTACGTCAGACTTGTAAAAATGAATTCCAAAATCATGATAGGAACTATAGGCCTACAGCTTTCCATGTCAACACTATTTCCCTGAACTAATGAAACCTTAACAGCCACCTGAGCATTTAATTTCTCTTGTCTGATTCTTCTACTGTGTGGCAAGCCTTCAAGAGAAAGTCAATCTATACAAGTACTATTAACTTCAAATGTGATGAACTGATGGAGGAATTTTTGCAAAAACTAGTCCTGTTATAATATAAAAGATAAGTGAAGTTTAATCACAATTATTACTCGAGATTTAACTGTATTGGAACACCACAGTGAAGCGAAATAATTATTAATTTTTAGATGAGTCGTATTTATTACACATCTGCTTCACTTTCGTACCTATTTTGAGGACATGTTTCGCAAATCATCGTTTGCATCTTCGGCTCTTATGCGACTAAAGCTTGATCCAGTGGTGTGGGTAATTCTGGAGCTGCTGCTGTCATCTGTTGATTTAGTGATGAACTTAAATGTGGGATTCTCTTCTGGCAGGATTTCAAAGTTCATTAGTTGGTTTTTATGTTTTTCTATGTATATTCTCTACCATATGACGAGTTCACTATGTTTTTGTACGTATTTTAGTAATTCTGTGCTATCTTCAATTTCATGATTTTCAGACCAGAAATGAGCTGCTATTGCTTATGCTATTGCTGCTCTGATATGACTTAAGAGGATAAATTAAGGGGAGGGAAGAAGAAGCATAAATACATTTATGCACTATTTATTTACTTATGCTAAACCATAGAAGTGAGCATGACCGGTGTTCAACCCTGGCTCTGTACCAGTCATACTCATATTTTACAATAAATCCTTATATCTAATTAATTACGCCAATGTAGGTTTGTTATTGGTTCTATTCACTGTCCATAACCATTCGTTTTTCACTTTGTGCAAGATTTGTCCAATCTTCTTGCTATCATTATAAACATTTCACCTAAAGCTATATTTCTAATTTGAACCATTTCTTATTAGTATACTCTTTTCTCCAAATTTTTGTCCCTTTACACTTAAAAATTATATGTTCTAGGTTCTCGTTTCCACCAAATATGGGACAGTTTTTACATTTATGCACTAACACTTTGCCCATTTTATGTATTTCAAGATTTGAATCATGATCCCTGTCATTATAAGTGTTGCTTGAAACTGATCCACTTTCTTGATATCTACCATGTTTTTGCTACCCATCAGCAATAATCTCATCTTATAGTTCCCCACACACAACTAGATTGTCATAAAAATGCACAAAGGCATCAAAATTTGCACCCTAATGTATGGCTAGTTGATTAATAGGCACAATTTCACTCTTACTGGTACCATCATCCTTAAGATTCCAGATTTAAAGGAACAGTGTTTGGTGGTGGAGAAAAATATCTGCTTCCAAGCAGCCAAAATAAATTCCATGGCTCATAAAAGCTAATGGCAAGGTTTTCATTTCCTGCATCAGTGTTATTAAATGATGAACCAGCATTTTTCTATAATAAACTCTTAAATTTGCAGTGATGCAAAATTCAAGTGGCTGTAGATGACTGGTAGTTAGAAAGGAAAAATTCCACTTTAACATTTATCAAAATTATTTGACATGAATGTGTTGCACATTGATCCATAAAAGAATGAATCTTCTTCTGTTTCTTTTTCATTCAAATGTCAAATTTCTTTAACCAAAGTTCCATTAAAATCATATTCTGTAGCTTTTGCTTTCTTGCCCTTAAAACACCTTGGTTTCCTGGATTTTCCTATCATAAATGGCAGAAGTTGATCTGTCTGCATTGGTTGCAAAAAGAATTGTGACGCAAATTTCAATTTCCTTCCCTACGTCGCAATGTATGCTGAGAACAACATTGTAGAATAGGCCAGTCTCGTCACAGTTGCGGATGTTTCGAGGCTGATAATCGCTTAAGATTGCTGGTAGAACTTCTTGCTTCTTTGTTATACCATGATGTCATTCACTGCATTTGACTCGCTGAAAATTGTTTTGCCTGTGATTTCATGATCTTTAAATCCTTGCAACCATCCTGATCATGAATATAAACTGTGATATGGAAAATGCATTTTGAATTTCTTTTAAGATAGTGTATGCCATATACTCATTTAATTACATAAAACTCTAAGGTATTTCACTGAAATTTAATTTGGATAACTGTGAATTGCATATAAATGCATTACGTCTAAGTAAGGTAAGATTAAGATGTTTCTAAATTACTTTTTTTCCAGGGATCTGCAAATATTTATATACAAAACAAATTCCATATAACTGAGTTATGTATAAATCAGGTTCAACTGTATAAATAAACATATTTCGATAATGAACATAAAAAGACATTATACACAGGTAATATGCAAAACAGAGCAGGGATAATTTTGTAGTTATGTACAGAAACAAAATCAAACACTTCCCTGAATTTATAAGATTTAACAAATTTGTATATATAAATACAATTTGAAGTTTGTTTTAAACTTTTACTAGGCTTTTACAGCCAGAACATCTCATCATTTTGTTATATTTAATTAGCAATGCATACAGCTCAATATACACCAAACTCTTGCTAATCCGGCCCTCAGTAGTCCAGCCTCTCACAAGGAAAGTACTTGGGCTTTAACAAACATATCTGTATGAAAGTTTAGTTACAGGAACATTACGTACCTCTCAATGTGCTGGTGGGTGTCATTTTTCTGAACTCTGCAATCATGCTCTGGACATCGCTGTAGATGTCATTGTAGATGCCATACGCAATGCAGATACCATAACTATAAATGTAAATGCGGACTTTCAATAGAACGCTCACAACAATATGAATGACTGCAAAACGCACAGTGAAGAAAAGTTGATCGTATGTCATATTTGCACATTTTATAATATCAGTGTTGAACGCAAACATCAATTACACTTTTGAAGTTATCCACTGGTTCACCAATATCATAGCAAAGCGTTCTGCCATGTGTAACGAAGCATTGGTCTATATACTCCCACAGATAACTGATTGTAAATGACAGAATGCAAATTCATGATAAAGAACGTAATGCAATTTTGGCTGCATATTACTGCAACGTAGTTTAATAAAGTCTGTTATTCACTTGGCATATATTTTATACTGCCTGATGAAATAGACATCCAGAAGTTGGGCATATTTTATAGTTTTAGGCGGAATGATTTTTAAATCTACATCTTTTCCGCCAGATGCTTCCAGAAATACTTGTTCATCCTCAAGTCCAGACCAGGAGTCACAAAGTACTAATGATTTTTCTCGACAAATTTGGATTCAAAACTGACAGAAAAAATGTCTTCAGATGTTGCAATTCCTTTCTTGGAAGTGTTGAAAACAGTGATGTTATGATAAATTAAATTTAAAGGGAGTTGATTAATGACACTAAACAACACTTACTTTTAAATTTTTTCGGAACATGTTTCAGAGACTTTGCCTCTATCGAGTCGATGGCCGGTTGAGGATAGTCTCTGAAGCATGTTCCGGAAAAATTTAAAAGTAAGTGTTGTTTAGTGTCATTAATCGACTGCCTTTAAATTTAATCTTCGGATGTTGTTTCATCATCTTCCCACTCACACTTGCATCGATGAAGACATTTGGAGGGCACCGGTTTCTATATCCCTTGACACAGGGTCTAAACTTTCCATTAGGTTCTTGGAAGCTAATATAGAGTTTGTCTGCTGATCGTTCTTGATATAGCAACCTTGATTGTGTAACTATGTGTTGCACTGTCAACTGACTGCAGCATCGAGACATGTTTCTCTCCCTTTTCATGGATAGTCTTCTGTCAGAAGAAAGCTCATAGCTGAACTGACTCTGATCACAGTTCCATATAGAACTAATTTCTGTTGTGATATGAGCTCTTTGAATCAGCTCTTCATCATCATCCTTATCTTTTCGAGCTTGGAGCATAGTGATACAGCATAATGTTAACCTAAACTCCTTTTTCAAATTAGTAATAAATCCTAGTGAAGTTGTAAAGTTTGTACACCCAAGATTTCTGGCTATGTCCAATGTCCAATGTTGTAAATGCCAATAATGAATAGCAGAACCGCATTCTCGCCTTCATCGAATTTCGCCATTACACGCTCCTTGATAATCTTGAACACAGTGCATGATTTCCTTTGAAAACTATTTCCTTCTCGTTTCTTTGCCACACAGTCCAGTATGTTTTTAATATTGCTTTTAGTTTCAGTTTAGGGTATCTTTTTAGAAGCTTATTGTATGTGTTGAAACCTCTTATGTGATAATCATCTTATGTTCTCTAGTGTGTTGTCATCAAACGCTGTGATACTTGTGACTAACCTTCTATCAGGATCAGGAGAGGGTTGGAATTCACTGTCACTGCTTCCATCGCCTCTTCCCACACTTGCCGTATCACTACCGCATGCAAATGAGTTGTTCGTCATTATCATCACTAGCATCATAATTATATGTTAGTGTTATAACAGTATCTGTTTCTAACTTATGCTCATATTTCTGCATTATAACAGATAACTGGTTGAAGAATCCTGTAGTGTGGAGCAGAGGATCCTGAATCGGAAGGAAGAAGCTATTCAACAAGGAGCAGCAAGTGAAAAATCTACTCAAGTTGAAGGAACACACAGTATGGAAACTAGTGACCATGAACTCTCAGACAATGGTGAAGGTAATTTTTTATAGCTGCTGATAACAAACAACTAGTAGTATTACTTCTGAATGTACAGTATTTAAATAATGAGACAGATTCAATAGAACTTCTTTTAATACAACATAGGGTTAGCATAGCTGTACTTTCTGAACATGCTTTTCATATGAATAATCTAGCCTTAGAATTTTTAAATACTATACTCTGCAGAATAGCTTCTGTAAAGAAAAACACAAAGGAGGTGGGGTAGCTATTTTTGTAATAAATGATATCTTAGATTTGTATAAAATATCTACAATCCCAGTTAATGCTACAGAAAAAATCTTTGAAGTTGCTGGAATAAAAATCTCCGGCCTTTTAAATCTCAAAATATTTGATTTTTATAGATCACCAAGTGAAATGGTCACCAGCTTTATTGACAGTTTGAGTGATCTCTTGCAACTTCTAGATCATGGTATAATGATTTTGTTAGCTGGGAGTTTTAACATTAATCTAGACCTCAGCAACACTGATTACCTAAAATTACATGACATATTTAATGCTCATAATATAGTGGATCATATATTAAATCACACACGAGTAACACTAAAAACGGCTAGCATTATAGTTCATATTGCCAGTAACAAGTCTGACGAAATAATAACTAAAATGTTACTCTATGACTATTATATGTAAACTATTTACATAGAAATGTGTCATCATCATCATCATCATCATCATCATCATCATCATCATCATCATCACCACCACCACTACCATCATCACCATCACCACCACCACCACCACCACCACCACCACCACCATCATCATCATCATCATCATCTTCATCATGATCATCATCATCATCATCATCATCATCATCATCATCATCATCATCATCATCATCATCATCATCATCATCATCATCATAATAATCATCCACATTCTTCCACTCAGGAAAATATATTTAAGGACTAGATTTTGATAGCGTGTTTATGGGTTGGCACTGCTGTCTTAGATATTATCATAGAAACCTCATTACCCTTTGCCTTCTAGTGCTGAAAGAAATAACTTTCTGAATTCTGAAGCAGTTTCAATTCCATTATAAAATCTAACACATTTATAAAATGTGTACCACTAACTTCAGCTTCATATTAGAAAATTTTGCTCTGTACCACACCAAGTGCTCAATTCCAAAACTGGGCAATGATAAAAGAGATGCTATCTCTACTGAACTTATGTAAAGAATCTTCTGAGAGAGGGAGCCAATTACAAGAGATCCAGACAAAAACCAACTGCGATGAGTCATTAATCAGCTGATGATGAGACTGCAGCAGTTTCGAAAAAGTTCCTGATTTTTTAAAAGGACGTGAGTGAAGTTACAAGTTTTAAAAGGTATGACTCAATTTTAGTCTTTATACAGGCTATCTCATATTTGAGGATGTATGATAATACATAAGAAATGCACTGAGCACAAAATGGAAGGAATAATTTATCTCACTTTTGAAAGTACATCTTTTATTACAAAACCTACCAATATATGGTCCAATGCCAAGGGAGAGCATTGTGTTCACTAGTTCACCAGCAAAGTTTCCTTCCAATATCTTATGTAACTCTGACCAGATGCGCTCCCCTGATATTTGAGAAAGTCCCTGGATATTGGCCTTTATTGCAGTAAGAGTACTTTCTTCGTGTTTGTCTGGAGATTCTGCTATTTGTCCGCAAAATCTGCAATATACACAAAAATAAGGTAACATTTAGCAAAATTGTATATGCAACACAACAGATACAGTGATATATTGAAGTATATACAAAATAAATGTATTTGCTGACTAGTAATTCAACATTTATCATCAAAATTAAATGTATTATTAAATGCTCAACTGAATATATGTTTATTCATATTATGGTAATATCCCTTAAGACAGAAAATAAATTCTAATTTTTATAAAATAAAATAAGTTCTAATTTTTATAAAATTTTATCAAATTTAAAATTATATTTTCCCAGTATCCATTATCTAGGGATTTTAAAAGTGCACTTTCCAGAGAGACAAAACTGCACCATCTAATTTTGAATTAAGATCCTAAAAATGTGTTCAATGAAAATGAAATGGGCTGTTATTGTGCACTGCCTTCAAAGTCTCTTCCAATTCAAGAGATAAGTGTCAGCAGAAAAATTTCCAAGAAAAGACTCACTGTATTGCAGTGCGGAAACATGTTGAGAGAAATGGAGATGCCACTGGTTATTGGAAAGGAGGAACACCTTGATGTTTAAAAAATCTAGACGTCAGCAAGCTTCCAGTTACACGGCAAAGCAATAAATAGGTCTGGATGAAGAGTGGTCTGGGCTCTTTCGATGCCAAAATGAAAAAAGAAAATTGCAAAGTGCTTCTTTTCCTAGACAATGCAACAAACATGCCATTCTAACAGCAAGTTATCAAACATAAAATTGGCTTGGTTACCACCCGATTCAATGAGCATTACACTTCCCATGGACCAGGTAGTTATTTACACATTCAAATCCCATTTTACGCTATATTTGATGCAATCTCTTATTTTAAGTATTGAGACTGAAAGTGCATTTGCTCTTACATGGACAGTTTCTTCCTGGAATGCAAACTGAATTGGTCTGCTTTCCGTTGTTTAAGGACTATGATACAATGAAGCACAAAATTAATACAATTTTAAGTCGAACTAATACTCAATGCTCCATTTATTGCTAGTATTTACCCAGAACGCGTTTCATTAGGATCTTCCTAACATCATCAGCTGTTGTCGACTAATGGATGCCGGCTCAGTGAACTCCTCGGAGGTGATAGGTGTGTCTCTGTCGGTATCTTGATGAACTTGAAATTTGGGTTTCTTCAAAGGTAGTATCGAAATTAAACAATTTACTTTCCTATTTCTTTATAAAGATTTTTTCCCACGTGGTTAATGCAGCTGGACCTTGGACACTTTTTAGTAAGTGAATTTCTCGTTCTATGTCATGATTTTCCTTCCAAAAATGGTACACTACTGCCGATTTATCTATTTCTTTATTCCTTATGTTCCTAAAGTGCTGCTCTTTAAGCCTAATGTTCACGTTCCTTTTTGTTTTTCCAATGTAGACTGTAGGTCTGTGACTGTGACTGTTTGATTTCTTTGACTTTAATAAGGAAACTTTGTTGAGTCTTTAAGTTTACTTGTGATTTTCTTTTCTCCCAGTCATTATAAGGTAGTCTGATTAATTTTTCATATTGTATGATGGCTGCTTCTTCAATGTCAAAATCAAGTCTTGGATTATTTGTTAAAATTTGTAGAGCCAGTACTGGGGTAGTTTTGACTGCTCCCATTACTAGGCAAAGAATTTGATTTTGCAGAGTATTAACCTTTTCCTATATCTGCAGTTATTATTATCTTTTCACAATATTAAAAGTGTTGGTTTAATATACATCTTGTAGAAAGAATTTAAAGTTTGTGTAGTGCTTCCCCATTTCTTGCCTACCAATCTCTTTGATAGTAGTAATTTTTTCTCAGCTCTTTTTCCTCTCCATATACTATCAATGAGTTTCCTTCATATTAATTTTGCATTATCACACAAAAAGTACAAATTTTTAAAGCACACTTTTTTGTGTGAACCATTTGAGGTATTCCTTGCTATAGGTTTGAATTATCCAAATATTATAGTTTTCTCAAATGATAATCGCCATTCAAATTTTTACCTCTTGGTCAACAAAGAGAATGAATTTCAAAGGCTACACATAGTGACAAGCTCTTAAAAGATTTGACTAAAGCTTAAAGTATTGTGACTTTGTGGGTTCGTCTAAGTTGCAGAAATACAAATAGTTCTTTATTTCCACCAAATTACAGTTAGTACACTTACAAATCACATAACGCTCACAATCATGTAACACTCACAATTACAATCCACACTGCACTCGCTACTCAGCACCTTGCAGTACAACTCTCTCTCGATCCGACTAAGAACTCCTCTGACACATGTACACAATCTTCCAGTCCGTTCACTAGCACTGCACTCTTCATGGCTGCTCGCCAAGAACTAACTCTCCTCCAGCCTAACGCATCGCTTATATAGACACCTACTGGCCAATCCAGAAGCTTCCGGGTTAGATCAAATATAATGGTTGTTCCAGAAGTCAGGGGGTGGGGAAAGGGACGGTCCATTGACTTGTGGTAGTTTTCCCCCACCCCTTCAGCGAGCGCCAACCAGTCACAAGGGTAGGCGTAGCCTGAGCGCTTTCTGTCCCCCACCCTACATGCCAGTTGGTCGAGCCTTCCGATAATTGGGTGAAAGTATACTGTATTCCCATATTCCCTTTGCACCTATGAGAAAATTAGCAATAAGATAATTTCTGCAAAATTTTATCTCAATTAACATGAAGTAGTTAGAGGAATAGGCACTTGTAAGAATAGGTGGCACAAAAGTAGGGAAACTAATGCGAGTGCAACTCATCAGATTTTTTCATGTTTTCCAATTGTGGATTCCATAACTGTTTGCAATATGTACTTATTTACTTTGGTATTTAATTCTTTGGGTCCAATGGACCAGGTGTATGCATAGAAGGATTAAGATTATAACTGAAGAAGGCTATATTAACTTAATCCCTGCTTACTGTAGCACAATAAACTGTCATAACCAACAATCAATTTTTTCCAATCATGTAATGCTAAAAGTTAAAATTCTTCTTCTCTTTTGTATAGGACACACTTCTGTTCATTTATGGTTCTCTACCCTTATGCCATTTTAGGCATCGGATGAGGTAGCCACAACTATGGATCAGAGTAATGGGTGATCACACCAGTCCCTGGAATGAGAGTGAGGGAAGTAAAGGAACGGAACGAGGGTGAAGTGGATGAAAGGAAAGACAATAATGGAGCAATTGGTGGAATGATGGCAAGGGAAACTGGAGGTCACTGAGAAAACCCACCCCAGCACCATGTTGTCCACCACAAATCTCACTTTGTGGTTGCCTGGGAGCGAACCCATGCTGCCTTAGGAAGAATCAAGTGATCTAACCGCTTGCCATGGTGCAGAAATGTTAAAATTGTTTCACATAAATCTCTGTTTTATTTATATCAGTTGATTCACAGAGATTTTTGTTGTACAGTCTTTCCAATTTGCTTTTTTAAGTTGCTTCTAGGTTTATGGATTAAATTTTTCTTATTGAGTTAAACAGTGCCCATTACAGTTCTGTGTCCTGAACCAACATTTTTTAAAGATTTGTTTGGTCATTTGTGTGTATAAATTATAAATTATTAGAAGTAGGTCAGGATTGGTACCAGCATCGAAGTTGTGAATAAAGATTGGCAAATCTTCTTTATGGTAAATTACCTCTACAGTTTTAGTTAATTAATGAAAATTAATTTAATGTCAGGACGGCACATTGGCGATGGTACCTCAATGGGTTAGAGTGACTGGACAGAAATCAGGAGATCTGTGGTTCAAATTCCGGCCATGGCATTTAATTTTTCATGTTGACTATCTACCTCTACAGTTTTTGAATTTAGCAGTTCTTTGTTGATTACTAGCAATGTTTGTTTTATCGTAGCCCCATTGTTTTGAATGAGCATTAAAATTTCTAATTTATGTTGTATATGAATTGATTATGTTATTTTCAAGATTAGGAATATTGTTTGAAGAATTATAGAAATATTTAATTTTTAAGTATGATTTACTCTACCACATATCAGTTTAATTATTTCCTTTTTATCTATGCTGTTCATTTCTTTAATGATTTTAAAAAATGAAGATTTGTTCAAACTCTGACTGGAATAACACTAAACATTAATTAAATATTATCCAAGAGAAAAGAAGATATAGAGCTCACAATTGAGCATAAAGGGACACAGTTGTGGAGAAAAGAATGTATAAATGAGAAATGGTCCAAAATGGACAGAAAGATTGCATTAATTAAAATGTTCAGTAAAGACCCTCACCAAATCAACATAAATCATTTTAACTGCTACCGCTACTGCCACCACCAATCAAAACATGCGCTCTCTCTCTCTCTCTCTCTCTCTCTCTCTCTCTCTCTCTCTCTCTCTCTCTCTCTCTCTCTCTCTCTCTCTCTCTCTCTCTCTCTCTCTCTCTAAATCACCACCATCAAACATGTAGCATATGTAACATTTTACTGAAAGAGGAAAGCATTAAGAACTATTACTACTACACACCAAGAAAATATGATAACCATTCGTTTATGAAGACAACAATACATTAAACCAAATGCAATGATACATTACATTCCCTATATTGCACAGGACACTAACAACCATCCATAAATCCTTGTACTGAAATATAGGCCTTGCTGCATAGATAGTTTTTAAGAGCAGACTTATACGTATCCATTTTTCCCAATTTTAAGTATTTTGGAAGTGCATTGAATATTATGATACATTCATAATATTATCCTTTAAGTCAATCTAGCACTGGGTTTGTGCAAGTCCATTCTTTGTCAAGTATTTATGCTATGTATATTCACATTCTGTGTAAAGTAATCTTGATTTTTTATATGGAAACACATAAGCATAAAGATATATTCACAAGAAAGTGTTAAAATATTCAGTCTTTGAAACAGACCCTTACATGGAGTTGTAACATTGATGCCACATATCACTCATGGCTCTCTTCTGCAATATAGAAACTTGCTTACTCTCCACCGAGATACCCCAAAATATCAAACCATATTTCATTATAGAACAAAAATATGCATAGTATACCTGTTTTAATGTCTGAATTAGACAAAAATGGTTCAACAATCTAAGCGCAAAAGTATCTGATCTCAACAATTTTAAGGGAAATTAATGCGTAGCTAGCAGAAGTTATATAATGAATAGTTAACAGCCTGATCTGAATACTTAATTATATTCATTTTTATTTGCAATAAGCTTAATTCAAATAAATACAAATTCTAAATTAGCTATTAACAAAATTTTACTTCAACAGCCAGTTTCAGAAATTGATTTACTGCATATACAATGTTCCAATGACTAAAGAGAGTTTGAAAGAACAGCAGCATATGGTTAAAATAGCAATAACATACACATTCAACCCAAACCTCATAAAGGACATGCTAAAAAGGGAGGTGAAACTCAAGAACATTTCACAAATGACCACACTAACACTATTAAGTATGACTGGAAGTACAGAAAATTCACCTACTACCTTTGGACTTCAAGAAAATTTAAACAAGTCTTCAACAAGTTAAACATAAAACCAGCCTTACAAAACAGATACAGTTTGAAGAGCTTGCTAAACAAACCTCTTAAACATACAATCCTGATCACATCAAAATCCAGAATCTATCAGATCAGTTGTGAGAAATAAGAGAAATACTACATAGACAAAATGAAAAGATACTTGGAAACCACTCTAAAAGAACACTAGAGAAACACAAAACTAAAATAAATCTGCTATACTATACCATTTTTAATAGAAAATTGTTAACACTGGTCAAAATATAAAATTGCTAAAACCTCAACAATGCAATTGAACATCTGAAAAAATTAACACATAATTAAAAACATTAACAGTGTAATCAATTTTGAAATTCTGCTACTAAACAGTGTTAAAACTTTTTTGGCCCTAACTATAGATAGCACAATCAGTATCAGCAGGAAGAGGAAACAAGAGACAGTTTCATTCAACCAGATAAGGACAAATGGCCTTGAAAATGTTTAAATTGTGCACCAACAATTAAAAAATGAATCTGTGAGTAAATAAGTGTAACTACTTATTCTGAAAAACACTCCAACAAATGTAGAACAATGCTGCTTATTGTCCTTTGTAGAGTACATTTATAGCAAAATCTTTGAAACTGAAATATTTTAGATGATCTGATGTTAAATTTGTTTCTTTAATTTGATCATGATTATCAATAGTTACCCAACCTGAAAATCACAAACCTTACACTGAATCTCACTGCAAAGTCTGTGCAAAAGCAATGTTTTTTTCTAAAATAAATGAAAATTTAAGCAATTATGTACACTGTATTAAGAATATGTTAAGTGTTAACAAATATTACATATTTATGCAATGTTATGTTACAAATGTGTCTTTGATTACAGTACACAACAAAATAATTTTTTCCCCCCTGCTAACGGGTTGAAAATACATCCTTATAGTAGGTCAAATGCACTGAAAACAGAAGTGAAGTCCGATTTGCTCTGGCACACCAGGAAAAAAATATATGTACATGTAAAGGTTATCAAGGATAATGCTATTAACTACTTTTTTTGTTCCATTTATACTCCGCCTTTAACTGCAGTGGTCATATCAGTGGTCATTCTCCTTAACTTGTATATGCTGGATTGCCGTTTGGACTTTTTTTTTTAAATCATTAGATCACGCACACATTCACATTCTCATTCATACTTCCATACTCTGGGGAAGGTGGATAATCATCTTGGCTGGAAAAAAATCCCCACCCCCAGACAGGAATCGAACCTAGGATACCTCACACAGCAGGCAGGTACTCCAGCGAATGAGCTACAGGGCCAGCTACCAGACTGGTCAACATCCCTCTCACAGCAAAAGAATACAAAACAGAATACAACAAAATTATTGAAACAGCACAAAAAAATGATTTTCCCAAATCATTAGTAGACAAAAAAGTGAACTTAGCAAAAAAGAAGAAGCTAATAAAGGAAACCAAAACCCTCTCAGCTACAGAAACTAATATGATTTTCAAAAAATTCACTTACCATCCATGGGCCTTTGATAAATTCAAAAAAGTCTTCAAAAAACAAAACATTAAACTAGCACCAGTCAACCATTTCTCCTTAAAAAACCTAATTTGCTCAAACATCAAGGATGCCATTCCATCTAACAAGAATCTGGTATATATCAAATTGAATGCAGTGACTCTAGTCAAATTTATATTGGAAAAACCAAAAGAAATTTAGAAACAAGAGCAAAGGAACACTTTAGAAACATAAAATATAAACAATTAGAAACATTAGCAGTTGCCACGCATTTTTGGGAGAAAAAAAAACACAACAGAAATCCAGAACCAAAAGTCAACATACACCAGGAACTATCCACATGGGAACAAATCTTCATTTCAAAAAATAGGAACAAAGTATTCAATTTCGACATCCCCCAGACAGATTTGTTCAGCAATTTCCTTGAACCGCCACCAGAGGAGACCTATGACAAAATATCGTCAACTACATCAATAAGAACCAGTCGATGGCTGATTGAGGATGGAGGCAAAGTCTCTGAAGCATGTTCCGGAAAAATTTAAAAGTGTTGTTTAGTGTCATTAATGGACTCTCTTTAAATTTAATTTATTATAATAACATTGTTTTCAACACTTCCAAGAAAGGAATTGTAATGATAATGTTTGATTTAGCTTTTTTTTCTTGGCGAAGCCGTTATTCTGTATGGATTTTGTTGGTGAATAAATTTGAATCTGAATCTCTAGTCACCTCCAAATCAGACTGATGGACGAACAGGAGAAATTGCATGGGATCTCATGCCTGCATACTGTAGCTCACAGACAAATTAGAACTTGTCGCAGACTAGTAGAACTGCCCAATTCTGCCTGCTAGTTTTTCCTACCGCACACTCATCTTTCCACAGATGCATAAAGCAGAGAAACCTTGAGAATACACACACATACACACAGAGATTTAGATTTATCCAGATTTTGTTATTAGAAAGACCTCGAACTCTGTGCAGTTCAGTTAATTGGAAGTCATTTGAACTTAGTCATAGTAGCCATATATCGATCTCCCTTAGGAAATTTTCAAATTTTTAAAAAGCAATTAGAATATGCTCTGAACTTTCTATTTAAAACAAAAAGAGAAATAATCATTTGTGGTGACATAAATGTGGATTATCTGAAATCGAGTCTTCAAAGGGAACAGTTTACCTCTTTATTTACCACATGACATACAGTTAACTTTCCAACAAGAATACAAAATAATTCATCCACAGCTATTGATAATATATTTGTAAATTCAGATATAACTAAATTTTGCTCTGTCTCATCAAAAGCTAATGGACTATCAGATCATGATGCACAAATTCTAAGGATTGATAAGATAAATTTAAAACTCAAACCTAAATACACATATACGAAATACAGGGAAATAAACGAAAATACTCTGAACGAATTTAGTAAGAACCTTAAACTTGAATCTTGGAAACAAACTTATGAGATTAATGGAATCAACAATAAATATAATAGCTTTCTTCAATGCTTTAAAACTCACTTTGAATTTTGCTTCCCATCTAAGTATAAAAAAACATTTAACTTCAAAGAAGACAATTCCTGGATCACTTTAGGAATTAGAACCTCATGCAGGCATAAAAGAGAACTATATCAGCTAGTTAGAATCAGTAACAATTCGTATTTAAAAAACTACCACAAAAAATATTGTAAACTTCTAAAGAAGGTAATAATAGCAGCTAGAGTATTGCATTATAATAAACTAATTCAGAACTCAGACATTAAAATAAAAACCATTTGGAATATAATAAAAAATGTGACACATAAACACTCATTAGAAAATTGCCCAATAACACTCAATGTTGACAATAATGAAATTGCCAAACCTCTTGAAGTTGCAGAATTGTTTAATAAATTCTTTTTGGATGTAACAAAAAAATTAAATATTAATTATGGAAGTAAAGATGCAGCACTAGAATTTCTGAGATTAAGTTTCACAAACTCGGTACCTACATTTAAAGTCAGTTTAACTACACCTAGCGAAATAAATAAAATTATTGACTCTTTAAAAATGAAGAATTATTCTGGTTATGATGAAATAACTACAAAAATCTTAAAATCTTGCTCCTCACAAATTAGCATTCCCCTTAGTTATTTATGTAATGAGTCTCTAAAGACTGGTATTTTCCCTGACAGAATGAAATACTCAATTGTTAAACCTCTTTTCAAAACAGGCGAATGCAAAACTGTTTCAAATTATAGACCAATATCTCTATTGCCAATTTTTTAAAAAGTTCTTAAAAAAGTAATGTTCACCAGACTGTATAAACACCTTGAATATAACATACTTGTCAGTAAATAAATATTAAAAGCAGAAGCATTATTAACAGTGAAGTATTCTTCATATTTGAGTTTGATTTATGAGTCACTATGTTTACACAGAAACTTCACTTACTTGTTGCATAATTGAAACGTTTTCAAGATCATTCGATCTCATCCTCAGCTCTTTGGTGACTAAATGAACATTCCTCTTCTTCCACTACTATGGAGCTCCGATCAGTCTGCCATCTGGTGTTTGGGGCACTAAGTTTTAATACTTCATTTAATGCCGGGATTTCAAAATTTATAACTTTTATCACGGTTTTTGTTTATGAATATTTTTTACCAAATATCTAATTCTATGGGTGTACTTAAAGATTTTAACAGTTTAATGTTGTGGCCAATGTTGTGGTTTTCTGTCCAAAAATGGTGTGAAACTGCAGACTTTTCTGTTTGTTTCAACTTAATGTTCCTCTGGTGTTCTTTTTGCCTGGTTAACAAGTTTCTCTTAGTTTTTCCCATGTAGCTTTTTTCACAGGTTTCACAATTAATCTGATAAATTCCTGATTTCAAATTGTTGGGGATTGAATTTTTTAGTGGTTTATTTAGCAGGTTCCTCAGACTGAATTTGTTTTGGGGTGCTACTTGTCAGTGATCAGTTTGGATTCAGAAAGGGAATATCGACTAATAATGCAACTTACAAACTTACACATGAAGTGTTGACTGCCTTAAACGATAAAAGACATGTATGTGGAATTTTTTGTGATCTAGCAAAGGCTTTTGATTTTTGTTAATCATGACATTCTTATAGCAAAATTGGAATTCTATGGGCTAAAAAATGAACATTTAAGATGGTTTGTATCATATCAAAATTAAAGAAAACAGAGTGTTGAAGTAGCCGTCAGTAATATTGATTATGAAAAACCAACTTCGAACTGGAAAGTAGTAACTCATGGAGTACCCCAAGGTTCCGTGTTAGGCCTTTATTATTTCTGATCCATATAAATAACCTTTCACTTTATATAAAGGACATTGCAAATACAGTTCTTTTCACCGATGACACTAGTGTCCTGGTGACCAGTGCAAAATTAAACGAGTGTATAATTAAAATGAATTATTTTTTGAACTGTATGTCATGCTGGTTTAAAGCGAACAAATTATCTGTGAATCTAGACAAAACAAAAGTGGTCAAATTTATAACCTGTCGTACGTCACATACTCAAATAGAAATCGGGATTAATGATACGTTATTAGAAGAAATTGACAGCATAAAATGTCTGGGCCTTCAAGTGGACAGATGTTTAGATTGGAAAGCTCACATAAATTATATCTTACCTAAACTCAGCTCTGCCTGTTATGCTATCCGAGAGCTGGTTAATGTGAGTTCTATTGACACATTTAAATTAGTGTATTATGCATACTTTAACTCTATTATGGAATATGGAATATTATTTTGGAGCAACTCAGTAGAAAGTAAAAAAATATTTCTTATGCAAAAGAAGGTTATAAGAATCATAACTAACACTCACAACAGATGCTCCTGTAAAGATCTTTTTAGAAGATTGAAGATATTAACGCTTCCTTGCATGTATATATTCTCGATCCTAAAATTCTTTGTATTCAATCGTGCCTTATTTGCAACAAATAATGTAATTTACAGAATAAACACTAGGCAAAAGTATAATATCCATTATTCCAGTGCTAAAATTTCTTGCTTCCAGAAAGGTGTGCATTATGAAACTATCAAAATATTTGGCGCACTTTCTTATGTTCTTAAAGAAAAAATTGATAATTTCAGTGCTTTTAAAAATGCTGTTAGAGAGTACCTTTGCTCAAAATCTTTTTATTCTGTACAAGATTATCTGAATGACAAATTATCCTGATAATGCTTCTGTAACTCTGTAAGTAGTATTTAACTGTTCCAATGACAAATCATTACCAATAAATCTTTGATGCATGTTGAAAGTTTATTTTTAATGTATATGTATTTACAAAATAACAATGATTGGTATCCATTGCAAAAACGTTGAGACGTACTGGCATAAGCCAAGTGAAAGCTGAATTAAAAAATGTTTGATTTTGTATCATATATAATTATCTCTGCTTTGTTTTCCATAATGTTGTTCATATTGCCTGTATACTATGTGTCTTATGTTAACTTTTGTACATATATATGCTATTAAATTTTATACCTCTGGACATGTTCAATGTTCACAGCCTTTTCTGGCTACAAGTGAACCTACTGAATGCAAATCAATCTAATCTAATCTAAACATCCTACATCATACACGGCTTGTTAATGCAGCTACATATTAACTCATGTTAGTGGGTTGTAAACACACAGGCTTTTAGTATCATATGACTTTCAGGTATAGCTTTAAATCCAGATGTCCTACATCATTTCTGATTGTAAAATCAGAATCAGCACATCCTATTACATAACTCTCGTATTATTTTCACCCAGCAGCAAATTCATTGTTGTGTAGTATTATTTTCTTTAGTAAACAATTATTTCATACTAAAGCAAATACAATATGGAGAGAGGTAATGTGAAAAATGTGTTCAACCCAATGTACTGATTTGCACATTATGCAACCTTTTTTGCTATCATTATGCATCCTTTTCAAAATCAACTATACCATTAAGTCATTTATGTTATCAAAGGCCTGAGCATTTGATAATATCAAATGGGTATCAAGTACACCATAGATTTCAGGTATTCACTTTGAATACAAATACAAATACTAGATATGGCCTTGTATTGAGGTCACTATGTTTCAAAGAATCCATAAAAGTTTGAGTTAAAAGGTCTTTCCTGCTGTTTCTTTTGTAGGTCCAGAGTGACATAAGCACCACATTTGTGGTCCACTTTTATGTATAGTTCCGTTAGAATGGAGCCAATTAATTTTGTTTTCTGTGGTATGAGCCTTACAGTTCACAATGTGGTTCTCTATTTTAGAACACCAACAGAATTGTTGGTCTCCATTAAAATTATAAGAATATTTCTTTTCTTACAAGTTGTCATAACATTTAAATAACACTAGCCAGCAGTGAAAATGTCAATGGGATAAAACAAATGTTTGCTCCATATATCAACGAAGCTGATAATGAAAATTATAATGAAAAACTCTGAGTTAGCTTTTCTTTCTGACATTAATTACATTTAATTATAACTATAGCATTCATTGTCACTCCCTTCCCACATAGGCTTCAAAGTCCTGCTGATGGTACACAGAGTGATGAAGTTTCAGCAGTGTGTATTTTGTCATTATTTTTAGCCCAAGCTTATGGCAAAAAGTGGAATGGGCAGAGAGTGTTTCATTTAAGGGGAGATTGTATTGCCCATCCCGCCAATATTAAATTCATCACTGTTAGGTGCAATTATTTCATAAACTATATAAGATAGAGGTTTGAAATTTTGAGGGATATTTTTTCAGATATATGTGTATGTAACAGGATAAAAATATTAAGGTTTTTCTACATAGTTGCTGAGAAATAGTTTTTTCTCATACTTCCAATTCATTTCATTAAATTTACTTAAAAAAACATTTGTTAATAGTAAATTCTTCTCTTACTTCAACAGTTTTTTGAGCCTGTTGTATAGAGAATACTAATGTTTATGCTGTGTAAAAATTTCGCCTTTCTAGGTTTAATAGTTTGTGAGAAAAGTGTACCAATGTCACTAAAAAATGCAATGTCTGTAGATGGCCTGTCTGTTCATCCTTCATTTTCTATTACTGCTTCTTTTGCAGCTCTCATGGAGTCCTCTGCCACCTTTTCTAGAGATACAGTAATTTTCTCACTTATAGGTGAAATCTAGTTGGTGGCTTTGGAAGGTTTAGTATATGCCTGGTACCACTTACCTATACATCCTAGTCAATAAACTAAGAAAAAGGGGCGTAACCAGTATGTGCTGTGTGACAGTAAATGACAGATAATACGGCCTTAGAACAGTGGCGGCTGGTGGATTAAATTATTGGTGGTGCACAAATGAAAAATAAAATACAGAGTAGTAGTGACTCACCTATTTATACAGAAACTCTGCTCTCCTCTCCTTAGACCTGGCGAACCTCAACTTTTGAGTTGAAGTCGCTGATCTTCATAACAAACTCCCTCTCAATTGAAAGCATTGCTAATGCTGACAATCTGTCCTGTGACATTGTGTTCCTAAGGAAAGCTTTTACTCTTTTTAAAGTTGAGGAACAGCATTCTGCTTCAGCGGTAGACATTGGCATAGTTAACAACACTCACAGGAGTTTGACACATTCGCTGAATGTAGCACATAAATTGTTTTCCTTAATGAAGTCCATCAAGCACAAAGCGCCAGACATTCCACGAAATTCCTCTCGACTGTAAATTACAGTCAGTTCTGTATGAATTTTTGTTCCATTGATAAAAGGATAGAACCTTATTGTTTCTCTAAGGGAATCCTCTGGAAATGTCTTAGAAATTTTGTTGATGAAACAAAGTTGAGGCTACCAGATGCCCCGTGAAGCTAAATCTGTCCTTTGCTTCTCTAAGAATAATGTCACAGACTTCAAGAGCTTCTCTTCTTTTCACATCATGATCTTCTATTCTTCTCCTCTTAATTGCAGTTTCTTCGTGTTCCTCAATATCCACGCTATTTCTTACTTTTTGCACTTCCCTTTCTAATGTGTTTAGCTGGGCGAAGGCAAATATTGCATTGCAGTCTCGTTTCTGCAGCTGATTGTACAAAATATCCACATGGGGCATGATCTTGTGTAAGAAAGACAGCCAGAATACAAAATTATCATCTTTCAAAGTGGCCATAAACCCAGAAGCCTGAACAAGTGTGATGTTGTTTAACAGAGCTCTCTTCTGAATGACCTCCATGCATTTAATTAAATTAAATTAAATTCTCCCTGTTCGAAAATGGTATTGACGGTCCGTGAATGAAAATTCCATCATGTCGGAACAGAACGTGGCAATCGTTTCTGCACAACTTCATCAAGCACAGCTGTTCTTTGAGGAGAATTTGAAAAAAATGTGCACATTCCTTGTAAATTGGCAAAAAAATATCCTCACACTGGTGTTTACTGAGGCTGCATTCAGCATTATTAAATTAAGTTTATGTGCATGGCAGTGTATATAAGAGGCACAAGGATACTTCTCTTTCACAATTGCCTGAACACTGTGTTTCCTACCTCCCATGATGGATGCACCATCATAGGTCTGTGCTATAAGTTTATTCGGGCACCCTGACAGTTGCAGATCAAGTTCAGATTTAATGACTGTGGCAAGAGAGTCTGCATCATGACCAGCAGGTCAAACAAAACTCAAAAATCGTTCTACGGGTTTGTCATTCACAAGATATCTGTAGGCAATAACCATCTGATACACTGAGGAAACATCAGTGGTTTCATCTGCTATGACAGCAAGGAATTCTGCATCCTTAATCTCCTTCATTATTTCCTCTTGGCAAACCTCTAACATACACTGAAGAACTTTGTTTTGTATAGCTTTTGAAGTGTCCTTAAAAACAGTTGTTTTTCCATATGGCCCTTCAGGACACTATCGAGATCAGCGCTGAAATCTATTAGGCCTCGAAAGATACCAGGGTTTTGTGATATATAAGATTCATCATGACCTCTCAAAGCCAGCTCAAATGAGCCGCAAAACCGTATACAGTTTATTATGATGTTTAGGACATATCTATTCTGCGTAACTTTATCGTTAGTAGCTGTATGTTCCTTCTGTATGCACTGTCCATTTGTGCAGCAATATTAATATTGCCATACATTGCTAAAATTAATGAATTTTTTATATGAGACGAAGAGGACTCATGCTTTTTAACACGGTCGTGTATGTGTTGTATGTCTTTCACTCCTTGCTTCACCCAGGAATCATCTCCTCCAAAGAGAAGGCATCGGAAACAGTATAAAGAGTTATTAACTTCACATCCACATAACCAATCATGCTTCTTGTACATGTCAGGGTTGAACTTCCTATTGAATGTTCTAGCTTTTGACTTAATCGTTTGAGTTATAGAAGTGTTTGGCATGGGCCTACTCATTCATTTCACTTCAGATTTTTCTTCAGCACTCCGTTGTGAAAAGGGCTTTTCCAGTAAAGATTACACGGTATTCATTCTATCATAATTTTAAAAACGTACAAAAACAACACCTCACAATAAGAACTAGAAATAAAATGTTAGAATACTCAGTTTAACCTTAAACAAAGCCTTCTCAAAGCTCTATGAGCACGAAACCACACTACAGAACAAGCAGACACACAGAAGCTAAGCCTGAATGTCACGCTATAGCCGTTGCTAAGAGTAGGAGGAGCTAGGTTTATAAACCTCCATTGAAGCAATGCATAAGAAGCCACTCCCATCTCTTCACCTTCCCGCAACCCCCTCAGAGAGCCTACATTTGGACGAAACCTGAGGTTAACACTTCGCTGCAAACCTGGTGGCTCCTACAGCTAACCTCTGTTTATTTCGACTTTATGGTCATGGGCAGCTAATGACGATAAGCGAAATTGAAACATGTTTGTATATAAAACAATGCAAACAAGTACAGCTTTAACGTGCAAAATGCACCTGTTGTACATTCAAAATCAGTGGGTGTAGCGCAAACCTGCAACCTTATGGAGGAACCGCCCCTGCCTTAGAATCTCAAATTTAAAAAAAAAAAGTTATATTCTTATTATAGATATATTAAACTAAACATGATTAATAAAATCAAAACAACCAAAATTTTGTCGAAAATCAAGTACAATTATCAGTTCTGAGCAAGTAAACAAGTGCAGAACTACTGAGTAATATTACAGCTTATTTCAAAATGTGCATGTCTCCTGGTTCCAAGAGAGCATTTAGAAATGGTGCCTCCTAGCAGCATGTAGCAAGGTGCTACATTTAAAAACATTAGAGGTAATAACCAATGTCTATAGATTTATGAAAAAGGAATATGGTCTGGGTCTGCTATGAAAATCTGGGAAAGGTTATCTAAGGCAGCAGTTGCGTCTGAAAGCAGTTTAGGAGAGTTAAGGAAACAAAAATCATTGGTGCAAGTGCAACAATGTCCTTCTCTATGCCCAGTAAACAAGGATTAGGAACATGCACAAAATCTAATTTGGATGGTTTTAATTTAGAAGTAGCTAGGTGAACTGTGAATAATTTTTACAACACAGAAAAACAAAAACCAACTCTGAAGAAAGTGCTTATGAAGCTTCAAAATTCTATTGACTTCCAAGGCAGTGTTGAACATTAAGAGTTCTTTTGAAGCTAGGATTTATATGGAAGAAAACAAAGCACAAGAGACAAATTTTAATGGAACATCATACCATATGGGCAAGAAGGCTTAAGTATTTATGAAATATTCAGAGATTGCTGTGAAGTATAGATAGTTTATATGGATGAAACTTATATCAATGCAGCACATACTAAGCCATATGTCTGGAGTGAAACTCACTACAGGGACTCTACACCGATGTCGAAAGGCTGACAGTTGGTTATCATGCATGTTGGAGGAGAACAGGGTTTTGTTCCAAACGCCTATGTATTATTTAAGATCCAACAAAAGCATGGAGATAACTGCGATAGTAAGAATTACAACTTAATTTATAACAGCTGCAATACTGGCTTCGAGAGTGAGATTTGTTTTCAGACAGCTTGTGCAACGTACTCCCCTCTTGTAATCTTACGCATGTGAAGCATTGTGGCAAAAAGTGCACTATCCCCACCACAGTTGCTACTCATACCTACTGTGCAGGATTTCTGTCAAAATATAACAATACATCTGTATTAACTGCGTGTGGTCATTGTAATTCATTCATGGTTGGTTGAATAATAAAAGATCTTTCATGGATTTTGCTATACTGGTAAGAACCTTGTACCACGAGGTCTACCCAAAAGTCCGAGGACTCCAGCCTCTATCAGCCTGGGAGCGATGGAAAGCTCCAGGGGTCTTTCTTTGGGGCAATACCATGAGTCTAAAAAGCCCCCCCATTCAAGTGTATATGCCACCTAAGCACGTCAACCCCACAGGACAGACTACCGATTTGACCTCTGTGAGGCTGCCTAGTGATCTAGCACACCTTCTACTAGCTCTGCAGGCTAGTACCGGGACTTCTTAGGCAACCCTTTGACCCCTCCGGACGGCCGAAATCTGGCTGGAGGTATCCGATCTCTCATGGGTGTCGGGAACACACTGCCCCCTTCAGTCCAACCCAATCCAAATAACTCCCATTCGGGGAGGGGCTCGAATGTTTGGCCCGAGGTTCCTTTAGTAATGTCAGAGGTACCACGAGTGCCAAGGATCTGCAGCACCCACACCACGGCAGCTGAAGGGGACAGATCCCCTCCCCTATTGGAGATCTGGTAAGAACCATCAAACCATGTAAATGGTTGTTACATTTTTATGACTTCATTAATATATAGTATTTCCAAGAAGAAAAAATCTTCCTTAAGATATGCCAACATAGTATTGGACATGTGACCAGTGCCTTATGGAGATAGTCTGCTCCCGTCTCACTTGATTGTGATAGTGATGAAGGTGGTAGTGAAACTAATGCTGCACTACCATCTTCATAACACAGTTTTTTAAAAGATGCTTATTCTGTGTTTAACAATGAGTGTATACAGATTTACAAAATAACACAAGTGTGTGACTTAGTGAGAGATCTGGAATTGCTGTAAGCTAAAGCTGAACTGCTGATGTCAAGACTATAACAGTAACTGTCCTGATAAGACAGTAAATGTGGTTCTGTTCTGTAACAGCCATATGCCATTCCCTCTATATTTTGAAAGTGAAAAGAACTTAATATTTTGTAGTGATGTACAGGAACTAATAGTAGATATGGACATGGACTATGTATGTGATGAGTGAAAGTTGTCCATTGACTCCTCCAAAGTTAAGTCTCAAGTGTGTGCTGCTGCATAATGGCACCATATTACCACAGGTTCTAATAAGGTGTGCACCTTACATGAAAGAAACATATAACATGAAACAACTGTTATTGCAATTGAACTGTGACAAGTTTAAATGTCAGATTACCAGGGATCTGAAAATCATATGCATATTACTTGAGCTACAGCATGGCTACACCAAATTCTGTTGCTTTCTGTGCCTCTGGGATAGCTGCATCAAAGCACTTCATTATAAAAAGAAAAACTGGTCTAAGCATCAATTGCTTGAACCAGGATCTCACAATGCTATGCACGAAGCACTTATTGAATCCAAGAACATATTTCTATTACTGCTTTTTTTTTTGCAGCTCTCATCGATTATGAGATACAGTAATTTTCTCACTTATAGTTGAAATCTAGTTGGTGGCTTTGGAAGGATTAGTATAGAAGTACTCCCTGCCTGGTACCACTTACCTATACATCTTAGTCAATAAATCAAGAAAAAGTGGAATAGACATGTCGTGAGCTGTTTACAAAATATCACTATATTTTCTCTATATTTACAAACTTATCTTAATTTGTTTAGTACTTTTTATTCCTATATCTCTTATTTTGGAGTACCTATTGCAAGAAAACCTGACCTTATACATAGAAATGAATAATGGATTTATGTTCAGCGACCTAACATTAGTTAAAATCACATGTCACATCCCTTGCTGCAAGAAAAAAATTTCAAAATGCTGGGTAGTGTAATTAGTATAATTTCATAACTAAGCTGAAAACCAATTAGGTAACCATTTAATTACAGCATGCTTGTTCATATAATAGTGAGATCCTGCAATTTAAGAAACCATATTAAATGAAAGACATAGTGGAATATTATTATAAAACATGGGAAATCTCTAACATAAATACATTTTTATTTTTGTATATTTGATGCTTAATTTCATTCTCTGCATATGTTACTAAAATTTTTTTAATGTAGATTCTAAATAAATTAATGACAATAGTTCACTCCATTATTACAAATAGCTTGATATAATAACAAAGAAGCTTGTACCTAAAATAGCGAAGAATCCTCAAATAATCCTCTTTAATCCGAGCATCTGCATCACCTACAAATGCAATTCTCTTCTTCTGCAAGTCCTCAAAGCCAGAGAAATAATCATAAATGGTTCCATCCAGGCCTAAAATTACAGTAATACAAGCAGTTTTAATACAGGAAAGAAAAAGGAAAACAAAGAAACTTTTCAAATTATAGGAAAGCTAATTCCAAAAATGGTATATCACAGCGACATTACAACTGAGTACCATCCTCAGAATATCTACTTAAATGAACATTAATCTCTTGCAAATAGTCAAAGTGAAGGAATGCTGAGACCTTGAATAAAAAGACAAGATTTGGTTTATGTGGACTGCAAGATCTTTGTTTACGAGCTGAAACTCTTTAATTCAACAGTATAAGAAGCAGTTTTCCAGGAAGTTGAGCAAACATTTTCTTTAAGAACACAGTCCAAACAATTAAGTCCTTTATAAATTATATCACTGCTAATTACTAAGAAATTAGTTGTAGCAGTTTATTAGAGTACAAACTAAAAAGGTCCTGCGCCATGGCATAGCAGGCTAAGGCATCATGTCTTAGCTCCCTGCCATGGAAAGTGGCTCGGGATCAATCCCATCCCTGGGAAGTGGATTTCAAGTCCTGGGTATAGGACCAGTGCCCACTCATCCTGAGAAAGTTGAGGAGCTTACAATAGGTAAGTGGCCCTGGTCATGAAAGCCAACATTCCAGCTGGGGGATGCCGAAATGCTGACCTCATTTCCTCCACATATCAGTTAGATGATCACTCATCTCTACCTTGCATATGTGGGCATGAGGCCGGCAGGGGCTGGCACACCCTGGGTTACTGGGTTACAAACTAAAAACTTTCTTATGACCATTTTCCTTTTGTAAAATCAGATTCAGTTTCCTATGTAGGACTTCAGCCAATGCCTTGGGCCAGTAGTCCATTGAGGAGAAAGCTAACTTTGAGCCATAGCATATCCAGGATGGATGGAGCCAGCCCAATGCCTGAAATGGGAGTAAAGAAGGTAATATAATGTAGTAATGATAGAGATGATAGGGAAATTTGTGAATAAAATTAACCAACCCAGCATTTGCCTAATGACCAAGGAAACCTGCGAATAAACACCTATGGTCAAGTTGGTGGGCTCCAGGGCTTTGAACCCGGGAACTCCCAAATGTTAATTTCACATTACCGATTTATAATATTATAAATCAGCAGTAGCGTACCATTTTTGGAAGGAGAATCATGATAAAGAATGAGAAATTCACTTATTAAAAAGTGCCCCAGGTTCAGCTGCATTAGCCATGTGGGAAAAAATCTTCATAAAGAAACATGAAAGAAAATTATTTATTTTCATCCTTTTATAACACATTACATGTTCTTTGGAATCGTCAGTTAAATTTATATTACATATTAAAAAACATACCATATTACACAATTATATAACATTTCACAATAATGATAATGATAATAATAATAATCATCATAATCATAATAATCATAATAATAATCATAATGATGATGATAATGATAATAATAATGATGATAATAATAATGATGATGATGATAATAATAATGATGATGATGATGATGATAATAATAATAATAATAATAATAATAATAATAATAATAATAATGATGATGATGATGATGATGATAATGATAATGATAATGATAATGATAATGATAATGATAATGATAATGATAATGATAATAATAATAATAATAATAATAATAATAATAATAATAATAATAATAATAATACATTTCGTCTAACTTATTACATAGATACTGTACATTCTGATGAATTATTTTAAGCAGGTTTGAGTTCTTACTATGTATGCTTGTACTAGCAACTGGCTGAGTTTCTGAAAACCCAGCACTGTTTATATGTTTCCCTGTTCTGACCTATTTTTCTCTACTAAGGGTATTGGTACTTTTAGTGATTCCTTGGATTTCTTATCATTTATTGCCTGTATTATTTTGTTTGCCACCCATTCTTTCCCCCTTATATTTAAATGAAGCCCATGTGTTGTGTGTAAATCCTTGTCTAAATTGCTTATATCTATTACCTTAGCATTATGGAATCTTTTGCAGATATTTGTTATATTTTCATTAAATTCTCTTAACTATGTGTTGACATAGGAGTTACTATTTTGGTCATGTCTATGTGGTAAATTTACAATTAACACATTAGTATGTTGCAGTTTTGCTAAGTATTGCTTAAGATTTAAGATTACTGTACACACTTTGCACTTCGTTGTTTGATACATTTATTGAACCACCCATTAGTGTTAAATGGTCTTTTAAGGTTAGGCCATCAAATTGTCCACAGTTTTTTGTCAGTTCACTTAACGGTGCACCCGGTTTCACTAAGCCTTCAACTTGCATTTCTTCTTGCTTGTCTGCTAGTATCCCACTGAGTCCTTTACCATGGCTGTCTGCTAGAATTCTTAATTGCTGTACTTTAATCTTCTTCCTTGTAGGTGCATGTAGCTTTGTTGATTTTTGCCATCTGCCCTCCTCAGCTCCCTCAGTTTCTTCATTTAGGAGTCCAAAAGGCTGGAATCGGTTCTTTATTTCCAGTTTGTGCTGTTTAGCATCGCTTTTTGGCCATGTTTTCCATTGACGCTTCGGTTTTACCCAGTTTTTATTTTCTTCCCTTTCTCGTAATTCTTTTTCTAGGTAGGTGTTTTTCATACGTAGTTGCACTATTCCTTCTCTTGCTTCCCTTAAATCTTTTTTTAAAAATTCTATAACCAGCTGTAGAGATAAGATGCTTTCTTTGTCCTCTTTCGAGGTTATTAAACTTTTTGCCATGATCTGTTCCTCCGTGGCATTTTCCGTATATCTTTCTTCTTCTTTTGAGTTTTTGGCACTACCTTCATTTCTGTAATGTTGTTTATTTTCAGCGATTTCATAACACTCACTTTTATGTCCGCGCTGTGCTTTGTTTTCGTCCTTTCTTATTTTATTTTGAAGCTTTGATCTATAGCCACTAACACAAGCCGCCGCCAATTTCAACACTACCTTTGAAGAAAACCCAAATTTTAATTTCATCAAGATACTGACAGAGACGCACCTATCACCTCTGAGGAGTTCACCAAACCGACGTCCATTAGTCGACAACAGATGATGATGTTAGAAAGATACTAACGAAATGCATTCTAGGTAAATACTAACAATAAGTAGAGCATTGAGTATTATTTCAACTCAAAATTATATTAATTTTGTGCTTCATTGTATCATAGTCCTATCACAATGGAATGCAGTAATGTAGTTTATCTGTACTGTCATGAGTGAAAAAGAAATTCATGGTATTTAACTTAACAGTTCTATGAAGTTAGATAGATAGTTTTATTCACCTTAGGAATATACAATATTCATGGCTTCGTCAAATTTGTACCCATAAGAGTAATACATTTATTATGAGTAATACAATTATGAATACAATAGTAATTAAATAATACAATAGTGATTAAAGTAATGCAGTAGTAATTAACAGAATAATAATACAAACAGTAATTAAGAATAATGCAACTTAGGTCACATAATAGTTTAATGTATTACATTTTTAAGAACTAGGCTGTAAGAGACATAATTTTTACCAAAAAAAAAAAAAAAAAAAATTTACTTTATTATTTAATTTTAGTTCTTAGAAACTCATCTGTTGTCTGTGACATTACTTTTAGTAGGATATTTTTTACAGCTTTTCTGAATATTACAAGTATCACCTCTGAAGTTGCACAGGTATTTATTCACAAACATCATTTTAGGAAGCATTGATATGTTGATCATGTTTTAAGTATTCTTCCACTGAATAATACCAACCTTCTCTTAAAAATGTTTTTACAGTCAGTTTAAACCTTTTTTCCGATGTTATACTTTTAATGCCATCAGGTAGTTTGTTATATAATAATACTGCTTTATGTTCGAAGCTATGTGTGAATAAAGTTGTATTGTGGCTTATAATGCGTAGATCTGATTTACTTCTTGTATTATGTGTATGTATCTGCGAATTTGTTTCAAATTGAGCAAGTACAATTCTTGTCCTAACTAGAGCTTCATATATATATATATACACACACATTGTAATGGAAGTATTTTTAGTAGTTTAAAATATGGTTTACAGCTGGTGGTGAAAGGAATATTTACTATTTAACGAATAGCCCTTTTCTGCAGTCTAAATATTTTTGATACATCTTTAGCATTTCCCCAGCTAAGTATACCATAAGACATTACAGAATGAAAATAAGCAAAATAAATAATTCTCAACACATTTGTGTTTACAGACTCCCTCATTGATTTAATAATGAATGTAATTCTGCTTAGTTTCGATTCTAGTTGCTGAATTTTTTTTTCCCATTTTAAATGTTCATCTAACCATATTCCTAGAAATTTGGTATTTGATTCATAGAGTAGTGATTTATTCCCTAAATATATACTTGGGAATTGAGCAGTGTTATTTAGTTTGTGGTGAAAGCATATAGCTACTGATTTTTCTTCATTTATTTTTAGTTTATTTTTTAAAAACCAATTGACAATTTTTGTATTAAAAGTATTATTATAGCTTAATACCTCATTCGAGGTTTTCTCAGTCATTAATATGCTGGTGTCATCAGCAAAGAGTGTCAAATTGATGTTCTCACCCGTTTTATTTAAACCTAGACCTAAATCATTAATATATAAGAGAAATAAAAATGGGCCCAATATTCAACCCTGGGGCAACACCTTGCTGTACTATTTTCTCTGTAGATGTTTTACTTTGAATTACACCTAAGTTTTTATCTACATATTCTAGCTGTACAAATTGACGTCTACATTCCAGATATGATCTGAACCATTCGTAACATATTCCTCTAATACCAACTGCTTGCAACTTATCCAGTAGAATGCTATGGTCTACAAGATCAAATGCCTTTGTGAGATCAAGGAAAATACCCACAGGACACTCTTTCCTGTCTAGTGCCATATACACATTCTCTAAGAATTTGGCCAATACCGAGGTAGTGCAACTCCCTTTCCAAAAGCCATGCTGACATTGTGTTAAGATATTATACTTTTTGCAAAAGGAAACTAGTCGTTTATGCATAATTTTTTCTATCACTTTTGAAAATACAGATAAGATAGATATTGGTCTATAGTTGTTCATTATTTCTGTCGAACCCTTTTTGAATAGTGGCTTAACCTTTGAGATTTTAAAAGCATCTGGGAAAATTCCTGAACTAAATGATAAATTTACTAAGTAACATAATGGTTTTAGAATAAGATGATGACACTGTTTCAGCAAATGATTTGAGAACCCATCTGAGTCAATGGATTTATCTTTTAGTCCTGCTGTAACAAAGGCTATTTCTTCTTCGTCTGTTGGTGCTAGATACATACTGGAGTCAACTTTTTTACTTGGATAGGAAGCAGTGAAAGGATTATTATTACATGTTTGCTTTTGGATAACATTTGCAATTTCAATGAAAAACGTATTGAAGTACTCAGCTGCTTCTTCAGGATCTGTTATTAGTTTATTTTCGTTTGTGAAGCATATGTCAGTTATTATTTTATGAGTGGATTCTTGTTCGGTTTTAACTATATCCCAAATTGACTTTGATTTGTTCAGTGATTCCAAAATCTTTTTATTATTAAACATTTTCTTAGCAGCCCTAATTACTTTGTTATAGGTTCTCTTATAAGTATGTAAATAATCAAGAAAGACTGCTGAAACTTTATTATTCTTTGCATATCTACACAGGAATTTTAATCTCATGCTTGATTTATGGATACCTTTGGTTACCCACTGGTTTTTAATTGTTTCATTAACCTTTACCTTTTTTTTGATTAAGGCAACATCTGCATGATATTTAAAAATTGGATACTAGCTTTATTTATACAGTTCTCTTGATATACTGCATCCCATGTTTCTTTAGATAAGCAATAATTAAGGTAATTTATTGTTTCCTTGTTCACTTTTACATATTTCACAGTTTCTTTTGATTGATGCTTTTTTATATCATATATATTTTTGTTTAATAAATGCAATAATTGACCATAATGATCCGATAGGGCTGTATCAAAAACCTCTACTTTATATTTCCAAAATTGTGAATTTAATATTATTTGATCAATAGCACTCTTGGTCCCATTTACCACTCTTGTTGGAATGTTTACGACAGCCTGTAGCCCATAGCTCTCTAACAAAACCTGAATATCTCTTTTTTCTTTATTCTGTCCCAAAAAATTAATATTTAGATCTCCTGTAATTATAACGTTTTTGGATTTATTTATTGAGAATAACACATTATCTAATTTCTCATATAATATTTTGACATCACTGCTCGGATTTCTGTAAACACAAATAATTATCAGTTTGTAATCTGGTAATTCAATAAAGCTCGCTTCAAAATGCACCTCAGAAGCAAAACTTTTAAATTTTTCCAAGTTTTTAAATTTAATATTGTTTTCCACAAAGATTCCCGAACCCCCATTTCTTTTATTTTTTCTACAATAATTGCTAACAAAACAATAATTTGGAATACTGAAGCCTGCTATTTCACTTTCTGATAACCAATGCTCTCTAAGACAAATTATATCATAAGGATACTGTGACAGCAATACTTCAATATTTATTTTCTTATTTCTAATACTCGGAACATTTTGGTGGAAAATCGAGAGAGAACATGTTGTGGTAATCCCTTCTTCAGTGTTTCTAACTTATTCATAAGACTTTCCTATCTCACTCGCATTCAGTTTAACTTCATTTGAATTACATTTACTACCAAACCCTAAATTAACATCCACCACACTGTTCATTAGTTTCCCTTTAGCTCAGAGTTAATTACACTGCAGAGTAACTTCCAGAATTTGAATGATCCTCTACGGTTCAGATGGACACCATCCCTACCAAATTCATTTTCATTTATCCAAAAATTTCCACCCACAAAAGAACACTGCCTAGTGGAACACAACCAGTTTAATTCCTTATTAATTCTAATAATCCTTTTTACCGTTGATTTGATTTCTGCAATGAGGTCCATTGTATCCCCCATTATTTCCTGATTTAATGTTATTTGATCCGGCATGCACAACCACCACTTCTGGTTTACTCTCTTCAAGCTTAAGTCTTTCTATTTAGTGTTTCAGTTCCTCAAGTCTAATGCCAGGAAAGCATCTTACTTCATGTCTGTTTTCAGAGCACAGCTATACCGCAAATTTTAGAATAGAATCACTGATAACCACAGCTTTTTTCTCTGTTCTCCCGTCATTAACATCATTTCCCGTGATGTTTATTTTTTTTTAATTTATTTATTTTCAGTTCAGTATAGTGTTAAATACACAAAAGAACCACGTCATATGAATTTATACAGTTTAAGAACACAGCTATACAGGTTGTGTGATATGAATAGAATACTAACTTGCTTTAATAAATCCATACACAATAATGATAATGATGATGATGATGATGATGATAATGATGATGATGATGATAATGATAATGATGATGATGATAATGATGATGATGATGATGATGATGATGATGATGATGATGATAATAATAATAATAATAATAATAATAATAATAATAATAATAATAATAATAATAATAATAATAATAATAATAATAATAATAATAATAATAATAATAATAATAATAATAATAATAATAATAATAATAATACTTTTACAAGCATAGTTGAAAACAGGCAAGTTGTCAATTATATACAATTAAAGTTGCTGGATATTTTGATATATATACAGATATTAGAAGAAACTAAAACTTAGGTGATGTTATTCTAAATGTATAATGTCTTGTACACCTAATACAATGTCTAGGTTTTAGTCATAAGTATTGTAAAATAAGAAACTAGCACTCAAACGATAAATTCTGAAGTTGTAGTCTTAGTTTAGAAATTCATCAAGTGAATACAAAACATTATTAATTAAATATGATTTCAAGAAAAATTTGAATTTTGTTAAGTTACTAGACACTTTAACTTCTGCTGGGAGTTTGTTATATAGCTTGGCTCCCATGTAACTAGGCAACTTGTCACAACTTGTCTATACATCATAGTAGCGAAATTATTCTTGTTTCTTGTGTTGTGGTTATGAATATCCGAATTTGTTTGCAATGGGATGTATTTCATCATATATAAAATTGTTTTGTAGATGTACAGGCTTGTCAGTGTTGGTTTTCACATTCACGTTACATCTGCCACTTCGATGTTGAACGTGATTTTTCTGGATTAATTCCGGGTACCTCCCTTTTTGCTGGCTTTTCACTTCATTATATCCTTGAATCACGTTTGCTAACTTTATTTGAAGGTCTTCGATTGTATCCTTTTGTACTGCGTTTTCCCTTTTTAGTAGCTCATTTTGCATTTTCAGGATGTCGGCATCTTTTTTATCCATTCCAGTCGAGATTACCTCTCTGAGTCTTGATTTCCTTCTGAGCATCACGCAGATCCTTGTTCAACATGTCGATTATCACATGAAGCGACGCCGCAATTTCTTTTTCTCGTGCATTCTCCTGTCTCAGTTCCGGCCCGGACCTAATAAATAAAATCATACAAAAATCATACAAATAAGGATATGAAGGCATGCAAAAATACAAGTTTATAATGAACTGAGCAAATTGAAACACAATGACTGAGCAATGAAACTGAAAGAGTTTATAATGAAAGGCCTTTGGCCTTTTCCACTGAGATTTTTAAACCAGAACACATACCTTTCAAAAATGCTTGTCTTTCAGTCTTAAAAGTCGTGTCACACCATACTTTTCGTGTGTTCTTCGTGTATATTTAGCGATTTGTATCTCGGTGCAGTGTGGTTGTCCTTAAAATAGCGTCTTCGCCACACAGCAATATCGCCTCTGTCTTTTAGCACATTTTTCTTGCCTCTTTTTTCATTCACAAATCCCAGCTGTATAAGCAATCTCCTGAAATTTGGTAAATCTGTATCCTCATTTACAGCAGACGAAATGTTACTTATGTTAGGGAGTTCGTTTCTAAAGAAAAACTACACACATGACGACGCACAACACTTTTCACGTATTTTCTCCGAGCACGCACTTTTGTTTATTCCTGCTTTTGCCTGGAGTGGTAAGTTTTCCTGTTTCCACAATTTCATGTCGCGATGTTCCTACGGATCTAACACACCTGTAAGTTCGGAGCACAACTGTTCGACTTCCCTCACTGACAAAGACGGATTCTTCTCTGTGAGTGCATTAAACACATGCAACACAATTCTTTTTTCACCGCTTTGTAATGGCTTACCCTTACGATGCTTCAGCGAAAAACTGGCGGTAGACTCTGCCATTATACATATAATAAGTACATGCGTAATAAACGATGGATAAAATAACGTATCTCTCGAACGCGCACAGTACACCTTCTAATGACAATACATGACTAATCCAGTTCAGAACAAGGTCGTGATAAAACTCATATAAACAAATATAAACAAATATATGTAATTCACTACCGCTAAAGCACGTGCTCTTGTGTAATCAGAAAGGCAGGCCTAGATGCAAAGGAACCTCCTCTTTACTTTGTTCAAGAATTAACATGCATTTCAGATAAATTAACTCTGTTGCGTAATATATTTAATTGAAATAGTTATGAAAGTAAATATTTGACAATTCTCTTTCAACATATAAAGATATATCACCATGTTAAATAACGAACTAATTTTTACCGCAAAACAGTCTCTACCAAACAGCAGCCAATGAGAGGAGATGAGGTCACGTGACCGTTAAGAGATTACCGGGCAAGCTTACGTGAAACAAGGTATAATTCTTGCTTGTTTCTCCGATGTAATTACGTCCTTCACTCTCCCTTCATTTCCACAACTTACAACATCACTGAACTTTGCTTTAACAGCTATTCCCTACTCTAAATCAGATGATTTACCATTATTTTCATTGAATTTCAACCTCCTACTCCGCGTCAAGACACCACCAGCTGCCATCTTGATTAGATACAGTCCGGCCGTTGTATCTCCGGCTCGAACGTTTTGCGTTTGCAAGAGGTGGAGGAAAACATATCGTCAAAATTATCTTTAGAATGAAAATATAGGACTATATTAGCTTTAAAACATTGAAATCCAACTTGCACTTTCATTATCATGCAAGATATTCATTACAACACCACTCTATTAGAATATTTCGTTCACACCTTTCACACACACTAACTGAATCTGTTGGTAGTACTGGGAGTCTCTACATCCGTTGCTGTGGTCAGGAAGTTAATACTGTGACTTTGTGGGTTCGTGAAATGAAAAGTCCAATTGCACCACTCAAAAATGTTCTTTATTTCCACCGACTTATAGTTAAACACTTGCCAATTACACAGAATTACGTAATGCACACAATTACGATTCACCAGTTTGTCCGTTACAATTCCACTTTGCTCTCGCAATTACGTACAATTCCACTTTGCTCTCGCAATTACGTACAATCCTCCGATGCACTCACACAGTCTTCTCGTCCGTACACTAGCACTGCACTCTGACACCAAGAACTGACTGACTCAATTCACTCACTGCAGCCCTTTTTAGAGGAATATCACAGTCTTCTTAGTCTCTGGTTTCAGTGAATTACCGCGAAAGTTCCAGAGGACAGAAGAAGGGGAAAGAGGCGCCAGCGACAAGTGACATTTCCCCAATCACCCCTCAGTTAGTGACTGAGATTAATGGGAGGGCGTGGCTCGGCTGCCTCTGGTCCCTTCCCAGCTGTCGCCGGTCGTGCCTTCCGCTAATTGGGTGACAATACTGTCTGCTAGCGCCAATTAGCATTGTCGCTGCTAGGCGTGGCTTCCGAAACCAACACCATGTTGCCAGGTTAACTTTGTTTGAGCCACGTGGCCTTTTAGCTGCTTGCGCTGGTAAACTTTCTTTGGTATATTTTTCGTGCCTGAATTCCGATTTTTAGTGTTCGTAAGTCCTATTATTATCGCTATTATAATAATATGGCTACTGGTTCGTGAAATATGCAAATACGTGAAATATTCCAAATAAGCATGTTGCTCTGCTTGAAATTTCCGCTAAAGAACTGGCAAACAATCCGCTTCCCCCTCTCGAGAAATGTCAGAGCCGGAGATAGAGCGGCCGAACTGTAACTGAACCACTATGAATGAAAGAAAAACTGTAATATTCAACACTATTACAAATTCTTTTTTGACAGAGTTTAAGTTCATGATTTGCTCATTTGATCTTGCAAATGTTATTGTTACACTTGAAACAAGTGTCTTTGGTTAAGTGTAACCTCTGAAAACTTAATGAGTACCTGCTGTTGATTTCTGTGTAAACTAATCAACTTCAGCTTTCACTTAACCCATGGTGAACTGAGAGGGATGGCTCAGACGGTTTGTCTGTGGCCTGCATTCGGAAGTTTCGGATTTGATTCCTGTGGCTGGCCTACCTGATCCAGGAGTTTTTTCAGGGTTTCCCTTGGTCGCAAGGCGAATGCTGGGTAGGTTAATTACATCCCCCGAATTTCTTGTCCCTCCATTTCAACTTCATTATCATTTCACATCATCTCTCATCTGTTGGTGTCTTTCAGAGTAGCAGTGTCGGCAGGCATCTCAGCGTTTAAGGGGGTACTCATGGTTGGAAGGGAGTATAAGCGTGGAGTTAGTTTTACGGACTTTATTGGGACGTATTCTGAATTCGTAGCTAGCTCAGAACAAGGCTCTTTGATACCAGGAGTGGCACACACCAGACTGCTTTATTTTTTTCTTTTCTTTTTCATCACCACTTACTCTTCTGGTCTGGGTTTCTCAAACAGGCATGGCCTACACACATCGCTAAGTTTGAAGTCATCATCCTACACCACTGTGTCCATCGACGTTCTGAACAAGAGTGCCTCCAGGTAGAGTATTCACTTGTCTCCTGGTTTTCCAGTTTGCACTACCCATTCCCTCTTGGGGGTAATGACCAACCCTTCCTTACCTGTCTTTGTTCACCTAGCAGTACTTCCTCCTGTCTGCTCACAAACTTGAGTGTACTGTTTCATATGCCCCACTGATAGAATGGCTACTATACCTTTGTATTAGTTGATGTTCTATCAGGGTCCCCATCTGATATACGGTGCTATTTATATTTCTTTCTTTCAATTTAATGCTTATGTGTGTGATCGCCCGTACAATTCCCATTTTCCTTTTACATATGTACACTGTAAACTATGTTTAAATATGCTCATACATGAATATACAGTTTATGACCATATTACAGAATGAATAATACTAAGTTCTAAGCATACAAGTATTACTTTCTAAAGGAATAACATTTCTTGTTGTCTTATATGTTCTTTTAACACTTTCGCCACCTTGGACATTTTATTTTCTGTTACTTTAGTTCTGCAAAGTCATTTGCACTGTTTCTAGTAACAACATCCTTATGTTAAGCTTTAAATCACTTTCACGTATCACACGCTTCATTTTCACAAATTTTCACATGTCAGTATGCTTACAGTCACTTGTTCTAGCATATACATTTAAATACCCTTCTCTTTTCATATAACAATAATGGTGCACTTTAGGAATTAATTTATGTACAAATTATTTACACTACCATTACCATTTATCATGTGCTTACTGGGATGCATATTTCACCAATTTATTTCTGTTTTTACCAGTTACAATTTCATTTGTTCTGACATGAGAAAATTCTTTATGATATTTACCTGTGACACACTCCATCGTCAATATTAATCCTTGTTTCTTATTCTTTTAACTTTTTAAAGGGTTTCATTTTATTTTATTTTATATTTTTATTTTATATTTATTTTAGCATTTAATTTCTATACAGAAATATTTGCTTATTCAAGATACAGTGCAAACAATACAAATTCTAAATACAGAAAATACAGAATTAATCAATTCTGCATGCAACAATCAGATTAAATAGAATAAAAGTCAGCAAATACAGAAAACTTACATGAATTGGCAACTATTAGTATCATAAAATTATTCTCATGTAATCATTTACTCTATTTAATCTGATGTCTAAAATATTCAAAGAACTCTTGAGTACTATAGAAGCACTGATTTATTAAAAATGATTTCACATCTCTTCTGAATATTTTCTTATCATTGTTTTTGATTTTCTTTGTGATTAGGTTATACATGTGAACCCCTTTATGAAGTACTGAGTTAAGTTTTTTTTTCTGATCTTGATCCCAGTATACGTAATTTAGTACTATTCCTAGTATAATGTTCATGAATAGTGTTATTTATTTGAAAGTATTGCATGTTGTTATTTATAAAGCATACAATTTCTAAGATATACAGACATAGCAGAGTTAGTATATTAAAGCAAGGTTGTACCTTCAGATAATTTTATTAGATTTTATACATTTTATTTCAAACGCATGACTTTCTCTCGAACAATACGCAACAATTATTTACCAACACCTTGCAGCATCTATTTCTGTTAACTTGTTTAACATTTTGTGTGCCATTCACTTTACTCTTTATCTTTCCCATCAGCTAGTGTCATTAAACTCAGTTTATCTGTCTGTTACCTTCATCTGCATGCATGGTGTGTTGTCCTTCCTATCCTATTGTTAAACTATAATACATATTAAGGACACAAGTTACTTATTCCTGGGGCACACATTTATTTATATTACCATTACTTATATATCTGCCTTTTAAACAACAATTATCTTACGCTGCCACCAATACTATTTCGCCCTCTTTGTTTATTCTCATATATTCCAAAAATAAAGGAATATCAACTTCTATTCCTCTCTCCCCCTTCTCTCTGCGTTAACTCAGACTTTTGGGTCACTGCCACCTGCTCGAAAGGTTCATTTATTTCTTGGCTGGCATTATCCAAACCTAATTATTCCCTTTCGTACTTTATTTTAACTATCATTTAAACATACTCATTTTTATGGCACCAGTTATACCGTGGTGTTCCAGTTCTATACGGTCTCCTGTTTTCCTGAAAATGCCTAGTTCTCCAGTAGTGATAATGACTTCCTCTAGCATTTTCAAATTCCATATAGTGGACCTTGACATTTGACCTGTTTTGCTGGTTTTGATAACATCTCTCCCAATTTGCCTCTGATGATTCATTTCGTCTGTTTTTTTACTCTGTTATTTACACCCAGGACATTTTCAGTATCTTTCATGTGTTCAGTACGAGTCAGTTCTACGGTGAGCACTTGGGCTTGCCCTTTGGCCATCTGAAAATCGGTTACTCTGGTTCCATACGTAATCGTTGCCAGACTCATATAGTTGGCTTTGAAATGCCATGAGAAGTTCTAGGATTTCTCGCATCATCCGCAGCTTAGCAATAATAGGTGGTTCTTTATTTTGCTTGGGAAACGGTATGTCATCAAGGATATAAATTCATCTTCATTTATGGACAGTTCCAAAAGTTGACTTTGTTGCGCAAGTTTTAGGAAACAGTCCACCATTCCTTCCCCTGATCTTGGTTGATAACAGCCATTGTTTATTTTTATCCTCACGTTATACTGGGTCGACACATTCCAGTATTTATTAAAAAAATGCTTGCCAAAATTGCAAGTATGTGCATAATCTCCAAGAGTTAATCTGTATCAGCTAACACATCGGCCTTTTAATCCCCTTTTTACTATTATCATGCGGTAAACTTCTAGAATTCCCTTTATCAAAAAATAAGACTCTAAATCTAGGATGTACCTTTTGGCTTTGTCGATGGAGTCGTCAAAGGTTGGTACCGGGATCTCATTTAGTAATTGTGTTGGTATTGTCATCTGTGTATGCATGCAATCTTGACTTAAGCTACCACTAACAATATTATTGTTATTTGGAAAGGGTGACGGAATTGCACCAAACAGAGGTCAATCTGCCATTGCACTACCATTAGCAACTTCTACGGAGATAGCAGGTTTGGTTACTTATTTCATTTTCAATGCGGCTTATTGCCTCTCGCATTTCTGCCATATTCCTAGAAGCTTCCTGTTGATTCCTGACAAGCTGCGTGAGAGATTGTTTCAATACTTCCATTTCTTATGTTTAATTTTTATTGATTTTCAACTGCTCTCTTAATCGTGACAAACTCAGAATTTACACTATTTTGTGTTTCTTTCTGCTTTAATTCAATCCTCATGCAGTTATTTTGGAAATCATCACATATTCTATCATGAACACCCTCATTGTTACAATTTATATTTTCTACCTGCTTCTTTACTTTCTCTATTTCCATATGTGCCTCTTGCACTTCTGCCTTAACTACTAAAAATTCCTCACTCACATAGTAATGCCCTGATCTAATTTCATCTAACATTTGATTTTGTTTTTCTATCTGAGCTCTAATCTCACTCATAATCTTATTTTCTAACCCCTTCTGCTGTTCTGCGAGCGTTTCTAGTTTTTCCCCTTGATTATATAATCTCTGCTTTATTTCCTCTTTCTGTGTTTGCAATTTTGACAAAATCTGTTGTAAAAGACTTGTTATGTTACTATCCTTATTTGATTTAATTTCTGTTTCTCTATTAGACTTTTAATTACTTCTACCCCTAACATTCCTACATCCATCTCAGAATTTTGTAATTGCTGCTCCATTTTGCTTTTAATTATACATTGATTTACTACTTTTTGATTTTTCAATATCATCTACTCTTTATACAATTAAGAGTTTTTTAAAAACTTTAAATGAACTGTTCTATTTTATTTTCCTTTTCTTCGGCTAAATGTTCGTATTTGTTTCTCTTACCTTTACCACCTTGGTCCTGCAGCTGCATAGATGGTGTCCTGGTGCTGTCCTCCTGCTGTCTCGAGCTGTTTGTTGGATTCCAGTCTGGTATCTTCCTGGACAAAAGGTTTCCGGATGGTTCTGGTGCTTGTGCAATCGGTTTTCCTCCAACAGACAGCAATATTTTGCAATGCTGTGGCAGTCAGCTGAAATTCCAGGTCCAACACGTGGGTTGCTCAGATGTGTGGTGGAACTCAGGTGTTCTTTCAGTCGGTTGAAATTCGGGCTCCAAAGTTGGGCGCCAATTTGCAAGGGTACTCGTGGTTGGAAGGGAGTATAAGCGAGGAGTTAGTTTTATATACTTTATTGGGACGGTTTCTGGATTTGTAGCTAGCTCAGAGCATGGCTCTTTGATCACAGGAGTGGTACACACCAGACTGCTTCGTTTTTTCCTTTTCTTTATTCATCACCGCTTACTCTTCTGGTTTGGTTTTCACAAACACACCCATAGCCTATACACATTGCTAAGTTTGAAGTCACCATCCTACACATGAGGCCGCACCGTGGCTCAGTGGTTAGACCGCTTGGCTCTCACCAAGGCGGCCTGGGTTCGATCCCAGGCGACCACAAAGTGAGATTTGTGGTGGACAACATGGCGCTGGGGCGGGTTTTCTCCGGGATCTCCAGTTTCCCCCACCATCTCATTCCACCGTTGCTCCATCTTCATCTCAGGTATCATCAGTGTCATCGCCTGCGGTGCCGTATGTAGTAAAAGCGGGCGTTAAACACTACACATTTCATTTACCATCCTACACCACTGACCCTATCAACGTTCTGAACAAGAGTGCCTCCAGTAAGAGCATTCACTTGTCTCCTGGTTTTCCAGTTGGCACTACCCCTTCCCTCTTGGGGGTAATGACCAACCCTTCCTTACCTGTCTTTGTTCACCTAGCAGTATTTCTTCCTATCTGCTGACAAACTGAGTGTACTGTTTCACGCTGCATGGCAGGATATATGCTCCTGATAAATGCCTTTGTTCTCCAGTAGGATAGTCTCCAGTCTCCGAGCCAGCCTAGTGCGCCATTGCAGTAACACGGTAGGAGGGATGCCAATTGTGCAAGCCTACTGGAAGTTTTTCGAGCTCTGGCATGTCATTCTCCAGTCTCTGAGCCTGCCTAGTGGGTTATGGCAGGAGGAATGCTGGTTGTACCAGAGTGCCAGGGGTCTTTAAGCTCCAGCATGGTGGCCTCTGGTCTCTGAACTGGCCTGGTTGGTTTGTTTCAGGCCACGGTCGGTGGGATGCCAGTTGCAATAGAATGCTGGGGAGTTCCAAATTGGTAAATGGTAGGGAACCTGCCCTCTTCATTGTCGTGACTCCTTGCAGTCGGCTGCCCTCTGTCTCCTCTCACCTCATCTTTCCTCCCGGGCATGCCCCACTTGGGGCACAGGTACAAAAGATCAATCTTTCCGATGTGCTGAATCACTTCCTTAATATTCTATCCTATCCTACCTCATGGTGAAGTTACATAACTGCTAATTTTAAAAGCAAGAACTACCTGCAAAATCTGTCTTTCATGTATACTGCACAAATCATATAAACACTTTAATTTTTGCATGAAGGTCTATTATTAATAAAACACGAAGAAAGAGTAGTGGTTATGATTAATGCCCTGTAAGTTTTGCTACATTATCTGTAATATTTTGCAGGATCTTGATAATTTGCTTCTCAGAATTTCCTACTTATATTCACTAACACCAAAATGAATGTTAAATAAATAAACAAGATCAGAGCTTACTGATGTCTTATGAAATGCTGCTGAAATAAACAACTATGATGAAACACTCAAGGTATATAGATTAGATTTCATTATTATGCTCACCTAAAAACATAGAGTTAATTGTTAAATCCCTTCGGTTGGCATCCAGTTTCCAGTCCTTCGTGAATTCCACATCTGGGTGTCTTCCATCTGTCCTGACATCATTTCTTAATGTTGTTACCTGTATAAGCAGATTATTTCATCCACTGTACTGCTATAGCCACATCATTAATTGATAAATTATGTGAGTATGTAAGCATGAGAGGCCAAGACAGTAACAGGCAAATACAAACTTTATTATTAATTATATTTCTGGGATATCTGATTAATGTTCAGCACTGAAATTCAACATTAGTAATTGGCATTCCTTCTTTAAAATTTAGTATCATAATTGTTTAAACAGATAAGTGAAGTTTGTCACAAATTATATTTTATTGTAATTTTTGTATTGTTTGACGGTCAGTAGCTTCAGCTTTGACATAATATTGCATTAGTTTGTCAAGTACTGCAAGAAATGTATAGAGCATGCTGTCAATGAAGTGGTAAAATTAACATCCAGAATTTACTGGTGCATCAGTTTCAAGCATTTAGAAACATGTAGTGAAAGGATACATACTTTTGTTTAAGCGCAGATCAACTTAAGAATGAATACAGAGTAAATGCAAAATATACATAAAGCAAATACAAATTATTTTAAATATCTATATTACTCATATTTATGGTCAACTTTCCCTTTTTCTTTTAAATGGCAACTCAATATGAATACTTACTTCAAAATTCTCTTTATTGTTTATTCTTGGAGTTACAGTTCCATGCTTTTCTCCTTTTGTATTGATCATGCGTATGCCTTGGGAATTGAATAATTCCCTCATTTCGTCAGGTGTTGCTGTGGTGGCAAGGTCAAGATCTTTGGGTTGTTTCTTCATCAAGAGATCCCTAAGAAACCCAATTAGTGGTATCAAATAGTTGTATCAAACTTTTTAAATTGACACAATCACAAACAACACGGTGCTAAACTCTCACAGCATATTAGGGTGCTTTTGGAAAAATTAAATTTCAACAGCTATGCTTGTTTATTTTAACTCAGCGCAAGACAAAATCTGTATAGAAAAACTAATCCTGGAGCTCATAAAATTAAGTGTCAACTCTACTATTCTAATGCACTGGATCGCCATTCACAAAGCAAGTTTTCCAGGGTCAGATATGAGAATAGTTTATTCAAGTACAAAAAGTAATAAACACAAGCACTAATGTGAGGTTACCTTCATTTTAATTTTATTTTAACTGTAAAATGTGAATGAGTTGATAAAGCCATTTAAAACTGTATTATGTCAAGTTGTAAAATCTTGGAATGTTTTAGGAGACATTCATCTCTATCCTCAGAAGGTGTTGACCAAAGGCTTTTATTTCATCCTCTTTCTTTGGCTGAGGATCTAACTGCTGCCATGTGGTGGTAAACATAATATGTTGCTGACTGACAGGATATTTAAATTTAACAGGCCTTTGGAATTTTTAAAAATGCAGTAAAGTTAAGCTGCAGATGCAGTGAAATGTATTAGATGTGTGGTGAATAGCCCTAAAAAATTACAAAAGGTAAGCCATGGTCAAAACATGGATTAGTGCCACTTTGTACACCATGGTTAAGTGTTGCAATTAATGCAAATTTCTTCTCTTATTCTCCATTTACTTCTAATGTTACCCTGAACAGGACTTTTTTGACATAGCTTAAGCATTGGGGTGGCTTCTTCCTCTCCTATGTTTTGATGTGAAATACTCTTGGAGCCACTGGATCCAATGGGCTCCTTGGCCCTCTAGGATCTTGAAACTCAACCAGTCTCTCAACCTGAGACATATCCGAGTCTGTGGCCACTCTTATTGGCCAAGCTATATGGCCAAAGCAGTTAACATCCTTACAAAAGAGCTGGCATTTCTTCATGTTCAGCTTCAGGTTTGTTGCCTGCAGGCTTTGTAATATCTTGGAGGTTTTAGAGATGGTCTTTGAAGGTGCTGCCAATATGTCGTCCAGATATAGAAGGTAGACATAATATTGCATTAGTTTGTCAAGTACTGCAAGAAATGTATAGAGCATGCTGTCAATGAAGTGGTAAAATTAACATCCAGAATTTACTGGTGCATCAGTTTCAAGCATTTAGAAACATGTAGTGAAAGGATACATACTTTTGTTTAAGCGCAGATCAACTTAAGAATGAATACAGAGTAAATGCAAAATATACATAAAGCAAATACAAATTATTTTAAATATCTATATTACTCATATTTATGGTCAACTTTCCCTTTTTCTTTTAAATGGCAACTCAATATGAATACTTACTTCAAAATTCTCTTTATTGTTTATTCTTGGAGTTACAGTTCCATGCTTTTCTCCTTTTGTATTGATCATGCGTATGCCTTGGGAATTGAATAATTCCCTCATTTCGTCAGGTGTTGCTGTGGTGGCAAGGTCAAGATCTTTGGGTTGTTTCTTCATCAAGAGATCCCTAAGAAACCCAATTAGTGGTATCAAATAGTTGTATCAAACTTTTTAAATTGACACAATCACAAACAACACGGTGCTAAACTCTCACAGCATATTAGGGTGCTTTTGGAAAAATTAAATTTCAACAGCTATGCTTGTTTATTTTAACTCAGCGCAAGACAAAATCTGTATAGAAAAACTAATCCTGGAGCTCATAAAATTAAGTGTCAACTCTACTATTCTAATGCACTGGATCGCCATTCACAAAGCAAGTTTTCCAGGGTCAGATATGAGAATAGTTTATTCAAGTACAAAAAGTAATAAACACAAGCACTAATGTGAGGTTACCTTCATTTTAATTTTATTTTAACTGTAAAATGTGAATGAGTTGATAAAGCCATTTAAAACTGTATTATGTCAAGTTGTAAAATCTTGGAATGTTTTAGGAGACATTCATCTCTATCCTCAGAAGGTGTTGACCAAAGGCTTTTATTTCATCCTCTTTCTTTGGCTGAGGATCTAACTGCTGCCATGTGGTGGTAAACATAATATGTTGCTGACTGACAGGATATTTAAATTTAACAGGCCTTTGGAATTTTTAAAAATGCAGTAAAGTTAAGCTGCAGATGCAGTGAAATGTATTAGATGTGTGGTGAATAGCCCTAAAAAATTACAAAAGGTAAGCCATGGTCAAAACATGGATTAGTGCCACTTTGTACACCATGGTTAAGTGTTGCAATTAATGCAAATTTCTTCTCTTATTCTCCATTTACTTCTAATGTTACCCTGAACAGGACTTTTTTGACATAGCTTAAGCATTGGGGTGGCTTCTTCCTCTCCTATGTTTTGATGTGAAATACTCTTGGAGCCACTGGATCCAATGGGCTCCTTGGCCCTCTAGGATCTTGAAACTCAACCAGTCTCTCAACCTGAGACATATCCGAGTCTGTGGCCACTCTTATTGGCCAAGCTATATGGCCAAAGCAGTTAACATCCTTACAAAAGAGCTGGCATTTCTTCATGTTCAGCTTCAGGTTTGTTGCCTGCAGGCTTTGTAATATCTTGGAGGTTTTAGAGATGGTCTTTGAAGGTGCTGCCAATATGTCGTCCAGATATAGAAGGTAGACATCATAAGCCACCCCCCTCATCTGACTTCATGAGGCACTGCAAGGTGGTTTTTGCATTGCAGAGGTTGAAGGGATAACGGTAAACTGTCAAAGGCCTTGGCCTGTTGAGAATGTGGTCTTCTCCCTGTTTTAAGGATCTAGGGCCACTTAGCAGTATTCTGATTTCAAATTCAATGTTAAGAGTCACTGGACACGACCAAATGTCTAGGATGTCAACAATTTGGGGTAACGGAAAACAGTCGTTCCAAGTGGTCTTTGGCTTTCTATTCTGTATGCAAAAGTATCACTCATCATTTTATTTAAAAAAGAACATCTGTCAATCCACATGTTTTGCCGGAGGAACAAGTCTTGGTGGTTGCTGAATATTTTGGCACCTTCACTGTCAGTGTGGTGAGTATTTGGTCAGTATGGCTGTAATCACTGTTCCCTTGGGTAAAGGCAGATGGAATTATTTCAGTACATGCTGGACCCTCTCCAATTGTGCCACAGTCAGCTTGTTGGCTGTCTCATCAGCAAGCCTTTCAGCTGGGTCCCCAGATCTTCTGAAGGTGCTGGCTCAATAGACCCACTGTACAATGCACTTGCAGTTGACTCCACATTCACAATTCTTTCCACACAGGATGTTCTGAATGGTGTCCAATGGATTTAGCAGTTTCACAGGCACTTTCTCTCAGCAAGGCAACAATTACCTACCAATGCATAATTTGTTCAATGGCGTCTATGGGTTAATATGTGCCTTTACAACTTCTTCACACCTGATGGGCACAATCACATTCTTTGCTCAGGATCACTCTGCAGATCCCTGGATGTTTGCTGGGGTCGCAGAGCATCACTTCATCTCAGCTGGGTTAAAGATCCTCCAGATGAAGTTGACTATTGCCTTATGGCCGTTGAGAACATAAAGTCTGCGTAACACATTCTCAGCTACCTTCACTATAAATACCACACACTTAAAATGCTGTGCCCCAGGATCAACTCCAGCAGAGCCTTGTCCACAGACAAGATATCACCCGATGCAGTAATCTGTTGCTGGGGCTGACTCCCTGTATTTGATGTCAAGCCCTTTGCCGTTTCAGGTGGTTCAGCCACTTCAGTACATAGTGGTACAGTAACGGCTGCACTAGCAATTGGGATTGCTTTCCCTGTATCAAGCCATCTACGATGAGGCTGTTGAGCATATAGCTTCACTCAAGGGGGGCCGTGACACGCCCTTCATCACATCAGTTCTTATTCATTCCCTGCCTGCTCATCATATTGGGGTGGTCAGTCATTAGTAGCTGTTTTGGTTGGCCGCACACAACCCACTTGAAGTTCATCATCATTGTCGTCGTCATCGTCATCATCATCATCATCATCATGCCTGCCTCGGTGGTGTAGATGGTAGCATATCTGCCTCAGGTTCAAGAGGTCCCGAGTTCGAATCTCGGTCAGGGTGAGTTACCTGGATACGGTTTTTCCTGGGGTTTTCCCTTATCCTGAAAGACGAATGTTGGGTAACTCTAAGCTCTATGGACCCTGGGCTCATTTGAGCATCATTTTGCTCGTTCATTCATCGTCCGATATGACAACGTTGGAGGACACAAATTACAAAAATCATCATCTTCTCTGGATTGATCCTCTGTCCCCATTTATTGAATACTTCTCATTTTCAAGGTTACCTTGGCTGCCTTCATCCTCAGTGTGACCATTAGTATCTTGTGAGTGATCTTGTCGTTGAGCATTAGAAATATTTTGGTATCACATACCCTGTCAATGCACCTCTTCTTGGTACACACAACTGGACGATAAATTCACCAGCTGTTCAACTGCCAAGGCAAACTCCTATAGCACCTCCCAAGTCAACTTGAGCTGACTAGCATAGGCTCTAGCTAAGCGATGGTTCCTGAATCAGTTTTTGAGTTTCCCATGTGTCTCTGCACACTGTTGATATAGGAATCACATTCAAAATCTCTGCCATCTCTCCCTGGAGGGTGGTTATCAATGTGCAGCTTCCTCCACTGCTGACCATCACAGTGACTGGTGAAGTAGATGAACAGCTGCTGACAGAATTAAGTAGTTGAAGTTCTCTCATGTTGGATGGCTTCCATCCTGAACGCTAATGCCTGCAACAGGTCTTCACTTTTTCATCAACTTCTTAAATGTCCTCCATTTGTCAATTTTGTTGACAGTTCCATCTACATCTTGGATATTCTTGTCTACATCTTCTCCACTGCAGAATTCACTGTCATTATTTCATTTCCCATCTTCTCCATTATGGATTCCATTCTCTCCATCTTCTCCATTCTGAATCTTATTTTGGTGTCCTCTTCTTCACTTCAGATTTTAAGTTCTTCATTTCTGCTAACAGTTTTTTAACTTTCACTTCAATAATTTTCACTCTCACTTAATAACGTAGTTAAATTTTCACTAAGATTTTATTTAGATCACACTATCACTTTACTAATATAAATTAGTTTACCGTTCATTATCACATCACTTTCTTTTGCCACAGCAGATTAACGAGAAACTACCAAGTCTGCTTCCAGATGGTTTATTAGCTGGAGATTGAACACACAACATTTCTAATCCTTTGCAGTAACAGTATTTGCTACATTTCACCACAGTCAGAGAACAGGGCTATTTGTCTCAACAGAAACCGATTTATTACTCACTTGCTGATTCCATGAAATTCACTGGCTCAGCTTGCAAGAGTGCTTTGTTATATAGACAGAAATTTCAACATGACTCCACAATGTTTAAAATGGCAAAACTTCTAGAAGATTCTGGTTATCTGATAAAAGCCATGCTTCTTATCTGTTTACAGTTACAACTGCTTGGTGCCAACATCCAATAACCTTGTGCTACAGCTTCTGGATCACAACAGCTCCCTCTTCAGAGCTGGTCATCCCAAGCAGCTCCACAATATGGTGTAAGCTGATCAAGATGGACCCCTAACAGCTTCCTAAAGGACTGACCCAATTGTACTGTATCATTGAGGCTGATTTTACTGATGCCGGTAATTGTCGATCTCAGCCTCCACTGGAGAGGCTCTTCCAGTTGTCATTTTTGCTGCTTCAATGCAGAGAGCAGATGCCAAGCATGTTAACTTTGCAATATTCTGCCAGAAGAAGCTGTGGTTTCACATCCTCATCTATTAACCCTTGATGAAGGCATGGGCTGCTTCTCCGGAAATATAATTTGGTGGTAAATCTGCACAGCCCAATGCACTAAATGTTCTACCTCTGGGCAAATTCTTGTAAGTTCTTGTTTGGTTATTGTACCTTTCCCTTTACCTAGACCCAGTAAATGGCAACTAAGTGATGTGCTAAATGGCATCCCAGCTACAGTTTAATCAAGTCATCGTTGAGCCTCATGCAAAGGCCTTCCACTACTTGCTGGCAGACAACCAAGGGTGTTGATTACTCTGCTGGCATTCATCCATTGTGTGATGCATTGACCTTGAACTGCTACTTAAACACCACCCATGACAAAAAGCAATTGAATTTCGGAGGTTCTACTGATTTTGTATCAGGCAAACTCATAATCATGGGGCCCTCTATAACTTTAGCTTCTAGATCTTTAGTTCTATATCACAATACATCTCTGTTGAGGCGATCATCATCCTCTTGCTTTCCTTCATCTGATTGTCCAAGAGTTTCTCTTACTGAGTTAGATGCTTTTCCAAATGCTCTTTCATTACAGTAATTTTTTCTCTCCGCAGAAGATTTTACTTTTAACTCCTTAGTGATATCATTTTTCAAACTTTTCATATTACATTTATTTCAAGCTTTACAGAGTCAAGGTTAAGGCAGAGTTCAGATTTCATTTTCTACATTTTGTTAATTCCCTCTTCCACACTGTTCATTTCCATTCCTAATGTCTTTATTCCAACTTGCCTTTCTTCCATTATGGCAATTATATATCCCATTTCTCACATCAGTGTGATTTTATTAAGTTTAACCTCCACTTCACTAATTTTTGCTGTCGACTTAATAATCTAGTTCAATTTTCCTTGAGACTTCGCTTAGCTCACGCTGTCCCTTCACTGTGAGCTAGATCCACTGAACACTGTCACCTCACTTTCTTCCATGATATAGCAGCATAACGAAAAATGACCAATGCAGCTCCTTCTGCACAGTTAACTCCCTGAGGAAGGAACATAAGACATTTTTAGTCCCTTTTAGTAATCGTACTTATTGTGTATCACCACAGTCACCACAAACTCATTCAGAGAACAGGGCTTTTCGTCACACCAGAATCGCACTCACTAATTCACTGGGTCAACCTGCAAGAGCACTTGCTTACATAGCCTTTGGAAATTTTGATGCAGTTCCACAATATTTGAGATGGTGAAACTTCTAGAAGACTGGATATCTGGCAATAGCGCTTATCGTGTTCATCTTTGGTAAGTGAATAGCTTATCTGTTTGCAGTTCCAATTGACCAGCACTGACCTCCTATAACATTAGGCCATAGCTGCTGCATTACAATATCTTATGTAACACTTTCCCAATTTCTCCTAAGAGTGGACATTTCTGAACATGGTTACTTCAGAAAATGTCTGTATAATTTAGGACTCAACAAATACGAGCCTATCTCTAGAATACGTAAAGACGAAGAGACTGCCTCAACATACCCTCTTTGACTGCTCACTCTTGCCAAAAAGAGACTTAACCTAGGAAGACATAGGAAAGGATGCTGACATTGAAACCAAGATATTGCGTCTTATTCAGGGAAGACATTTTTGGAAACCATGAAGGCATATTTTCCAAAAAAGATTGCACAGATAGCCTTTTAGACTGCCATACTGGAGTTCAATGGAGGGGAAAAATACCTCTACCTATTATTTAAAACAAATACTTTTTCTGAGTTCTGACTGTGTGATGTTAACACTGTCATAAACATTAATTTGTTTTAATTTTACAATTTTTATACAATTTGAAAGTATAGTGATGTTTATAGCAAAATCTTCCACAACATCTACCAGCAAACTTATCTGCAACTTTATTATCTGAAAAATGAATATCATGAAGAAACGACAAGTAAGTCAATTTAATCATGATTCAAGTGTTGTACTTCTCAAGTATGTCTTGAGCCATCTTAAGTGATCCTATTCTTTCTGGCGAATGAAAACTGGAAAATAGCTAACATATTGAGAAGGAGATAAACAATGTCATATCTTTTAATTTGTTCCATGTTGGCAGATTCTCTTACAAAAAATTCCCTTTAACAAGTAAAGTTTTTTCTAAAGAAATACTTCCCTAGAGACTGATTGTTGCTAAAATGCTTCTGATTGCATTTCCTTGGCAAATTATTTTCAATGTCTACCCTTAAATACATCCAAGAGCTGACAATCTTGTTTTGCAATAATGCAGAGAGTAACAAACCTAAAATAAAAACTAAAAGAGCCATTAAACCATGTCTTGAATATACTGATACAATGGTGAGAAGATAATGGTATGGTGATAAATGTGGAGAAAATAGCTTGTGAATCTTACTCCTTCACACATTCTACCCTGGTATTGCATTTAAAAGTCAAAACTCCCCTGTTAAAAACTTGAATGTGTTCCTGGGAATGACTATTTACAAGATCACTTAGAAAAGTCACATGAGAATTCCTAACTTACTAACGTAAGTTACGTAACAACTTCATGCATCCTAAAATGCTTTGCTAGATGCAAGTAGGGTCTTAATACATGGGCATTCAATAAATAAAGTTCCCTATTTTTTTCTCTGCAAACCACATGTTTTAAAATTATGTTGGTACTGTAGGAACTTTCATTGGGGTATGGTGGTTGTGGCTGACCTTCTACAGCATGTGCCTGCTTCACATTCGCCAGTATAGCGCCAGCTGCCATGGAGCTAGCACTTGAAAGCATGTCTGCTTATGAAGTTTGATCAGTTATTTACTTTCTCTTGGCAATCAATATTCATTGCCATTTAGTGTAGGTTTATGATGAAGGATGCTTAAGCATCCAAATAAATAGTTTGTCGCTGGCATTCATGGTTCCTGGAAGGACAGAAAAATGTGCATGATGAACGCAGTGTCAGGCCCATTACTGCTACAGGCAATACAGCCAGTATTGCAGTTTGGAATGTGGTGGACAAAGATCAATGCCTCCTGGTATGGAATGGCCACGCCGTGGCTCAGTGGTTAGACCGCTTGGCTCTCACCAAGGCGGCCCGGGTTCGATCCCAGGTGACTGCAAAGTGAGATTTGTTGCGGACAACACGGCGTTGGGGCGGGTTTTCTCCGGGACCTCAGGTTTCCCCCGCCATCTCATTCCACCGGTGCTCCATCTTCATCTCATGCATCATCATTGTCACCGCCTGCAATACCGTATGTAATAAAAGCGGGCGTTAAACACTACACATTTCACACATTTCCTGGTATGGAAAATGGATGCTCCTCTATTGCAATGATACTCTCTGATGTCTTGTAGTATCGAAAAGTCTGTTCAAGATGGGTCCCACGTTTGTTTACTGATGCTCATAAGTAACAATGGATCCAGGAGGCTCAAGCTTTCCTGCAAATGCTTCAAAGAGAGGGATCATGCTCCAAGTGATTTTCCTCTCTTTCCACAACTCAAGTCACACCTTGGATGCAAGTAGTTTGCAATAGATGAGGGGGAAGCAGAGATGAACTGCTGCCTATGGAGACAGGACCTAACCTGGTATGACTGCTGCCAAAATACCAAAAGTGTTTAACAGAAATGGTGACTATGTGGAGAACTAGTATACGAGTTGTAGAATGAAAATAAAATATTTTGCAACAGTAAATAATTTGCTTGTATTTTTTGTAAAATAGGGAAACTTATTTATTGGATGGCTCTCGCAGAACTCTAAATCTTACCATATATAATATACATACCTTACACATACTAAATGTTGCCACAGACTAAAAAGGCATTATCACAAATCTGCAACAAGGCTAAGAACAAAGCCACTGGAGGAATGAAATTAAACACCAATGCTGTGCTTCTCCTTATTGACATTAATTTACAAATATAATAAAGTGATCTCTGAAATTCTTTGGAATATTAAATGATTCTAATTCATCAGACATAAATATGCAGCCAACTGACTAACAATACAACATGAATTACCCTACATAACATTATATACTTGAACTATTTAACAATGACTGAAAAAAAGAATTAAAAATTTTTTTTCCTAAAAACTGTGGGGGAAAAAGCAGCAAGAGCAAGTTTACTTCAGTTGCACTAACAGGTAAAGAAATCAAACAAATATACATAGCCTTAAATAGCTAACACTGACAACCATGGACAATTTCTCATACAGACCAACTACACATCTTTCTTTACAGATAGGTCCTATGCACCAATACAGTGGCAGCAACAGGTGTATTTAGAAGTTTTCTGTGTTACATAAAATACTTATGTATTTTTTTAAATATAAATTCAACAGGAGATGTTTCACAATTCATGAATTGCATTATCAGCTTTGTTGACAGTTTATTTAGTTGTTACAGTTACTGGTGGTAGGTGATGACTATGTACTATTGTATCACTATCTACTAGAAGTAACACAAATTTACTGATGGATCAACTAGAGGTATTTCAAAATTCATTACATGATCCCCATTCTTCAAATCCCCCAGGGGCCTACTTCGGTAGGTACGGGTTTGGCGCACCCGGGGTCCCAAGCCAACCTCTCATGGGCTCCTCTTCGTGGTTGAGGGAGACAGTCAACAGGCCCACCCACAAGTAGGCCGTGCATGGAGACTCGTGTCGGTGGAAAGGTTTGTCCTAGTGGTTGAGGGATGCGCATTTGAGCTCGTTCCAGTGACCTGAATTCGGGGAGGGTGCACATTTCTAATACACTACTTTGGCTTCTGCTTCGCTTAAACGGGAGGTTAGGGACTAACCCACCCCTAATCAATCGGTCAGGACTAGGTATTGTACCGAACTCCAGGGTGAGTGGGACGGCGAACTTGCTATATCCCGTGTGTAGCCCTGTCATCCCAGTGGGATGACCCATTGTTGGGCTCCGTGGTGGGTGGAGAGCACTGGGGGATGAATCTTAATCCATTTATTATGGTAAAATTTAATAATTCTAATAATAATAACAAAATGTTTAACAAAAGTGGAAAAGAAGTAGTCGAGTCTTGTGGTCCTCATCACTTAGTTGTAACCAGAAATGAAGAAGGCAAGAACTTTCAGACAGTGAATCCTTTCATTATCCAAAAGGGATTGGATAAAATTGCTGGTCCATTCAAGTCCTGTACTCGCTCCAGAAACGGCATGCTCCTTGTGGAAGCGCACTCTGTTTCCCAGGCAGCAATGATCTTAAAATTTACGTTATTGGGCAGCTATCCCGTCATAGTTGCAGTGCACAAGACACTGAACTCCTCCCGTGGGGTTGTCACCACTCGTGCGTTGGACGGGATGTCAAATGAGGAAATAAAGGAAGACCTACAAGACCAGGGTGTCACTGCCGTATACCGAGTACAACGTAGAGAGCAAGGGGAATTGGTGCCTACCCATACCCTGTTTCTGACCTTTGATCGGGTAGACCTCCCGCAAAGGCTTAGGGCAGGGTATGAGACCATAGAGGTTAGGCCATATATACCAAACCCACTCAGGTGCTTCAAATGTCAATGCTTCGGTCATACGAGTGATTTTTGTAGCGGCGTGCCAACATGTGTCCAGTGTGGTCTGTCTAAACACGAGGATGCCTGCACATCCCCGGCACGTCTACCCTCGGTCCCAAGGTCCGGTACATACAGCTCCATAGCTGCTAAGGTGGTACCGAGGAAAGAAATCGCAACTCAGACCAGCGATTGTGGGGCTACTATAACAGACAAGGTCCTTATTGCCACACCAGCTTGGAAGCCTACCAAGACATCCAAGCCAGCTCCTCTCTCACCTAAATCGCAGAGGGAGAAGTCCGCACTGTCATCACCTAAGCCGTCAACCTCATCGACCGTCAAGCCTGTTATAGTCTATGATGCACCGCCCAAAAAGTTTAAGACCAATTACACAAAATCAGATTTCATCAAGGTTACAAACAAAGGGACCGGCAAGAAAGAAAGTCCTAGGGTATCTAGAAGTTCCTCTTCTGAGGGGTCTTCTGGTGAAGACTCAGATTGATGGCTGTCATCATCGTTGATCTCTGTGTCCAACCGGTTTGGGGTCCTCGAACCTAAGTTTTCTATAGGAAAAGGTGCCTCATCCGTCGAAGAAATGGACCAGGAAGACACGGACCACCTTGCTAGGATGGCAACAAAAAAGTGCCAGGATAAACCGGACGAAAAAGGTTTTAGCCCTACACCCAAGAAAAAGGGCAAATTGATTCGACCACCACTGAAACCCACGTAACGTGCGTATTTGACATATCCCATTACTATCGCCATGGCTATCCTTCAATGGACCATACGAGGTTTAAGAGCACATCGACCAGAACTGTAACTTTTGCTCAGTAAGCATAAACCCTTGTTGGTATGCTTACAAAGGACTAAGCTACGACCACAAGACAAGTTTAAAATCAGACACTACACACCACTGAGGTGCTATATTGAAACAGAAGAGGGCATTCCTGCTCACGGTGGCACTATGATGCTCCTCAGGGATGACATATTTGTAGATCCGTTACAGTTACAATCTGACATACAATCTGTAGCTGTAAGGATTAAGCTGCCGTCAATCGAATTTTGCATTTGCAGTGTATATATACCACCATCAGATGACCTTTCATTAACTGACCTTGAAGATCTGGTTTCCCATCTATGAACACCATTTATCATAGTGGGAGACTTTAATGCCCATCACCCACTTTGGGGCTCAAATCGGGCATGTTCGAGAGGCAACCTCATTGCAAAATTCTTGGAGAGCAATAACTTGATTCTGCTGACCACCGGAGACCAACGTTACTTTCAGACACCTTTAACACCTATTCGCACATCGATTTGGCAGTGTGTTCATCCCAGTTAGCAGTTTCATTACAGTGGAATGTCATCTCTGATTTACATTCCAGCGACCACTTCCCATGTCTTCTTAGTCTCTTAGCACAAGATGTGTCTCCCTCGCGTATCCCTAGATGGCGCTTTGATCATGCCAACTGGAACCTTCACACCCATTTGGCTGTCTTTGATTACAACGAGCACAATTCTGTGAATGATTTAGTTGATCATCTCACAGAGAAAATTCTTTCCGCTGCAGAACAGTCTTATTCCACGTTCGGCTACTCAACCCGGTCGATTTCCTGTCCCATGGTGGACCAACGACTGCCGGAATGCTATTCGTGCTCGTAGACATGCTCTGAGGGTATTCCAACGACACCCTACTCTAAGTAATCTAATTGAGTACAAGAAAGCGCGTGCAAAGTCTAGGCAAATAATTAAGGATGGCAAAAAGACCTCATGGAACAACTTTGTATCATCTTTTAAAAGATGTACACCTTCATCTGTTGTATGGGATAGGTTAAGGCGCGTGGCCGGAAAATCAACCCACTTGCCAATCGCTGGTCTGAAAACAACTGCAGGAGTTATTGTTGATACATTTGTTGTGGCTAACACCTTCGGCTGTGCTTTCGCTCAGGTGTCTAGCTAAATAATTATGCTCCTGGGTTTATCTCAATTAAGACTCAGGTAGAATCTCAAGGTTTCGTGTTTAGTTCCATACATCTTGAAGATTATAACCGCCTCTTCACCTTGGCAGAGTTAGAACACGCTCTTTCATCATCGCGACTGACAGCACCAGGACCGGACGGAATCCACGTTCAAATGTTACAACATCTCTCACCTGAAGGTAAGGCATTCCTGCTCGAGGTCTATAACCGTGTTTGGGTTGATGGCACGTTTCCTGACAAGTGGCGAGAAGCCACCATTATACCTATCTTGAAAGCTGGCAAGGACCGTCACCTCCCTTCTAGCTACCGTCCTATTTCCCTCACCAGTTGCATATGCAAGGTGATGGAACGCATGATAAATGGGCGGTTGGTATGGTGGCTGGAAATGCACAACCTACTGAATAACATCCAGTGCGGTTTTCGACGACGCCGTTCAGCAGTGATGATCTTGTGTCCATGTTGACACAGATTATGAACGGATTTCTTAAAAACTGTCAAACAGTCGGAATATTTTTGACCTTGAAAAGGCTTATGATACGTGTTGGCAGGCAGGGTTGCTACGTACTCTGCACACCTGGAATATACGTGGACGCCTACCACTCTTCCTTCAGAAATTCTTGAAATACCGCATATTCCGAGTAAGGGTTGGCTCGGTTTTTTCGAATCTTTTTGTTCAAGAGAATGGTGTACCACAGGGATCGGTACTAAGTGTTACGTTGTTTGCTATTGCGATTAATTCTATCTCAAAATGTGTACCTCCGGGGATCTCGTCATGCCTATTTGTAGATGACTTTGCCGTCTACTGCACATCTCAGCACACACCATTTTTAGAGCGCCGTCTACAGACCACCTTGGACAACCTTAAGAGTTGGAGTTTAAAAACCGGCTTCCGATTCTCCGCTGAGAAAACAATCTGCGTTAACTTCTGGCGTCAGCAGAGTCGACTACCTCCAAGGCTCCGTCTAGGTGCTGATCTACTACCTTTTGCAGATGAGACGAGGTTCCTTGGATTGATATTTGATAGAAAACTTAGTTGGTCGTCGCATATAGCACAACTGAAAGCACGATGTGACCGATCTTTAAATATCTTGCGGGTACTAAGTGGAAAATCGTGGGGAGCGGATCATACAGTGTTATTGCAACTTTATCGCGCACTCATGCGTTCCAAATTAGATTATGGTAGCATCATTTATGGCTCAGCACGACCATCTGTGCTGAAGAGATTTTTTTTTTTTTTAAAATCCAGATTTATTGAACACTATTTTACACAGTGGTATATTAGGGTTAGAGTTGATACATAAAAATATACAATTTTAACAAAAATATTTTAAATACTAGAAGGAAGAAAATATGTTTTAATCTGATGCATATTAATTTAAAGTATTTCAGATGTTTAAACACTGAGTTTATAAACATCATGAAGTACTTAAACTGTTGTGGCTTCATTAGCAAAGATGTGAGCGGAGCAGAAAATTCAGTTCCTGGAGAGTCTAGTTTGAATATTAATTCTTGTCTTTCTCTCCAGAAAATGGGACAACAGAAAAGGAGATGAACTACAGTTTGAAATTCTTCACCTCACATGCACTCGGGGTTGGATATTAAGTGAAAGTGTGATAAGTATTCACCAAATTTACCATGTCCACTTAAAAATTGTGTCAAAACAAAATTTGGTACTAGAGTTTCACATTTTCCTCTGTCATATACACTAGGGAAAAATAATGTTTTTGTTAAACTTCCATTTGGAGCTGTTAGCCATTGTTGGTTCCATTCTTCAAGAATATGTTGATGTATTATTCTCCTTACAGTAGAAATAGGACATAAAGAGTATGTCACAGGAAGATTGGATTCTGCAGCATTCTTAGCCAAGCAATCAGCTCTCTCATTAGCTAAAATTCCACTGTGTCCTTTAAGCCATCCCATGCAAATATGTCCTGGATGGTTTTGGAGCAAGGGTCTGATTTCATGTGCTAATGAATTTAAATTGTATTTATCATTAATAGAGAGTAGAGCTGATTGTGAATCACTAAGAATACGGGCACTGTTCCCATTAACAGTACACCATTTTATAGCTTCTTTAATTGCTAACAGCTCCGACTGGAATACAGAACATTCAGGTGACAATTTAAACATGGAGTGAGTTAGTTCTGTTTGGTTTTCATAAACAACAAAAGCACATCCTACTGCAGATATATTATCTTCAAATTGGTAACGCGAACCATCTGTATATATGTAATAATCATGAAAATTACATATTTCCTTTAAACAGGTTACAAAACTTGATGGGTGTCCTGCTGTGACAGGATGCTCCGGGATTTGTAGTTTTAAGTGAGACAGATAAGACGCATATTCACGTTCATGTCTTAAATTCGTAATAGTTGCTGATGATAAACCAGTGGGAGCCAAAGGTTCGATGTTAGCTATAATCTGAGCTGCATCAGTGGAGATTGTACGATATCCTTGAATTATGCGAAGGAGGAATCTCCTTTGAATTTGTGCAAGTTTTATAACTGCCCATTTTTTATTAAGAACATCCTGGAATGCAGATACACCATACAAAATTAGGGGCACTAGAGCCCCTTGATATATAATTTTAAGAATACTAGAATTCAGACCCCAGGTGGGTCTTGTTGTTGTTCCGAGGGCACCAAGGAGCTCGCTGGCTCTTTCAGCAATATAATCAAAGTGTGATCGAAATGTTAATTTACAATCCAGTATAACGCCAAGGTATTTTACCTAGATAACACCTTCAAGTCGACGTTATTCAAGGTAAGAGTAATGAGCTCCATTTTTCTTCTTCTGGTGATAATCATCGCCAAGGTTTTGTAAGGATTAAACATAAGTTTTTTTTAAATTCCCCATGAGTGTATTATTTTAAGTGCTTCATTAGTTCTTTCTTCATGGATTTCAGCATCATTTGATTTAACAAGTAGTAAAACATCATCTGCATAAGCAAAACTACTACAATCTGATGGTAGTTATTGATTTTTAGATGAGTCGTATTTATTACACATCTGCTTCACTTTCGTACCTATTTTGAGGACATGTTTCGCAAATCATCGTTTGCATCTTCTGCTCTTATGCAACTAAAGCTTGATCCAGTGGTGTGGGTAATTCTGGAGTTGCTGCTGCCATCTGTTGATTTAGTGATGAACTTAAATGTGGGATTCTCTTCTGGCGGGATTTCAAAGTTCATTAGTTGGTTTTTATGTTTTTCTATGTATGTTCTCTCCCATATGACGAGTTCACTATGTTTTTGTACGTATTTTAGTAATTCTGTGATATCTTCAATTTCATGATTTTCAGACCAGAAGTGAGCTGCTATTGTGGACTTATCAATATTTTTGTATCTTAAGTGCCTGAAGTGTACTTTCTTTCTAGTGCCTATGTTTCTTTTTGTCCTCCCTATGTAAATATTTTCACAGTCTTTACACTTAATCTTGTAAATGTCTGACTTTTCCTCTGGTTTTATCTTATCAGTATTATTATGTAAAGTAGGTTTTTAATGTTGTAATTGTTTTTTGGTGCCAATGTTATATTGTATTTCTTGAATATTTTTTGGAACTTTCTTGTGGCCCAGGGGTGGTAAGTAAATTTAACAAATCTAATTTCTTGTTTTATTGGTGTGAGAGCTGTGATCTGTTTTAATCTCTTTTGAAGTTGAATGATTTTAGTTTTTTATCTACCAGGTTTTTTCCATAACCATTTTTAATTGCAGTTTTTAAAATTTGATGGTATTCGTTTTGATATTCTTGCTGGCTGAGGGGTAGATTTACTAATCTGTGTGTGAGACTGTTGATGGTGGCATGTTTGTGTGGAATTGGGTTGAAACTATTTGCTTTGATGTAATTATTGTTTTGTGTGTTGCTTTTCTATGGATACCAAATTCTAGTTTTTCATTGCTTTTTGTGATTTTAAGGTCCAAAAAAGGTAGAGTACAGTCCTCTTCAGTTTCCACTGTGAATTGTATGCTGGGTTCTTGCAGGTTGAGTAGTATCAAAGCATCATCTATTTGTTTGTAGGGCACTATTGCAAAGATGTCGTCTACGTATCTGTACCATGTTTTAAAAATATGAGGGAAGGCTTTAGTTATATGTGTTTCGAAAAAGCTCATGTATAGATTGGCCAAAAATGGTGATAGCGGGCTTCCCATAGCTAGTCCTGAAATTTGTTTATAATATTTTCCATCGAAGACAAAATAATTTTGATGTATACATATTTCAGTCATTGCCAAATATTCTTCTAGTGCATTGGCATCTAGGTTTATAGAATTTAGCCATTTTTTCAGTTGAATCAAAAGTTTGTCTAATGGAATGCTAGGGAAGTGCGCTGATGACCGCTGTAGATGAGCGACTTTATACACATCATCATCACCCCAATCTTCAAAATATGTATTTTCCCATACCATTAAACCTAAGGGTCTATTTAAATGCTTTAATAATTTAACCTATGGATTTATTTCAAATATATAACAATAAATATTTATTGCCCAAATTTTTATTGGTATAGTCCCCTATGTCTGAATCCAATACAAGTTCTTCCAGTATTTAAAGTCAATACTGAATTATTAAATTTTAGATGAGTCGTATTTCTTATACATCTGCTTCACTTTCGTACCTATTTTGAGGACATGTTTCGCAAATCTTTGTTTGCATCTACGGCTCTTGTGCACAAGAGCCGTAGATGCAAACGAAGATTTGCGAAACATGTCCTCAAAATAGGTACGAAAGTGAAGCAGATGTGTAAGAAATACGACTCATCTAAAACTTAATAATTTTTCGCTTCACTGTGGTGTTCCAATACAGTTAAATCTCAATACTGAATGTTTGTTCTTGTTACACATATGCTGAGAATTGGAACACTAAACGTCCTGTATGTCTGCTTTGTCAACTATCTGCAATAGAGTACTAGACAAAGGTGAGGCAAGGCCATATGCCTGGCAAATCCATCATCCATGCATGGTAATTATGGGGAGAGGTAGAACTGGTTGTAGGTTGTGGCCTGCATGACAAATCCTTCAACCATTTTTTGGACTGCTTCTCAAGTAGATACATTTTCATTTGGTTTCAGAAACCTCCAAGACGAGAGCATCCCATTCCAGAACTCCCACCACAAGAAAAATGTAGTGATTGAGACAGTAATGCTAGTGCACAACTATGAAATATGCACAACCTCTAAAAATGATCAAAGGTAGATACATTTCCTTTAGTAAAATGCATTATAATAATGAATTTTTGGTTGCTCAATAGTATGTTTACAACTTACCTAACTGCTCCACCAACTATTCTTAATTCATAACCATGGTTCTTAAACAAATCAGCCAAGGTGATGAGTTCTGGCGTGAACAGTGCTTTGAATTCTGGTGAATCAAGTTTCATGATCACTGGATTATCTTGTGCCTTCCTCCAACATTAACTTGTAACCTATTCAACAAATATCATAGCTACTTCATCAAGCAAGAAGAAACACCATTTTGTCATTAACTTTGCTGTAATTCATCTTCATTGAAAAATTATTAGAATGTTATTAAAATAATTTTGCTTCACTGAAAACCCTTTGTCTTCCATTTACAAGGGACGTTGCATATTAATTTATAGTTTACATTTTCCCCATCATTAATGTTGGACCATTTGACTCATCATTACAGCTGTAAGTATGTACTAGTTTGGCCTAACCATACAGTATCAGTATCAGTTTATTCACCAATGTAATAAAATTTACAAGGTTCGTCAGATAAAAAAAAAACATATAAATTTTACAATTTGAAGAATTTTGTACATAAGACAAGTGAATACATTTACAATTTTTATAATTTTAAGAGTTGTTTTATGAGATTACAATTTTAGTTAAGTATATACAAGTATCAGATTTTAACTTCAGAGCTACTATTAAAGGAGAGGTAAACTAACAGCGTACATTTCTTCCTGCCTTATACTCTTCTACAGAATAAAATACATTTTTGATGAGATAGGACTTTATTTCCATTTTCATTTTCACCTCATTCTTTATTTCCTTAATTTCACCAGGTAAGTGATTATATAAATCCTTTGCATTACTCTCAATACATTTCTTTCCAAGGGAGCCTCTTAATCTACTTCTAAAATAGTTTTGCCTAGTTCTAGTGTCATGACTGTGTACATTCATGTTTTTATCGTCTTTATGTGCCTTTATTACATTCTTGAGACATTCATAAATGTACAAGCAAGGTAGTGTTAGTAAATTTAATTCTTTGAAAGCTTCTCTACATGAGATTCTAGTCTGTATTTTCTTTATTACTCTTATTGCTCTTTTCTGTAGCCTGAATATTTTCAGTAGATGTTTCATATTTGCTGATCCCCATAATATCAGCCCGTATTTGAGATGCGAATGTACAAAAGCATAATATACCTGTATTACACTATCCTCTGCCATAATTTGTGCTACCTGTTTTAATATGTAGATACCACTATTTATTTTCTTTGAAATTCTTTCTGTATGTTTATTCCATTTTAAATTATTATCAATAATTAATCCCAAAAAGTTAGTTTGATTTATCTGTTTGATTTGTTTATCTTGTATTGCCAAGGTAATATTTGCTTGTGTTTTGTTGCTTATACTAATTTGCATCCATTGTGTTTTGTTTATATTTAGTGCCATCCCCAGTTCTGCAAAATGTGTATCTATGACTTTTAATATTTTATTTGCTTTGATCTGCACATCAACTGTAGTGTTGGCAGTTACAACTATGGTAGTATCGTCAGCATATCCTATAACTAGACCTCCTGCTTTTTGTATTTTTGTAAACAGACTATTTATATACAGGATGAATAGGTATGGTCCCAACTTTGAACCCTGTGGTACACCATGTGTTATGCGTTTAAATGGAGATCGAACTTTTGTAAGATTTCCGTTTGCATTGTGTACTATCTCTACACATTGCTCTCTATTTGTCAAGTAAGATTTTATCCATTCTAGTGGTACACCTCTAACACCATAATTTTCTAATATTTTTATCAATTTTTCAATATCTACACAGTCGAATGCCTTCGAAAGGTCAAGAAAGATTGCAAGCACATATTCTTTTCTATCTAATGCCTTAATAATTATGTCGTTTCCCTTGCTAATTGCATGTATGGTCGACTTCTTTTTTTGAAAGCCGAACTGATACTCAGATACAATGTTGAATTTGTTACAGAATTTTTGCAGCTGTTCTAGAAATATGCCTTCCATAATTTTTGAAAATCCAGAACATAAAGATATTGGCCGATAGTTTTCCATCATTAGTTTGGAGCCCTTTCTTTTGTAAATTGGTCTAACTATTGTATACTTTAATATATTTGGAAATGTTCCACTGTAAAAACTTTCATTTATTAGGTGTGTTAGAGTCTCTGCTATCTCATGTTTGCAATATTTGACCATCTCATTTGAGTACTGATCTAAGCTATAGGATTTTTTACACTTTAATGAGTTTATTTGTTTGATGACTTCTTCCTTTGTAGTTTCTCTTATTACTAAAGAATTGCAGATTACTGTTTCATTTGTTGATTGCATTTTCATTTTTTTTATTCCCAAACTTGTTACAATATTTATATAGTATTCATTTAGTGATCTGGTTATATCTTTTGGATTTAATATTAGCTCATTATTTGTTTGAATTTTAAGATTTTCTGCCCATTTTGAATCACTTTCTTTATGAATGACTTTTATTATATCCCATGTCTTTTTTGATTTGTTTTCAGCCTTTCGAATGATTCTTCTGTTATGTAATTTCTTTGCTTCATTTATTACTTTATTTAGTGTGTTTTTATAGTTTAATATGTACTTGAGAGATTTCTCCCCTAGCGTATTACACTTTAGACTATTTAAAAACTGCATTCTCGCTAAGGACCTATTTATGCCTTTAGTCAGCCAGTTGTCAGATTTATGTTTATTACAGAACACCTTTCGTAATGGTACTGACTCCTCTAAACATGATTTTAATATATTCATAAATTGCTCAAACTTATCATGTATTTCTGTTGTATTATATATGTTTGTCCAGGTTGCCTGTTTAATATAGGCTCTTAGAGAATTTAATGTGGTATTATTTATGATTCTTTTGATTTCTACTAGCGATTTAGTTGTCCCTCCTTGTATATTAATATCACTACATTCTACTAATTGCCCATAATGATCGCTAAGCCCACCCATGCTTATTTTTACCTCTACTGATTCCCTTTTTAGGTTTGTGTATATGTGGTCTATGCATGTTGATGATGTTTTTGTCACTCTAGTTGCACACGTTTTTATTTGAACTAGATTATTTCTTTGCAAAAATTCCAGCAACAATCGTTTCTTAATTCCCTCCTTTAAGATATCTATATTCACGTCACCTATAACTATAATTTTGTTGTTTTTTATTGTATTGGTAAGGCATGTATCTAGTTTTGCTAGAAAATTAGTTTTGTCTGATATTGGGGGGCTGTAAACTCCCAAAACTACTAGCTTTCCTTTTTTAAAATTTGTTTCAATACCGCACATTTCACTACTCATTTCCTCAGAATATTCTTTGCAGTCAATTTCCTTATATTTAGTACCCTTTATTACATAAATTGCTACTCCCCCACCTTTATGGTTTTCTCTACAATAGCTACTTGCCAACACATAGTTTTCATAGCAATTTACCTTAATTTCCTCATGTTTTAGCCCATGTTCAGAAAAGACCAGTATTTTCGGTTGAAGTTCCATAATTATTTGTTCCACCCTTGCTCGTTTATTTGCGATATACTGTATATTTTGGTGAAATATTTTAAAGTATTTTGTGTTATTTGAATTTTCTTTATCTACATTTATTTTTGAACTCTTTTTTGCATCTATAATGTTATTACTTTTAGCTACCTGTAAGCAAGGATTTATATAGTCACTCACCTTACCTATTTGTGTCTGTCCTTCATGTCTTTTGCAGCCTTTTATTTCCTGTTTAGCTGTAGCTGTACCTCCCCTGGTCACTAGTTTCCCTGCCCCATACACAATTTTATTACACTATTTATTATATTTCCCAGTTTGTAAGTTCCCTTCCTATTTAGATGTAAGCCGTCTCTTCCTAAACAATCACTGCCTATCTGCTTATTTACATCTACAAACACACTTTTTAAAACATCACAGGCCCAACGTATATTTTCATTTACAAGTTTGATATACCTGGGGCTTACATCGCTTCTGTTTAAGATTCCATTTACTACCACTCTAGATTTAGGGTATTTGTTTTTGACACATTTTATAACACTGTATATGTCGCCCATAACCTCTTCTGGACACTTCCTAATGTTTATATCATTTGTGCCTACGTGTAGATAAACGAGTTTTGGTTCACTTTTTGCTGGTACACTGCTGTTTAGTATCACGTTTTGCATCTGACTTGCTTTTATGCCCCTATACACTTGCACTTTGGCTACTTCACTCAGATTTACATGTTTGATAATCGAGTCGCCTATAAGCATAATTTCTTCAGGTTTCGCATTGTTTGTAATTTTGTTTTGTCTTCTTTCATCTTGATGTGATCCATGGTGCTTCCTTTTTTCCTTTTCCTGTGTTTCCGTGCTTTTTTGCGTTGTTGGTTTTGAGGTTACACCACGTGTCGAAATTTTCGTGGTAGCAGCATATGTCCTTTCTTCACATTTAACTTTACTCATTAGTTGCTCATTCTCAATCCGTAACGTTTTGAGCTCTTCTTGAGCCCTTTTTAGATCCTTGTTGAGAATTTCGATAACTGTTTGCAAGGACGCTATCGTCTCGGCATCCCGCGGACCATGCCGATTTTCTAAGAGCTTGTTATTTCCATCTTGTATCGGTTGTAATATGTTTCTTTCATTTCTACAACAATTTCCATCTCTGACTTTGAGGATTTTGTTCTCATCTGCTATTTTTTTTGTGGTTTTCAAGCTTTTTTCGGCTAATTTATGGATCCTACCACGGGTCAACATCGAACACTCCGCCATCTTAAGCCACAATCATTACAAGTGCAATTCCTGCATAATGCAGCCTGTAATTCCAACTGCTGTCATGAGTGGACAACATGGAGTGTGATCATCATGAACAAAGTGTTTGTGTGGAAGGAGGGTGTAAACATTGCATATATTTACAGGCATTGGTGATAGTGTGCAATTTAAAATAAATGGCCAGGAACAATGCTGGTCTCCATAGAAGTTAGAAAACCATGGCTGCCATCCCTGAAATGGGGTTATAGGTATTGCCCAGCACCATATTCTACTGATTGCCCCTTCTGATTACCACTCATTCAGAGCTCTGAAGTAACCTCTGCATAGCCATGATTTTGCAGATTTCTTAGAACTGCAAACAGCTGTCTTGTGGCGCAACAGATTCCATAAAAGTAACTTAAGGAGGGCTTACAGAAATTATATCAGTGACAAAAGTGTGTGCAGCTTAATGGAAACTATGTTAAAAAAGTAAATGTATCTGCCAAAGCATAAAGGTTCTTAGTGGGAGGAAAGGAAAACAAAGAGTGTGTAAAGCAATATGGAATGCCCCTCTTAGATTGTCACTGTATGAGATGCAGATTAATGCAGTTTGAGCATGCGAAATATGCTTTCAATAATATTGTTAATATATAGTGTTGGTTCCCAAGATACAGGATTTTAAATAAGCTGTTGTTTAGTTTTTTTTTTTTTTTAACTATTAACATCCTCCAACATAAGTCATATCAGTCAATGAACAAATTGGATGGAGTGATGCTCAAATGAGCCCAGAGTCCATAGAGCTTAGTTACCCGACACCTTTCAGGATAAGGGAGAACCTTGGGATAAAATCTTATCCAGATAACTCACCTGACCAAAATTTGAACTTGGAACCTCTTGAACATGAGGCAGACATGCTACCACCAAGCTACAGAGGCAGGCAATGAGTGACCAATATGAACTGATTTTGTTGGTACCACTTCGATTACAAGCAGACATATTAGGATCTATATCATTGGAGAGACAAGATAGACAATGAATGAAAGGTAGTAATGAAGATGTAGATAAAGATGCAATGTTTTCTTACTACAGGCAGAATTTGCAAAAAGGCAAATCATATCACCCAGAGAATTGTGAGCAAAATATACGTAAGATTGAGCAATTATTTTTCTAGCAAATCAATATTCATAAAAATAGTATGAATTAAATTCTGCCATCAAATGTAATTGTCCTGTCATTTAAAATTCTGCAACAAAATACAATGTATATCTTACGTCAGAGTAAATTATAAGAATGCTCTCAACACAATGTCACATAGTGAAACTGACACAATGAATGCCAAGAAGAAGCAAACATTGCAAGGAAACAGTGAAGTTAAAAAACATACATGAAAATAACCTAAATTTTCAACAGAAATGACAACTGGAAGGGATACCAGTTAACATGGATGTATTCAGTAGTAACTATTAGCTGTAATGTTTACAAACATAACTAAGATATCAGATTTGAAAGCCACAAAGCTAGACTAAACCTAAGTGTGATTAAGGCATTACAATCAAACAGTAGAACCATACACACAAATTAACTGTTTATAGAAATTTTACATCACGTACAGGTAAACCTTCATCACTTAGCTGCTTATTATCTACAAGGAAAACCATGTGAATGTATTATGAAAGAGAAAGAACATATCTAAGAGCACATTTTACAAGAAAAATTTCATATTAATAATACCTATAAGAAATTGAAGACATGCTAAACCGTATTCCAAGTACACAATTAGGATTTACACCATTTGAATTAATGCTAAATGAAAGACATATACCATTAATGCCAAATTTACCAGACATTATAACTGCATAAAAAGTTGTCATTCCAGGAAAAATTTGAGATTACATACAGGAAATCTCTCAGACAAAGGTAGAATAAGTAAAAAGAGAAACAGAAAATGGAATCCGGCAGTACTTAATAAAGCCTCAGTGAAGATTCTGTAAATATCCAAAGCAAATAAGAAGAAATCTGCATGGATACAGTTGTTGTACAATGGATTATATAAAATCAATACATTTTGAGAGCATACTTTTGAACAGACAGATGAAATAAGCAACCTACAGAAAAATGCAACAAATAATTGCTAATCTCTTTCTAAAGATAAAAACAATCTAAGAAAATACAGTACTAATACAATGTATATCATTAGTAAAAACATAATTATGACGAACGAAATTCCTTAGCAAAGAAGAGAAAATTACAAAGATTTATTAATTTTGTATAAATATAATATAAAAATGTACATACAAGTTCATGTGAAAAATATTTCATGTACTACACTTAAGTGACCATTTCTTGTGGATGAAGAACATGGGAATGCAGAAGAAATTCCATTCTCTTTTCATGGTCAAGAGTTGAAACATGAGAAAAATTGAAAATATTACTGAATAACAAGGAATATCTCCAAAATGGTTCATTCCACAAAAGAAATACATCAAGCCTAAATTGCAGGTTTTAATGGGATCTATATTTGTGTGATAAAAAACACCCAGCCACACTCCCACCCTGCACACAGTTTTTTTCTAAAAATGCTTTATAATTCCAAGGACCTCAAAACACATATTTCCACTAAAAGTCTTAGTATAAAATTTTTGGGGTTAATGCAATACTTTCTCTGTTTTAAGTATGCAGTAGAGAAAACAAAACATATAATTTCTGAAGAAATATTAAACTAATTTCCAATGAAAAGCTAGAACTTATTACTATGCAAAACTTACCATCTCATATAAACCAAGATTATTGATTTTCTTTTCCATAGCAACCGTTCATCATTTTCTTTTATATTGTTCTTACATGGCCCACTAATACTCAGAAAACAAATGCCCTTCTTTGAAATATATAGAAAATAATTTTAATTTAAATACTTCAACAATGTGTTTCCATATATTTTGAAGAATGCCCCAAATTTAACAATTTTGTTTACAATAACAAACAATAACATAAATATAACATACATAAAATATAACAATAAATATACATTGAATGAAATATAACAATAAATGAACATTTAACAACAACTTAGCAGTACTATAACACATTATTTTAAATATATATATCTTTCTTTTCATATGGGGGTGTGTCCCGCCCCAAATTTGAATACAAGTAATTTACAATTATAATTTTTAAATTACTTACAATTAACAAAACATAATATAGCAATACAAAGAATATTTTTTTTTTAACATAACAATTTATACACAAAAGAACTCTCTGTTTTGAGATTCATGTTGGGTGATTCACCCACATAATTAATTTTTCTAGTTCTCTAAGGAATACTTTAGGATTTTCTCCAGATTCTTCATCGAAAGTGGGTGGACTTATGTCATGTAACAAGTAATTTGTACAATTTGTGAGACCTTGACTGTACATTTGTGTGTGTGAGCATATTGGGTGTTGGTTTGTTACTCTTTAAACCAAATCTGGAATCAATGATTCAGTGTCATCACTCTCCAGATAATTCTCAATATCAATGTGGAATATTACCTGAATTAGAAGGTAAGTCAACATATGTTACATTTTTAGATTTGATTGCACTTTGGTTTTCACTAATCTTATTTGCCTGTAATGCAATCACAACTTGAGTCAGTTTCCCAATATTTTCTTTTTCTTTTTCAAAATTCTCTTGCACAAGTTTTATTTGGTTTTATTTGTGAAATTACTCCTTCATATTTCTTACTAGATTCTAACTCTTTTATCATATTATTTGTATCTTTTTCAACTATTTGTGTTACATTTTGTATTGAATTATTTTTATGTTCCTCCCTATCCTGTTTTAAATCTTGCCTTCTACCATTTATAATATCGTCCATTTTCTGTTTTAAATAACCCATATCCTGTTTTAAATCCATCATAACCTCCATGAACTTTTCCAAAGTTTTCCTTTAACTATTTCCACCTTAACTTCCTTTTCTACTTCTGTTATGTCATAATTACTTTTATCAATTATTTCCTTATTCATTCCTACTTTTCTACTTTGCTTTTCCACTTCTTCCCTCTTATCTAAACATTTACTCTCTGCTTCCTTATCAATTTCCATCTTGCTAACTACCTTTTTATATTCTCAATAACATAAATTCTTTATATACTTCTACACAGCAAATATGTATGTACTTTTTATTATCATTCTTTAAAAAGTTCGTAAATTTTGCTCACACTTCTAAATATTTTTGTGATTGGTTACTTTTTGTACTCAGTCATCTTCTCTCTTCTTTTTTGATATTTGTTATCACCATCCTGTAGTCCTGGTATCGTTGCTTCCACCAAATTCAAATTTCCATGATGTGTTGTCATTTCAAATAAAAACTCCCATTACAAAATTAAAAACTATTCATAGGTTGAGAGGGATATTTTCCCCTTTCATATACTTTTTGTTGCATTAGTTTGTCAGTTTTCTAACAGACCGAGGGTATTTTTATGTTATAGTGGCAAGCCAGATTTTTCAAAGGTTATTAGTTGACATCAATGTGAAACACTGTGTTATAAGCAATTGCTGATACAATTGAGGAATGTCTCATCATTAGTGTGTGGGTTCATGAAAAAGAATGAACTGGTGAAACGTACGAAGAAATAAGAGAAAACTTTGTTCTTCATTTCAATAAAGCAGCTCCCAGTGAAGCCAATCTCCAAAAACTGGAAAAGAAGACTTTCTCAAAAGGCTCAATCACCAAAGCAAAGAAAGGGAAACCTGTCACATAGCAAGCATCAGATAAGCCTACCACTACAGCCTGCATCCCATTCACCGGCAACCTATCTGGCAGATTCAGCAGAATTCTCGCTAAATACAACATCAGGAGCATCCAAATGCCACCTCTGAAGATTAAACATGTGTTGAGACCGGTGAAAAACAAACTGGACTTCCAAATTCTGAGAGTGTACTACATTCTCTGTGAATTTGGGATGCCGTATATAGGACAAACCGAAAGGACTATTGCAACCAGAATAAATGAACATGAACGGAGCATTCATTTAATGCAACCTGAGAAGTCTGGACTGGCAGAGCGTTGCTTTGATAAGGACCATAGAGCCAACTGCCAGGAGATGACCATCATGGCAAACTGCAGCAGTTACTAGGAGCAGAAAGTGAAGGAAGCTTTGACCATTTCCTCTGAGAGGAGCACGCTTAATCGTGATGCTGGTTTTCAGTTCAGTTGCTCTTGGAAACCGGCCTTAAAAATGGAAATTAACTGGCTCAAGCAGCACAAATTTATATAGCTTTAACGTCATATTAAGTAGTCACATTTTCTATGACCTAACTAGTTTTCTACACCCATGTCATCTCCTGACCTAATATTTAATGAAATGTGTAGTGTTTAACGCCCGCTTTTACTACATACGGCACCGCAGGCGGTGACACTGATGATACATGAGATGAAGATGGAGCACCTGGTGGAATGAGATGGCGGGGGAAACCGGAGATCCCGAAGAAAACCCGCCCCAAAGCCGTGTTGTCCACCACAAATCTCACTTTGCAGTCATCTGGGATCGAACCCGGGCCGCCTTGGTGAGAGCCAAGCGGTCTAACCACTGAGCCACGGCGTGGCCGCCTAATATTTAATTTACTACAGTCTTTTGTTCAGGGATAGGAGTATTCGTAGTGTTTTGTCATTAATTTTGTGTTTTCTTAATTTAGTGTTCAATAAAATTTCTTTATTCATTCATATCCTGAAAATGAGAGATATAGGCTCCCGAAACGTTGGTGTCTTATCGTCTTTTCAACTGGCTTGAAGCCCGAGAATATCTTGAATACCATATAGCTACATATGTTATTATATAGAATAAAAAGAAGTATTTCAGAAAGTGGAGTGCCATTGTTACTAAAATTAGGCAAATGAGTCAACCTTGTATATACTTCTCTCCACTTACAAGTTTTTTCATGAAGACTAGTTTCTGGGAACTTCTTCCCTATCCTCAGTTCTGTGGTTGATTCCACAGGGAAGAAGTTCCCGGGAACTAGTCTTCATGAAAAAAATACATATGTTATGATTAGCCACACAACATACATTGCCTATCTCAAATTACTTATATCAGTCATTTCTACAATCTCTGAAATTATTTCAGTGTAGTTCATTAACACTTATGCGAGGGAGTATAAAAAAATAACCAGAATTATTTTTTAGTGGAAAATACTACTCCTCTTTATACAAATTCCATTAGAGATCTTCAAAGTAATTTCCATTGGACACAATACAATGATTCCCACATTCAGTTCAATGTTCAAGACATAATCTGAAGTGCCTTTTTGACAGTATATTGAGTACACCCAAAACTTTATTGTTTAACTCTTGATCACTCTGAAAATAAGAAGCCTGGAGCTCTTTATCATTGTAGGAACTTGGTGGAAGTCACACAATACTAATCTGTTTCATATAACCTTGCCCCGCTGACATATATCACTCCGCGTGCAACTACCTCCCCCCTCACCCTAATTGGCTAATGCTTTCGCGCCATAGGCAGTGCCTTCCCGTCACATTTAAACCTGCAGTAAACATTATAATAATTGCTACACAAATAAAAATATTTATTAAATATTCTTCACTTATCTTAAGAAGCCAGTGACAATACTTCTATGTTGATTTTTGCGAAATTAATTTCATGAGCATTTGCCCACATCTTCAGTCAAACACACTTTGTTGTCAAGGAAGTGTGTTTGACTGAAGATGTGGGCAAATGCTCATGAAATTAATTTCGCAAAAATCAACATAGAAGTATGAGAAAGTCTTAATAGCTAGAATAAATAGTTTCTTAATTGCTAATAAAATTCTTAATCATTTTCAGCATGGATACAGAAATAAATTATCGACCATCACAGCTATAGCGGAATATATTCACAAATTATTGGAACTAAAAGATAAACACAAAAACACAGCTGGAATTTACTTAGACCTCTCCAAAGCTTGTGACTCTGTATCCCATGATCATCTCATCTCAAAATTAGAGTACTATGGCTTCAGAGGACAAATTAATAAACTATTAACATCATATCTTAAAAATCGTTTGCAATGTACAGAAATAACTTGGAAAAAAGGGGATGTTATAAGCCACATTAAATCAGAATATAACTTAGTGAAATCTGGTGTACCACAGGGATCAGTACTAGGACCTATACTTTTTTTGATTTATATTAATGACTTACCTGAACCAGTAAACAGCAAGGTCATCTCATATGCAGATGATACATCTATAATATGTTGGAGTGAAGGAGAAGAAAGCTTAGAAGAAAAAACAACAAATGCAATTGGCGAAATATCTCGGTACTTTCTAAACAATGGACTAAAGTTAAATATAGGAAAAACAAAATTTATGACATTTCAAAGCGATGATCTAAATATAAACATTAACAATATACCTTTGGAACGGGTAAGAAACTTTAAATTTTTGGGCGTTCACATAGAAGATACTCTAACCTACAGTACAAACGTAGACATGGTTTGTAATAAAATGAACTCGGGACTCTACCTATTACGACAACTAGCAAAATATGGGAATATCAATACTCTTAAAACTGCGTATTATGGCATTATCTTCCCACACTTAACATATGGTATTGAAATTTGGGGGGCAACAAGTAAAACCAATATGGACAGACTATTAAAAGTACAAAAGAAATGCATACGAACCATGTACAACCTTCGTTTTCAACAAACATGTCAGGATACATTTAAATCACAAAACATCCTAACAGTAGTATCACTCTATGTATTCAAAACCATTATACTTGTAAAAGACCGAAAGCAACATAACATCCTCAATAAAGATTGCCATACATATGATACGAGGAGAGCAACTGATTACCATAGGGTGAGCACGAATAAAACTCAAACTAATAAAGATCCATTTAAAATAGGAGCCATATTGTATAATAAATTGCCATCTGTAATTAAGAATACTTCTGACTCAAAATTTAAACTGGTCTTAAAATCATACCTAATTCAAAAATGTTTGTATAGTATAAATGAACTGTAATATATATGTATGTATGTAGTATAAATGAGTTGTATACCTATGTATACAATAAGGTTTGTACGTAATTTAGGCATTTTGATCTTTTTAAATAACTTATACTTTTGTAAACAACTCTATATTTTGTAAATAACTTATGTATTTTGATCATTTTGTATTTTGACTGTATAGAGATAATTGACAGTGTTAGATGCTCTTGTAAGAGTCTATTGGCCGCAATAAATCATAAGTATTGTCACTGGCTTCTTAAGATAAGTGAAGAATATTTACTAAATATTTTTATTTGTGTAGTGTTTGTTATTCCACTGTAACTAGCTTCATTTTCTGTGTAATCATAATAATTGCCAGGAAGATAGATAAAATCATACAAATAAGAATATGAAGGCATGCAAAAATAATGAAGTTTATAATGAAACTAAGCAAGTTGAAACTGAATGAATGAGCAATTAAACTGAAACAAGTTTATAATGAAAGGCCTTTGGCCTTTTCCACTGGGATATTTTAAAACTAGCACACATACCTTGCAAAAATGCTTGTCTTTAAGTATTAAAAGTCATGTCACGCCATACTTGTGTGTCCTTCGTTCACCCAAGTCTCGTCAAGGTAGTATATTTTGCGATTTGTATACCGGTACAGTCTGATTGTCCTTAAATAACATCTTCGCCACACAACAATATCGCCCCTGGAGTGGTAAGTTTTCCTGTTTTCTCAATTTCATGTCACAATGTTCCTATGCATCTAACACACCTTTAAGTTCAGAGCACAGCTGTTTGACTTCTCTCACTAACAAAGACATTCTTCTCTGTGAGTGCATTAAACACATGCACCACAATTCTTTTTTCACCTGTTTGTTAAGGTTTTCCCTTGCAATGCTACAGCGAAAAACTAGCGGTAGACTCTGGCATTATACATAAGTACACGCACAATAAACGATCAATAAAATAATTTAGCTCTCGCACTCGGCACAACACACCCTCGAATGGCGATATATGACTAATCCAGTTCAAAACAAGGTCAGTGATAAAAGTCATATAAACAAATATGGCATCACTACCGCTAACACAGGTGCTATCATACCATGTGAAAGACAGGCTTGAGAGCAAAGGAACCTCCTCTTTACTTCATTTAAGAATTAACATGCATTTCAGATAAATCAACTCTGTTGCGTAATATATTTAATTCAAACAGTTACAAAAATATAAATTTGACAATTCTCCTCCAACATATAAAGATATAACACCATGTTAAATAACAAACTAATTTTTACCGCACAACAGTCTATACTACAATAGCAGCCAATGAAAGGTGATTAGGTCACATGACCGATAAGAGATACAGGGCAAGCTTATGTGAAACAAGGATTAGGTCCAGTGAATAAGGTAGATGTGGCAACACCAATTCTCCTCCAACATATAAAGATATAACACCATGTTAAAATATAAACTAATTTTTATCGCACAACAGTCTATACTACAATAGCAGTCAATGAAAGGTGATTAGGTCACATGACCGTTAAGAGATACAGGGCAAGCTTATGTGAAACAAGGATTAGGTCCAGTGCATAAGGTAGATGTGGCAACACCTCAATGGTTAACTCAGTGATTGTTTCTTGAGACTTGATGGCATAATGAGCAGGTGTATTATTCTGGTGAAGGATTCATTCCATTTGAGCGAGATGTGGTCTTTTTGTTGTAATTTTCCTCCTTAATGGTCCCTTCAATACTTCACAATAGTAATTTGCAGAACCAGTATGTTGGCTACCCACCACGTGATCGTACACTGTGCCTTGCTTATTAAAAGACAAGACTTTTCCTTCACTTGGTTGAACCTTGTCCTTTAAGGGCCTTTGACTTGAAGGATGTTTCCATTGGGCATTACGCTGTTTTGTCTCTGGGTCATAATGATAAAATCAGGATTCATCACACGTGATTACTTTGTCCAAAAAATCTGGCCTTCCATTGTTGACACATCACACAGTGAGCATTTTGTCGTCATTCATCACACAAGTCATCCACATTGCTGAAACTTCTCTATACCCTAGAACATTTCTTACAATGTCTTCAGCTGGTCTGTAGGATATATTCATAATCTCTACAATCTTTGTTAAGGATAAATGATGGTTTTCCCACAGCATGACTTAAGATATATGATACTGTGACTTCGGTTACTTAGTATCATATCATGGTTGCCCTTGTGGTAATTTCTGTTTTCATTATTTTATCTTTTTCTTGCCTAGGTTGGCCTACCTCATTGTTCATGCATTGTTTTTCTTTGCCTCGAAATGCAATTAATCTTCTGATAACATCTGAAAATCAAATGGTTTGGTCACTATCAGATTATTTCTGTCTTCTTGGAAATACTGGATTACTTAAATAATTTCTTGGATCACTCATGGGAGGATCAGAAACTTGCATTTTATTTGCATTGCACATGAAATAATCAGTAATTGTCATTTTACCTTCACAATGACATTTGCTCATTGCCAGTTTAATTCAATTTGGTTTCGAACTGTCTCCATTATATTCGTAAGTTAGGACAAACTCCTAAAAGTGCTATAGGTTTCCTCATCTGGCAATTTCATACTTAACCATTCTGTTGCTCATTTTCTAAGACCTTTGCGGATTACATACATTCTCAGTTCATTCGGTCTCATTTTTATTTTGAAATATTCCACAATCTCTCTAAGAAATGTTTTGGATTCTCCCGCTGCTCATTAACAAATGTTGGGAGCTATTATTTCCAACATAAAATGCTTGGAGTAAGCTTTGTTACTAGGTGAAAATTGTGTGTTGTGTGATTATATTTGTGTTATCATAATACATGCAAGTATGAATCAACCTGAAATTACTATATAGTTCTTGCTCATTGTTAAGTCGTCATCATTATTCACATTGTTATGCCCATTCTTATATACATTAAAAACATGTGTGTCCACAACTTCTTGTAATATATTTGACTTCTCACTAGATTTAATTTTTCTTTGATTTCTTTGAACTGTTTATCAGTTTCTGCTTCTAACTTACAATGGTTATCTACTACTTTACTAACCAATTCTTGCTGTGCTCACATTTCAGTTCTGATACTACCTTAAGTTAACAACTACTACTACACTATCATTTATGTTCTTATTATTATTATTATTATTATTATTATTATTATTATTATTATTATTATTATTATTATTATTATTATTATTATTATTATTATTATTATTATTATTATTATTATTATTATTATTATTATTATTATTATTATTATTATTATTATTATTATTATTATTATTATTATTATTATTATTATTATTATTATTATTATTATTATTATTATTATTATTATTATTATTATTATTATTATTATTATTATTATTATTATTATTATTATTATTATTATTATTATTATTATTATTATTATTATTATTATTATTATTATTATTATTATTATTATTATTATTATTATTATTATTATTATTATTATTATTATTATTATTATTATTATTATTATTATTATTATTATTATTATTATTATTATTATTATTATTATTATTATTATTATTATTATTATTATTATTATTATTATTATTATTATTATTATTATTATTATTATTATTATTATTATTATTATTATTATTATTATTATTATTATTATTATTATTATTATTATTATTATTATTATTATTATTATTATTATTATTATTATTATTATTATTATTATTATTATTATTATTATTATTATTATTATTATTATTATTATTATTATTATTATTATTATTATTATTATTATTATTATTATTATTATTATTATTATTATTATTATTATTATTATTATTATTATTATTATTATTATTATTATTATTATTATTATTATTATTATTATTATTATTATTATTATTATTATTATTATTATTATTATTATTATTATTATTATTATTATTATTATTATTATTATTATTATTATTATTATTATTATTATTATTATTATTATTATTATTATTATTATTATTATTATTATTATTATTATTATTATTATTATTATTATTATTATTATTATTATTATTATTATTATTATTATTATTATTATTATTATTATTATTATTATTATTATTATTATTATTATTATTATTATTATTATTATTATTATTATTATTATTATTATTATTATTATTATTATTATTATTATTATTATTATTATTATTATTATTATTATTATTATTATTATTATTATTATTATTATTATTATTATTATTATTATTATTATTATTATTATTATTATTATTATTATTATTATTATTATTATTATTATTATTATTATTATTATTATTATTATTATTATTATTATTATTATTATTATTATTATTATTATTATTATTATTATTATTATTATTATTATTATTATTATTATTATTATTATTATTATTATTATTATTATTATTATTATTATTATTATTATTATTATTATTATTATTATTATTATTATTATTATTATTATTATTATTATTATTATTATTATTATTATTATTATTATTATTATTATTATTATTATTATTATTATTATTATTATTATTATTATTATTATTATTATTATTATTATTATTATTATTATTATTATTATTATTATTATTATTATTATTATTATTATTATTATTATTATTATTATTATTATTATTATTATTATTATTATTATTATTATTATTATTATTATTATTATTATTATTATTATTATTATTATTATTATTATTATTATTATTATTATTATTATTATTATTATTATTATTATTATTATTATTATTATTATTATTATTATTATTATTATTATTATTATTATTATTATTATTATTATTATTATTATTATTATTATTATTATTATTATTATTATTATTATTATTATTATTATTATTATTATTATTATTATTATTATTATTATTATTATTATTATTATTATTATTATTATTATTATTATTATTATTATTATTATTATTATTATTATTATTATTATTATTATTATTATTATTATTATTATTATTATTATTATTATTATTATTATTATTATTATTATTATTATTATTATTATTATTATTATTATTATTATTATTATTATTATTATTATTATTATTATTATTATTATTATTATTATTATTATTATTATTATTATTATTATTATTATTATTATTATTATTATTATTATTATTATTATTATTATTATTATTATTATTATTATTATTATTATTATTATTATTATTATTATTATTATTATTATTATTATTATTATTATTATTATTATTATTATTATTATTATTATTATTATTATTATTATTATTATTATTATTATTATTATTATTATTATTATTATTATTATTATTATTATTATTATTATTATTATTATTATTATTATTATTATTATTATTATTATTATTATTATTATTATTATTATTATTATTATTATTATTATTATTATTATTATTATTATTATTATTATTATTATTATTATTATTATTATTATTATTATTATTATTATTATTATTATTATTATTATTATTATTATTATTATTATTATTATTATTATTATTATTATTATTATTATTATTATTATTATTATTATTATTATTATTATTATTATTATTATTATTATTATTATTATTATTATTATTATTATTATTATTATTATTATTATTATTATTATTATTATTATTATTATTATTATTATTATTATTATTATTATTATTATTATTATTATTATTATTATTATTATTATTCAATTTCACTATTTATTATTATGCTTAAGGTGGTACAACTTTGTCTAATGTCACCAATTTCATTCTTAAACATGTCTTTCATTTTTCTCACAGTTTCCATCTGAAATTTAATTTGCTCTGCTTTCTTATTATTTTTATTTTGCTAATTGGCTTTATTATTGATTTCAGTAGCATGCTGATCTTGTTTCCCTTCCATTTCTCTAGCTATTTCACTCTGATCACTGGCCAAATTAAATTGCTTTTCAGTGATGTCCCTAGCTATTTTCTTATGGTTTTCAGTGATATCCAAAACTATACTTGCTGCAAAATTACCTTGTGATTGATGTTCCTGCTGCCACGTGATCAGCTCGATACGCTGTTGCCACATTTACTTGCTGTCTGTCTGCAGTGGCTGCACTCCCAGATCATCCTTTTCTTCCCACTCCTCTTCACTGATGTTATCTATTTTGTCATTCACTTTTACTATTGTTTTCACTGGAGTCACTGCTGTTACTTAGTTTGCAACCACATGTTTCATAGCTTCTTCTAAAATGCCTTCTTTCCATGCATTCTCTAGCACACCTATCATAAGTTCAACTATTTTTTCCCATTTCTCACTTCATCATCTCATTCAGTTGTAAGCAATGCTGTAAGGTCAAATTCCTCTTGCACTTTAGATTTTTCTTTACATATGTGTCACCCAATTATCGGGAGGCACCACAAACAACAGCTGAGAAGGGACCGGAGGTCACGCCACGCCCACTCGTTTGTCTCCTGTCACTAACTGAAGGGATGGTTAGGGGAGGGATGTCGGGCCCCTGAGCCGTCTCTTTACCCTTCTCCTAGGTTCTGGAAACTCGGGACAGTCAATCTAATCGAGAACCTTCTAGATCGGCAAGCAGACCCTATATAAGCAACACGTCGTTCCAGGGGCAGTCAGTCAGTGTTTGACGTGCTAGCGAACGAGCGCCGTGTTAAGGAACGAGAAGACTGTGTACGTGCATCGGAGTATTGTCCGTAATTACTAGTGCAAGTGAAATTGTAACGGACGAACTGGTGAATTGTAATTGTGTGCAGCACGTAATTCTGTGTAATTGGCAAGTGTTAAACTGTAAGTCGGTAGAAATAAAGAACATTGTTGAGTTTGTGTAATTGGACTTTTCATTTCACGAACCCACAAAGTCACAATATATTCACAACAGTATTTTTTTTATGTAGATTTAATGCTGCAGCAGTTCTCTCAAGAACCTTCTGGACAGGAATCAGAGGGCCACATTATCCCTTTCTTTCTCAAAATATTCTCTAACTGCACATACCAGTTCCCTAGCTTGGCTTCTGATAGTTACACCTTTCCCTAAGATGCGTACTTTGCATTTAACACCCATGTATGACATTTTAAATTCAACAGTGAACTCATAGTTCTAAGATGAGAATACTAATGTCCGCGAGATAAAATTCTAAATATAACACTTAGAATTATTAAATCTTTATGGAATCACTGTGCATAACACTATCCAACATTTGGCTTAACAGAATGCTTGCAGCAAAGACTAAGATCTGCATATACATGTGCAAAAAGTGGTAAATTTCAGCAGGAGCCATAGCTCTTGCAATATGGATGACATCATGCATCTGACGACAATGCGTTGTTACTACCTGAATGGTCGGTAACCTGATGAGCCCCTGCAAGCAAGTAACACTCCTCCCAACTGCTTTTCTGCAAATATCCAGTTTCATTTGTCTCAGTAATGTTCCTGGTAATAGTAACGCTCATATGTTCCTGGCTAACATTACCTGTCCAGAACTATCATAATTAAGTACTTCGAGAAATCCATTTGTTGCTCTATTTTCCTGATCGTTTTCTTTGCTTTACTTTCAACTACTTTACCACTTCTCAAATGCAACATTTTAAATTTATCTGTTAGTTTTCTACTAAGTATACAAATTACAAACTGTGAAGGTTTTAAGAGTTTTATCTTGGTAATTATGTTAAGTTCTAGATGTTATGGACATAATTTTTCTTCTCTAGTTTTGTTGTAGTCCCTGGATGCTGCTGGACATTCCTTGTTGATGTGATGATCCCATTGCTTCCACATCCCATTGGAAGTTCAATTTTTAGATGTTCTAGGAAACTTATATATTGTGACTTTGTGGGTTCGTAGAATGTTCTAAATGTTCTTTATTTCCGTCAAAATATACTGTTCAATTCTCACGTACAACATTACATCACATATACACACCACAATACCAAGGTCGATGACAATAACAAACAGCTCTCATTACAACATCAGCACAGCTGACTCTCGTTTTACAACAACACTCTTGTTTCACAACTTGCAAGTCGCTCAGCTGTTCTCTGCTTACTCACTCTGTTTACTACTGTCCGGCTGGCGTGTCACAATCACTTATATATCTCCTGATAATTTCTAGATCATTCTAAAATAAACCAGAAACCGAATTATCTCTATTAGTCCAGAAGTAACTAGAAATTTCCATTTATCTCAGTTTGTTTGTTTTGACAGACCTTTATCTGCATGTTATCTTGTCTGCCGGCACTTGGTTTTCACATTGCCCGCCTATCAGTTCCTTTGTGTGCGCAAGCCGCCTTATCACGATTGGGTTCGCGACACTGCTCCCTCCTCAAGGATGGTTGTCCCGAACAGCTCCATCGTAGCGGGCCAGACGATCCACTTGTACCACCAACATCTTCCCTCGGGGCACCTTCTGGATGCGGTAGACCCCGTCATTAGCCCTCTTCACCATCCAGTACGGTCCTTGCCACGGCTGTTGAAGTTTGTTGATTGTTCGGTTTGCTCCCAGGTGTCCTCCTGAAGTACCGGAGTGCACTTCCTCCAAGACCTCCGGGACCTTACTTCGGGGAAGTCCCAACTGTTGTCTCTGCGTCTTCCCATCAGGTGATTCCCACATCAGGAACAGCACGCACTCTCTGATCTTCAGCGAGTCCCATTGGGCCCAGTACGACTTATAGGTGGCGCTCCTCGGTGCAATGTCCTCCCAGGTTGGTCTTGTCCCTGCCTCCGCCTTCCTCAAGAGTGGATCCAAGTCTTCGTCTGCCAGCTGCTCCCTCCTCAGGCCTGCGCTATCCCAGCCATCCGCAGGCACTGCCGTGACTACTCAGACTGCTGCGGCACGCTCCTCCTCTTCCACTCTTGTGCATTGGCCGCACTCCTCTGGGCAGGGTCTTCGTCTGCGTTACCGTGGTTCTTCCCTCTATGATGGTCAGAGGCGAAGTTGTACTCCTGCAGCCTCTGAACCCAACGTGCTTTCTGGCATTCCAGGTTTCTAAAGCTCAGTAGCCAGGTTAGGGCGGAATTGTCAGTCCTCAGGTGGAATGGCTGACCGTACAGGTACTTGTGGAAGTGCTCCAAGAACTTTACTACCACCAGTAACTCTCGCCGTTAACTACGCAGTAGTTCTTCTCTGCCTTGGCTAAAGACGCGCTGGTATAGTCTCAGCAGTTGTCGAACCTTTTCGAGCTGTTCTGCGGTCTGGTGATCGGCCGCCCTCTCCAGTAAGCCTTCCAGCCGGGGCCCCCGGTGTTGCGTTGGCATCGGCTCCTGTGTCTTGTCATCGCTGTCACGATGACTACGGGCTCGCACGTCCCCATCTCCGTTCCGGCCTGGACGTCGTGATAGGTGTCCGCTAGGTTAAGCAGCCTCACTGGCACCTCTCGGCACGGCAACAATGTTCTTCATTCGCTGTCCTTCCAGATGCGCCGTCACCACCACCTCCTTTCTCACGGGGACCCACGTCTTCCTTTAAGATGATCCTGCAGATTCCAAGGCGTTCTTCGGGTTGCCGGAGTATGACCTCTTCTCCATTGAGCCGCAGGACCTTTCTGCCGTCGTCGACCGTCGCCTCGTGGCTTCTGAAGGCATCCAGTTCCAGTATCACCTCCTCAGCCACCTCCACGACGAACACCCACTGACGCACAGCACTCCATCCCAAGGTCAATTGCAGCAGGGCCTCCCTCTCCACGGTCAAGGTTTCGCCCGATGCCGTCACTAGCTGGTATGGTCGGCTCGGTTTTCTCGACGGCGAACCCCTGGCTACGTCGGGTCTGATGACGGTCATGGCTGCCCCGGTGTCTACGAGCACGCAGCACGGCTTTCCTAGTACCCAACCGTCTGCGATGAGGCTGTCATCCATCCGTCGGCTGACGGCGCGCAGTGTCACTCGAGGAGATGGTGTAGACGGCGCCGACGTGCTCCTTGCCACGCCGGGCTTACTCGTTTCTTCCGGCTGCTCTTCCTGGTGTCGGTCATCTTCGCGGTCATTGTCGCGGCCAAGTTGCTATTTGCAGCTTCCGTCTTCGTTGTTAATTCGATCTTCATTTCTTCCATCTTGTCGGTGATGTCGTCGTCCCGCATTCTGGACACCAATTGTGACTTTGTGGGTTCGTAGAATTAAAAGTCCAATTTGCCGAAATTCTAAATGTTCTTTATTTCCGTAGAAATACACTGTTCAATTCTCACGTAACAGCATTACATCACATATACGCACCACAGTACCAAGGTCGATGACAATAACAATCAGCTCTCATTACATCAGCACAGCTGACTCGTTTTACAACAACACTCTTGTTTCACAACTTGCAACTCGCTCAGCTGTTCTCTGCTTACTCACTCTATTTACTACTGTCCGGCTGGCGTGTCGCAATCGCTTATATATCTCCTGATAATTTCCAGATCATTCTAAAATAAACCAGAAACCGAAGTATCTCTATCAGTCCAGAAGTAACTAGAAATTTCCATTTATCTCAGTTTGTTTCGGCAGACCTTTATCTGCATGTTATCTTGTCTGTCGACACTTGGTTCTCATACTGCCCGCCTATCAGTCCCTTTGTGTGCGCAAACCGCCTTATCACGATCGGGTTCGCGACAATATGTATTTTTTTAAAATCCTATTTATGTGCTATATGTAGTTCACCATTTTTATAATAGTTATAGATGGTAAGCCACAAGACTCTTTGTGGCAACAAATTTAGTTTTCAAGGTTATTTATACTATACTACATAAATAATTTGAGTTAAATTCAATAAACTATAATAGTTGGCAACTAAACTTCACTTTTCTTCAATACTTATTATATTTAATTCAGCTATAGCAAATAATTTTTGGTCACTTAATCATGAAATAAATCCAGAGATGAAATTATTAAAGCAACTAAATGTATCCATAGATTTAATGGTTTGGGAAAAAAATACTTTGAAAAATAGAAATTGTGTAATGAATTTTGAAATACTGCCAATCAATTTTGTCAATTTTGTTTTACTTTCTGGCATTGGTAATGAAATGAAAAACAATCCATCACCTAGTGACAGTAAAGATAAAACAGTAATAAATAACTTGGCTCAAGATGCAAATGATGAATTTGGGAAGCTAGTATTATTATAATATAAAGTGAAGTTTAGTCACTATTGTTATAGTGTTTAAGTTGTTAGTTAACTGTATTTCCAGGTAGCTCATAAATAATTCTGCAAGAAACGGTGAGAGTGGATTTCCCATTGTTAGGTCTGTTGGTTGTTGGTAGATTTTCTGACAGACTAAAGCTGTTCTGTGTGATGTACAAGTTGGTTAACTTTAAAAGGTCTTCTATTTCGTACTCAGGAATGGTGGTTAGATGGAGCCATTTCTGTAGTTGGCATCAGAGTTGGTCTGTTGGCACACTTGGATACAAACGCAGTCACATCAAAAGAAACCAGTCTATCCTCTGGTTTGATATCTAAGAATTTGATTTTGTCTATTAGATCTCTGGAGTTTTTTATGCTTAGACTGTTGAATCTGGGCAACGAAGAGAATCTTTTGCTAGTTTGTAGGTAGTTAAATATTGTTAACTATTGGTCTCATCTTTTTTCCAGGTTTGTGTATCTTTGGTAAAGCATACATTCTTGGTTAAATAGGGTGGTCTGGTTTAAATTTTGATTTTTCTATGTCCGTTATTGCTTTGGTTTCTTGTATGGTTTGGTTGAAGATCTTCAAATATGATTTTAATAGGTTGTCTGAAGTAACAAATTAATCTATTAAGTGAAATAAATCTATTTCACTTTCAGAACAAGACTACAATAGTTCAAATTACTGGTGCTTTTAATTGTTAAATTAACATTCAGTATGATAATATTTTTTATAATGTTTTTACTTATTGTTTGCCTACAGAACAAAATCTCAAGAAAATGCAGACATTTTATTCTTATACATGCTCTTCTTGTTTTACTGGAATACGATTATTGTAATGAGTTAATTGATGCTAAATACTCTACATAATTAAATTTGACACTGTGTATTATAATTTACTTCTAATTCAAGTAAGAGTAATTATTCCTAAGTCACGGCTTAATAAAATTTGGGTACTTCTTATGAAATGCAAATACTTCTTCCCACTGCAATTATATAAGTGGAGGATTAATCAATAAAATTCGGAGCTTATCTCCCACAAGTATTTTACTGTCCTACTGTTTTCAGTTCCAATCTATCATCTTCAAAAATGACTTTCACACTATTCTTGACATTCTTCTGCATTGAATCACATTACTGGTTTGTTCACTGTTACATTTGTGTTAGTCTCTTTCCTCTTGCTCTAACTTTTATATTATTGGTTGGTATCTAATGTTAAGCAGTTGGCAATGAAGCCATTCCCTCTCTTGTACTCCAGTATTTTGATGTTACGTTGATATATTGACTAAAGGTTGGGCAGTGGAGCAGGTGGTTTACATCCATATCATCTTTAAGTGTACAGGAAGGACACAGAGGAGATCTTACTAAACCAATCCTGAATAAATGTTTACTGAAATGTCATGGCCTGTTAGGAGTCTGAAAGTTGCTACAGAGGATTGATTTTCTTGGTAGTGTAGTGATTCTAGTCGTGATGTTAAATAAATTTTCCCATAGTTTTCCTTTTGTTTGTAATACATTCTCTTCTTTAATTTTTTGATTATATGTTGATATAATTACTTTTGATAGAATGATAACTTAGTGGATCAGATGTGTTTGACATAATTTTACTACCTTTCCTGGCTAGAAAGTCAGCTGTTTCATTATCATGTATTCTGCAATATGCTGGTATCCATTGAAGTATTAATCTTTTATTCAAAGATTTGTTTGTTTCATAATTTTGGGGCATTCTGTGATATTTAGGTTTTATATCAGACATTACGGATATTATAGCTGCTTTAGAGCCAGATAATAATATTGTCCAGCAATGCAAAGAAGGTCCCTGAAAGGTATGTGCTGCCTTACACAGTGGGACAAGGACAGCAAATGTGTGTGGCAGAGAATGCCTGCTACACAAGGAGCAGAACCGTTAAAAAAACATATGCCCTATTCACTCTACACTAAAACCAAGAAGATTCATTCACAAAAGTAGAAGCCATCAGAATGTTTTTGAATGGTCTGTAGCTGTACTGACATGGGGTGTCATAAATCTGTCCAGGTAGGGTGTGGGAACCTTTGCCAACCCCCCCTACGCCTCAGGCCTCGGAGACTTACTCTCCTGTGGAGGACAGTACAACTGTTCCCAATTTATTTGATATAGAGGATTGTGTAAGCTCTGAAGGATTGAAAAACTAGTTGTAATCAGTTTTTAACACTTCATCACTTAAATTTTTATATTATTGTGAGATTAATTTTGGAAGTAGTTGCATCTATTTTCAACCTCGAAGGTCCGACTATCGTCTGTTGTTCTCTGCTTGCTCTCTTCTCTCAGGTGGTGGAACTATAAACTTCTTCATCAAATTACTGATTGGTGGGATTTCAAAGTTCATTACTCTGTTCTTATTTTTCCATATTAATATGTTCTGCCATATTGTATCTTTGTTTTGGTTTATCACTGCTTGATGGATTGCCAAATTTCTCCATCAAAATTTGTATAATGTAAACTTAATCTTTAGAAGAACGAGAAAAGTGGACATATGGCACGAGCGTCAGTACCACCATTATTTGGTAATCTGGAACCATCACTGTGAACATGTAGCCATTCACTGGCAGGATATATTAAATTTATTATTTCTAGTGTCATTTGTTTCAGGACATACTAAGAGTTTTCAGATTTTGTAAATTCAGATAAGTGTAGATAGTATTCAAATCAAATAGTTCTAAAGAGTTAATATTTGTTTGTAAGGACATTTTAATAAAAACTGACTACAAAGTTTTTTTTTATTATTATTAATTTGACCTCACATTTACTTAACTCCTCCAATCACACATAAAGAAGTTTTAATTTTTCTTTGATTTCTTTGTCGTTAATAAGGGACTTTAGTTCAGTTTTTAGGTTTGTGATTTTTTTTCCCCCAGTCATTATAAGGCAGTCAAATTAATTTTTCATATTGTATGATGGCTGCATTTTCAATGTCAAGATCAAGTTTTGGATTATTTGTTAAAATTTGTACAGTAAGCACTAGGATAGTTTTAATCGCTCAGTTACCAGGCAAAGAATTTGATTTTGCAGAATATTAAGTTTTTCTCATTTGCAGTTATTAATACCTCTTCACCATATTTAAGAGCTGATTTAATATACATCTTGTGAAAAGTTTGACGTTTGTGTAGTGCTTCCCAACTTCTTGCCTGCCAATTACCTATAGTGGTAATTTTTTAAAAAAAAATTTTGTATATATTCTCAGTGCATTTTTTTTATGTTAATTTTGTATCAAAAACAATACTTAAATATTTGGCTTCACATGTTCTGTGAAAGTATTTCCTTCTAGTTGAAGGGAAATATAACCAGTTTCTTACACATTAGGCTAATTATGGTTTATGCTTGGGGTGACCAAGGTGAAGTTTCAAATGGCTTGATTATATATAAATCAAATAATAAATCGGAGATTATACGGAAATTGTAAATAAAATATGAATATCATATCCTGGAACATAGCTTACTATAGCGGGACATATATTCACACTTTTATCCAAACATTTTATAATAGCAAATATTTACATTTAATTTATACATAATTTTTCAGATTAAATTTATGCTACTTCAATAGTTAAAAAACTAAACTAACTATAATGAAAAGGACATCAACATCTATATTGAATGATTAAAAGAAAACCCGTTAAAATCTGTTCCCAAGCTTCACAGTTGGGTTTAATAATTGCCATTTGATACTCAAGAGGTCAGAGTTTGAGTCTATTGGGCCCAAGAGTAAGCAGCAATTCAATGTAGTAATAAGTATGGAAATGTATCAAAGTATAAACTTGAAAGAAGCGTAGGGACAGTGAAGCACAAATTAGTACAAAAGTGAATCGAGAAGATATTGACACATTGCTTCACTCACACTGTTTATTCACAGGACATGTTTCAAGAGCTCTTGCTCCTATCATCAGCTGATACTCGATTAGTGTAAGTTGTAGTGGTTTCCTCTTTCTCCGTATTGTCAATAGATGGCGTGATGTACTTGTCAAAGATGTCCGGTGGTGGAGTTTCAAAATTCATGACTCTATGACGATTTTTGTTGATGAAGATTTTTTCCCATACGGAAAGGTCTATGGGGTGATTAACATATTTTATTAGAGATGTTTCCAAGTTGATGTCATGTCTAGTATTCAAAAAATGAAAAGCCACTGCTGATTTTTCTGTTTCACCATTTTTAATGTTTCTTATATGTTCTTTAGTTCTGATGTTAATATTTCTTTTTGTTTTTCCTATATAAATTTTAGGGCAAGTTTCACATTTGATCTCATAGATTCCTGGTTTTTCTTTGGTAGAGATTGAATTTTTGGGAGGGCCTTTTAACAAATTTCTGATATTAAATCTATTTTGAGGTGCAAGAGTTATGTTGTGTTTTGAGAAGATTTTGATGTCCAAAAAGGGAAGTACACCATCCTCTTCTGTTTCCAATGTAAATTTTATAGCTGGATTTTGTATATTCAAAAGTCTAAGACCATCTTGTATGAGTTTTTTAGGTACTATTGCAAAAATGTCGTCAACATAGTGATACCACACTTTGAAATAATTTTGAAAAGTTTTTGTGATATGTGTTTCAAAAGCACTCATAAATAAATCTGCCAAGAAGGGAGACAATGGGTTGCCCATAGCTAGGCCCGTTTTTTGTTTATACATCTGTCCATTACAAAATCCAGCTATAAAATTTACATTGGAAACAGAAGAGGATGGTTGTCTTCCCTTTTTGGACATCAAGATCAAAAGAATGAACAACAAACTCACTTTTGGTATTTACAGGAAACCGACACACACAGATAATTACATTAAGAACAACAGTTTCAACCCAAAACAACACCAACATGCCATTTTCAACAGTTTAATCTTTCAGATGATCAACTTTCCACTAAACAGAGAAGATTATCAAGAAGAATACCTACACATAAAAAAAGTAGCTATATCCAACGGTTTCAACCCAAATTTAGTAGACAAAACAGTTAACAGACTCAACAAAGCTAAGAAAATAAAAGAAACCACCACCCTAGAACCTACAGGAGAAAAAGAGAAAAAACTTTTTAAAAAACTCACCTTCCACCCATCAGCCTATAACAAATTCCAAAAAATCTTCTCAAAACACAACATAACTCTTGCACCTCAAAATAGATTTAATATCAGAAATTTGTTAAAAGGCCCTCCCAAAAATTCAATCACTACCAAAGAAAAACCAGGAATCTATGAGATCAAATGTGAAACTTGTCCTAAAATTTATATAGGAAAAACAAAAAGAAATATTAACATCAGAACTAAAGAACATATAAGAAACATTAAAAATGGTGAAACAGAAAAATCAGCAGTGGCTTTTCATTTTTTGAATACTAGACATGACATCAACTTGGAAACATCTCTAATAAAATATGTTAATCACCCCATAGACCTTTCCATATGGGAAAAAATCTTCATTAACAAAAATCGTCAGAGTCATGAATTTTGAAACTCCACCACCGGACATCTTTGACAAGTACATCACGCCATCTATTGACAATACGGAGAAAGAGGAAACCACTACAACTTACACTAATATAATCGAGTATCAGCTGATGATAGGAGCAAGAGCTCTTGAAACATGTCCTGTTAATAAACAGTGTGAGTGAAGCAATGAGTCAATGGAAATGTACACTAATTTTTTTAACTCCAATGGTAATATCAGCGGCTGTTCTCCTTTGGAACATATCGAAGGTGTTAACTCGTATTCGTTGGGTTTTAATTTTAGATCACGCACACATTTGCACTCTCATTCTTCCAGACTCTGGGGAACATGAGGAATTATCTTGGTTGGAGAAAAATCCCCACCACCGGAAATCGAACTTGGGACCCCTGGCGCAGCAGGGAGGTGCTCTACCGACTGAGCTACGAGGCCAGCCTATACTAATTTGTAAATTAATGGAAATAAAGATTACTTACTCAAGAGGTGAAGCACAGTTCAAATTTCTTGAAAACATGTCTCAGATAATAGCATTACATACAATGAAAACATGACTAAATTCAAGCACTATGATTTAATATTAGTGTACAAACCCAAATATATAAGGTATTTTAGTGGAAAAAATTCTGGAGGAAAATGACAATACTGTGTTAAGATTACCACCATATCAACCAAACCTAAACCCTATTTAACTAATGTGGGAACAGGTTAAACAGTGGGTCGGGAGCCAAGCCACCACATTCAAACTCAAGGATGTTGAGCGGTCCGATGAAATCAATGGATGCAGTAAAGTGGCAAAATGTTTGCAGACATGTAAAAGAAATAAAAGATCGTTACTACAGTAAACATAGTAAAGAATACAATTAAAGTTTTTAATTGAGGGTGTTGCAGATAACAGTGATAGTGACAGTTTGACAGAGGACCTATTCTGTCTGGTATTCATCAGCTAGAACAAATTTATTTACAATGTCTTCAGTCATGCTTGTATTAATATGAACCAATTTGCTTGGTTCTACAGTCACCTGGTTTGGTAAGTAAACTTGCACTCAAGCTTTACATTTGCTTTCTGCAGGGGCCAAGAACAGTAGAACTAAACTGTACAGTGAGAGCAGTGTGGTGCTTTGAGCTGAGTGTGGTACATTCCAAGCTCCGCGGTAAGGAGTTGGCAGGCTGTGGAACAAGCAGGAAGCAGTTCCCAGGTCAGTAAGTGTGCCTCCAGATGAGGGACTGTCGAGCTGTGGAACTGGCAGTGAAGCAGTTTACAGGTGAATATCGGAATTGTGTTCAGAATTGATGTGTAGCTCAATGAGCTTTTGAGTTTGAGAAACACTGCTCTAGAACACCTCCAGAAGAGCAAAACATTCACTGGAAAATATTATGCTTCACTAATGAACCAACTGAAGGCTTTTTGTTTCCAAGCTGAGTAGATGAAGAAATGATGAAGTTGAAGATAAGACATATGCTTATGGTACATTGCACACAAATGTTATTGAGGGTATACTGTTATAGATAACTAGAAGAAGGATTGGAAAGCAGCTAGTGAAGATAAATAATTTGTGATAGGGAAAAGGAGCGCAAGAAGAGGGATGGGGTGCAAATGAGAAATATGAAAAAAGAGGTTAAGTAAATCGAGAGCCAGCGAGACTATATTTATTTATTAATCATCCAACTGAACAAATACATGTTATGGGACATGTCAGAAATATACATATTTTACAAATCAGAAAAGAACAGACATTCTAATAATACTTATGTATAATATTAAGGAGACAGATTTACATGCACTAAAATAACTGGAAAAGAACACACATTCTAATAATACATATGTATAATATTTACAGTGATTCTATATGTTAAAATACTCTTGTTTGTTATCAAACAATGAGTGTACATGAAATCCTTAAGTCTACTTTTAAATTTATTGATGTTGGTTACATTTTTAATGTTATGTGGTAAGTGCTTATATAGAGTAATCCCGTTGTATGTGACACTTCCTTCAAACAAAACAGTGCTGTGTGGTATTACCAAGAGGTGACTATTGCTTCGAGTGTAGTAATTATGTACCTGTGAATTTAGTTGAAACTCCTCTAAATTATTCTTAACATACACCAAGACTTCATATATGTATAATGAGGGTAAAGGTAAAATATGTAATTCTTTAAATAGCTCCCTACAACTACTTTTTGTTGGTAATCTTGTAATGATTCTAGTGACCCGTTTTTGCATTTTGAATACTGCAGTATGTCTTACCGAGTTTCCCCAAAACAAGATCCCGTAAGACATGAGTGAGTTGAAATATGCATAATAAAGAACCCTTAGAAAATCCACGCTTAATGTCTCAGAAGCCTATCTGATAGCAAAACAAATTTTGCTTAACTTTTTAATAACACCTCAATATGCTCACACCATTTTAAGTGTCATCAACATGAAGACCAAGAAACTTAGTTGTGTTTGTACATTTGATAACATTGTCACCGAGATGAATAATTTGGTTACTTAAATTCTTATTTTGGATGTGATGAAAGAGAATAGTTGCTGTCTTATCTTCATTAACTATTAGCTTGTTCATTTTGAACCATTCTCTTAATTGATTAAATACACAATTTACTTTATGTTGCACAACAGTAATATTTTCCCCTCTAATAAAAACACTTGTATCATCTGCATAAAGTACTGTGTCTACGTTATTTATGTTGTCTTCCAGATCATTGATGTAAACCGAGAAAAGGAGAGGTCCCAGAACAGAACCCTGTGGAACCCAGTTTTTATACTCCTTTTTTTGTGAGCATTTAGAGTCTATTAACTTAGCTTTTTCATCTATATAAGTTATTTGTACAATCTGTTCCCTATTTTCCAGATAAGATCTAACCCATTTTAATGCTATTCCACGAATCCCCAATGCTTCTAACTTTTTGCATAGAATATTGTGGTCCACTAGATCAAATGCTTTTGATAAATCTACGAATAAACCTAATCCAACCTCTCTTTTATCTGCTGCATTATAAGCCTGCTTAAGGAAGTCCATTGCAGCTGTCATTGTTGATTTGCCTTGCTGAAATCCATGCTGAGTAATACAAATTTGAAACAAGTGGTAGTAATTAACTCGAATAGACAAAAATTCAGCAAATACCAAAAACTAATGAAAAGAGTGTAAATGGAAAGCAATTATCATAATACACACGGATCAAGTGTGTAATTGTATTGAAGGGCTAGCCTATTTACAAAGGGGCCAGGGAATAGCTCAGGGGTAGCCCAAGATGAGTTTCTTTTAGTATTAATAAATCATATCATATTAGAAGCTTGGAAAGTTGGACTAACTGCATCGAATCAATAAATAAATAAACAAATAATACATCTTTTACATTATAAAAAATAAATCAATGTTAAAACACTCATATTGTTTCATTTGTCAATTTTCTATAATGTAATTATTTGCTCCACTGTGTCCAAGTCTGAATGATATTAAATTTCTTTTAGATATTCTTGCTGCTCAGGCTGAGAACTGTTCTCCATGGGCAGTTTTTATCAACAAACCAACATAATGTTAAGCAAGAAATAAGAATGCTAAAACATGCAAACATGCACACAAAATTAATAATAAAGATGGAATATTTCATAAAACTAAAAATATTGGCTCAGTGTTGACTTCCAAGTATTGCTAATTGACAGCATGGTAAAATGACCTCCCAAAAATCTGGTGGCATAGCAATTACCTCACTGCAACAGCTTCATCCCCAAGAATCTGTTACCAAAAGGCACAATAAAGTTGGACTAAAAAGTTAGCTATTAAAAACAGACGCACTGCAACAGTGAAATTTTCTTTGTGTTGAATTTGGAATGAGCTGCACTATCTTTACACAAACCTTCATAAGTTTTTAAAAGTTACTAAGCTTGTTAGAACTGTCATTCTATGAGTAGTTGGCAGCAGGATCAAAACCAGCCAAGAGAGGGGTAAGGGAAAAAGTAGGAGCATGCTTTGTAGCCTACTGTTAATGAGAACAAAAGCCTTGAAAACATTTCAGTTTTAAAAACTGTTGGCTTTCTCAACAAATAATCACTCCAACTGACCAGTTTGGAGTGAAGTTTAAGATATGATTTACACATACATCCTTTTAAGAATCAACATAAAAGCTGGTCAATGGATCATTTGCAGCTCCAAATATTTACAGATTGATTGAGTAAACTAGAATTGGATAGCAATTTTTACAAGAAAATACTCTTACGTGAATAAGGTATGTTTCCAGCTTATGTGAATTATGTGAATAAACAAAATTGGATTTAGGGCCTGAAGAATATTTGCATGATCCATGAGAAGTTGCTGTACTTAGAACAAGTTACAATTTGGTACATATTTTAGGCCTGACTGAGTGGTGGGACAAAGTAAAGTAGTCACAATGAATGATGAATGTTATTGTCACATCTGAACAGCTTTTTATAGCTTCAACTGCAAGAACTGGATGTGGAACACGTGCATTTCCAACAAGATGAAGCAAGCAGCTACAAACCCATTTCAACAAGGCTGCTGAGAAAAGGATTCTCAATCCTCATTTCTGACAAAGACAACCAGGTTCTTGTAATTTTACCTAAATTAAAAAAGGTTTATTTTCTACACATACATACTGAAGTATAGTGCATATAATGTCTGTTTGGAGGAATTCAGTAACAGTGATGTCCAAATATATTGGGGGGGGGGGGGGGGAAACCTGTAGTCAATTTTTAACACTAGATTTTTTTTTTTCATTTTTACGAGTAGTTTTGGGAGCTGTTACTTCCATTTTCAAAGCCGAAAGTCAGACCCTTCACTCAAAAAATAAAAATGTCACCGTGTTAAAAACTGACTACAAATAGATTTTTCAATTATATTGCATATATTTTTAAAATATCTTCAAGAGACTACTCTAAAATTTTCTGATAGGAAAATTATGTTCCTTATGAGAAATCATCAGAATGGAATGGGCAGTAAGGAAAAGGTGAAGGCAAATAAATAAATAACAAAATATATATGTATATATATAACTCTGAAGAACTTTAATAATAAATAACAGTATTACATCAAATGGCACTTTCATCTTTTGGGTTTTGCACCTAGATGATTCATAATTTCAGGCACTAATTCCAGCAGTTCTTCAGCTGTCAGTTTAAAATCACTATTAACCCACAGATGCTTCAGTTTCTGCATCACGTCCCCCATAATCTTGCCACCTGGAAAACATTACACATATCTTAAATAAGCAAACACATATACTTTTAAAGCTTTTTGGTTAGACCAACTACAGCACATTAATACACCATCAATGAATGAAGTCGAAGCTAGTTTTTCTCAGATTTAATTTATTTGGATTACCAGGCTATTTTATCAGTTTTCCAGGCTATTTATAGCATCTTATCCTTGCACACTAGTGGAATTTTGAAGTATAAAGAGAGGCCAGCTTCATCAAATGTTCACCAGGATCACTGGGGGAATATGAGTCCATGAGATCTAGCATCCATGTAACTGAAGATGCAAGCAACAGCTTCGGAAACTAGTACTACATGAATTGAGGAGGGTTTCTTCAAAACTCGATAGATGCAAAATTTTACGAAATTGAGTTATATATAGTATCGGCATAATTTTCACCTTCTGCATCATTCTGTGAAATCAGATTTTGCAAAATTTGATTCATGTCCTGTGTAGAAGTTAGGGAATATTTGCAGTTTTTTTCCAAAAATCATTAGATGCACTTGCTCAGTTAAAGCAAAAGTCGATAGATGCAATTTTATGATTTTACGCTCCAGCGTGTAGCAACCTCAATTCTATGAAATGTATGCTGGCACTGAATCCTCAATCATTTCTGCAAGCTTTGTTATATTTACATGGCATTTTTATTCTTAGTTGAGACACTGCACTGTACTATGCACAATGGACGGAAGCTCAAATTGTGAAACTGTACCAGTTGTAGAATGTGCAGGAAGTAGAAATTGCAAAAATAAAGAAAGGAAATCAAAATGCAAGTCAGGGAAAGCTTATACTCCAGCAATTTCATGTTCACATGGTCTCGAGTGCCAACATCTTTCCGTGCTCAACAAAATAGATCAATTTGGATTGCTAATAAATCTGTTGAAGAGAAAATACAATAATTTAGCTTATTCATGCTGAGCACATTCCGGAAAATATGAACTGGAAATTTGCCATCTTACCTTCTAGGAAAATGTCTTTCAAGGAAATCAATTGCACCACTGGCGGTATGTACAGGAGCACCATCCTGCTGGAACCAGCCATCAAAATTTTCTTCATCCAGTTGGTCAATAAACTAAACTAAGATAAACTTTTCTCCCTATATCGCCGAGCGTTTAGACTTCCTTCAAAGAAAATTGGGCCCATTATTCGCTGTCACGACATGGCAGACCAGACACCTTCTTTTTTAAATAATACTGTGGGATTTCCACAAACTGATTTGGAGGTTCAGAACACCCTATGCGTGTATTTTGTGTGATTTTATAAGGGTAGAGTTCAATTACCTTCCTGACTGCCATATGGCAAGAATCAATGGAAAGTCCTGTCTGCCTAACTACTGCCACAAAGATGTCTGAGGCCTTTCTGTCATAATATTATTTATTGCTTCTAGATTGGGACCAGTCAATTTATAGCGTTCAGTCTCTCTCTGTTTGCTAGTAACTGATCCTGTATCTTGGAAATGTTTGATGTATTTATTGGTGTTGAAAGCTATAAGGATACCAACATTAATTAAGAAATTTTAATTAAGCATGAGAATGCAAAAAATTTATATTATATACTAATAAAACGTAAGATGTTTATGTTGCAAACAAATGTATGTACCTGGACACTTGACAGCATTATGCTCAGAGGAACTTGTTTGAACGCCGGATAGCATTGCATAAACTCCTCTATGCAATGGTTTAAAGTCTATTTATATTAAATTTAAAGGGAGTATACTAATGATACTAAACAACATTTTTAAATTTACCATTTTACTTGCATTGCACTCTGCCTCTCTTTCTTATGTCATTCATTTCCACTGCTAGAGGCGCCACAATAGCATGTTTGCCACTCACTCATAGGTTATGTACAAAAAAATTTCCTGTACTGTTATAATAAGTATTTGATGTCAGTATCACCAAATCTCTGCCAATTTTATTTACATTAAGCTGCAATTAATAAAAATGTTTTAAGAGTAGAGAGCATTGGGAAAAGAAGTTTCTACACTGTAACTCTGCTTTTATAGAAGTAATATTTAAAAATTCACATCAGATGAGAAATATCTTGAACAATAACTGAAAATCTAAAAAACAGCACCCTCACCTATACTATAAGCACTAAGCTTTTTATGCTCTTACCTGGAACTCCATTATCTCTCAACATAATCCCATTTAGAGGAAATCTTGGAATGGTCCAGTTTTTAAATTCTTGCAGAAGTTCATTATCTCCTCTATATTTCAGAACTTCAATGACCCTCTGAAAGACATCTGAAACTTTGCCTTTCGTGCTGACTACTAACAATTGATAAGGCCTGCAAAAGCAAACACATCAAATGCCCTGTAAAATATATACCATTCGTGAAAACTGGTCTACAATGATACACATTTAAAAAAGAAAGTGAGCTTTATTCTTGTCTGTTAGGAACAGGATCAATGTTACACTTCTGCTAAGTATTCACTGGTTTTTATTGGATGAACTTAATTTTATTTTAACAATCTTTGCATTATTAATTTTTAGATGAGCCGTATTTATTACACATCTGCTTCACTTTCGTACCTATTTTGAGGACATGTTTCGCAAATCATTGTTTGCATCTTCGGCTCTTATGCGACTAAAGCTTGATCCAGTGGTGTGGGTAATTCTGGAGTTGCTGCTGCCATCTGTTGATTTAGTGATGAACTTAAATGTGGGATTCTCTTCTGGCAGGATTTCAAAGTTCATTAGTTGGTTTTTATGCTTTTCTATGTATATTCTCTCCCATATGACGAGTTCACTATGTTTTTGTACGTATTTTAGTAATTCTGTGCTATCTTCAATTTCATGATTTTCAGACCAGAAATGAGCTGCTATTGCGGACTTATCAATATTTTTGTATCTTAAGTGCCTGAAGTGTTCTTTCTTTCTAGTGCCTATGTTTCTTTTTGTCCTCCCTATGTAAATTTTTTCACAGTCTTTACACTTAATCTTGTAAATGCCTGACTTTTCCCACACCCACCACACCACTGGATCAAGCTTTAGTCGCATAAGAGCAGAAGATGCAAACGATGATTTGCGAAACATGTCCTCAAAATAGGTACGAAAGTGAAGCAGATGTGTAATAAATATGACTCATCTAAATATTAATAATTATTTCGCTTCACTGTGGTGTTCCAATACAGTTAAATCTCGATATAGGTTTTTAATGTTGTAATTGTTTCTTGGTGCCAATGTTACATTGTATTTCTTGAATATTTTTTGGAACTTTTTTGTGGCCCAGGGGTGGTAAGTAAATTTAGCAAATCTAATTTCTTGTTTTATTGGTGTGAGAGTTGTGATCTGTTTTAATCTCTTTTGAAGTTTGAATGATTTTAGTTTTTTATCTACAAGGTTTTTTCCATATCCATTTTTAATTGCAGTTTTTAAGATTTGATGGTATTCATTTTGATATTCTTGCTGGCTGAGGGGTAGATTTACTAATCTGTGTGTGAGACTGTTGATGGTGGCATGTTTGTGTGGAATTGGGTTGAAACTATTTGCTTTGATGTAATTATCTGTGTGTGTTGCTCTTCTAGGGATACCAAATTCTAGTTTTTCATTGCTTTTTGTGATTTTAAGGTCCAAAAAAGGTAGAGTACAGTCTTCTTCAGTTTCCACTGTGAATTGTATGCTGGGTTCTTGCAGGGTGAGTAGTTTCAAAGCATCATCTATTTGTTTGTACGACACTATTGCAAAGATGTCGTCTACGTATCTGTACCATGTTTTAAAAATATGAGGGAAGGCTTTAGTTATATGTGTTTCGAAAAAGCTCATGTATAGATTGGCCAAAAATGGTGATAGCGGGCTTCCCATAGCTAGTCCTGAAATTTGTTTATAATATTTTCCATCGAAGACAAAATAATTTTGATGTATACATATTTCAGTCATTGCCAAATATTCTTCTATTGCATTGACATCTAGGTTTATAGAATTTAGCCATTTTTTCAGTTGAATCAAAAGTTTGTCTAATGGAATGCTAGGGAAGAGGGAGCGGACATCAAAGGATACTAATGTGTCATGAGGTTTTAGTTTAAGATTTTGAATTTTTTCTACCAGGTCTAAAGAGTTTTTTATACTCAGAGTATGGAATTGTGGAAAGGACTGAAATTTTTTGGACAGCCATTTTGCCAGAAGGTAAGTAGGAGTGTTTATATTATTTACAATGGGTCTCATGGGTATGTTGGGTTTGTGTATTTTAGCAAACCATATTCTTGCATGGGTAGGGTTGTCCGGTTTGATAGTTTTTTGTTCTGCAGTTGTTAAAATTTTACTATTAATGATGGTTTTTTGTACATCTTTTATGCATCGGTTGAGTGGATTAGAATCTATTTCTTGGAATTCTTTTTGTTGTAGTAACTCTAACATTTTTTCCTTGTATGTAGCTGTGTCTAAGATTACTATTTTGTTCTCATGTCCTCAAAATAGGTACGAAAGTGAAGCAGATGTGTAATAAATACGACTCATCTAAAAATTAATAATTATTTCACTTCACTGTGGTGTTCCAATACAGTTAAATCTCGAATCTTTGCATTATCTAACAAAAATCTTTGCATTAATGATTTCCTTTTAAATATGATCTGTGAACTTCATCTTGTTGGCTCAGTTTTACCACTGTTGTGAAACAAATGTGAATAGAAGCACTACTATGCTATATGCGCATGATAAGAGCGATCGGGCTCCAAGTCCTCATTTGGTAAGTTTCGTTTAACTCCGTAAACATAGATGACAACTTTGAAATTTGAAATGTGCTATATACTGACATCTAGTGGCTAATACTCTAACCTTTGTCATGTCCGACATATTCGTTTTGGTCCATTTCGAGGTTAATTAGCTAAACAGTTTATAACAATCATATGTTAGAATTACAATTTCAGTTCGTCCTTGGCAACATATACATGTTATGAGACACGTCAAAATGTATAAATACAGTATATACATAAAGTCAAATTGATTTCAAACAATATACACAGTAAGCATATTTTCTATGGTTTCATGGGGTATTTGAATAGACTAATTTACTACAAGAAATGTCATAATATGAATATTACAGGTTTGTGAATGTTCTATGCTCCCAGTGCTCATTTACATGGTTATAGTTCTAAGCATTCATTAACCGTATAAAAACAGTGTGCATGCAAAAATTTCTTAACCTTATTCTTAAAGTGTTTTTATGATGCAGCTTGTTTAAACGAATTTGGAAGTTTATTATATAACATTATCCCTTTGTAGTCAAAGGTTCCTTCATATAGGCTCATTTGGTGCCCTCGAATTGCCAGTTTATCCTTGTTACGAGTTCTTTTTATTTTTTTTAATTTTATTTTTATAACTTGCATTCTCTAACCTTAAGTCATATCGGACGATGAATGGAATGGATGAAATGATGCTCAAATGAGTCCAGGGTCCATTGAGCTTAGAATTACCCGACATTGATCTTTCAGGACAAGGGAAAACCCTGGAAAAAACCTTATCCAGGTAACTCACCCTGACCGAGATTCGAACTCGGGACCTCTTGAACGTGAGGGAGACATTCTACCACCACGTTACCGAGGCAGTACTTGTTACGAGTGTGGTGGTAATGTATATCAGCATTTACTTGAAAATGATTTATATTTGTATGAACATTTGTGGATGTTATGGCTCTCGAAAGGGGACACATTATTATTCGCCTACCTCATGAACTCCCGCCCACACGTGTTTCTGCGGGAGTTCATGAACAATCGCGTTTTCCGAGTTAGGGTCGGCTCGGTTTTTTAAAACCCTTTTATCCAAGAGAACGGGGTCCCACAAGGATCGGTCCTAAGTGTGACACTGTTTGCTATTGCGATTAATTACATCTCTGACTGCGTTCCTCGAGGGGTTTCATTGTGCTTATTCGTGGACGATTTTGCCGTCTACTGTAATTCTCAGCGTACTGCGTTCCTGGAGCGTCGTCTACAGCAATGCTTAGACAACCTTCAGGACTGGAGCCTTAACGGCTTTAGGTTCTCCACTAAGAAGACAGTCTGCGTTAACTTCTGGCGCTGCAAGAGTCGGTTACCACCCTTCCTCCGACTAGGTCGCCATGTTTTACCATTTGCAGATGAAACGAGGTTCCTCGGACTTGTTTCGATAGAAAGCTTAGCTGGTCGTCGCATATAGCACAGTTGAAAGCACGATGTGAGCGCTCTTTTAATATTTTGCAGATACTTAGTGGGAAATCGTGGGGAGCGGATCAAGCAGTGCTGCTTTGCTTGTATCGCACACTGATTCGATCCAAGTTGGACTATGGGTGCATCGTTTATGCTTCAGCGCATCCATCTATGCTGAAGCTCTTAGAGGCAGTCCATAACTCTGGCATTTGATTAGCAACTGGTGCATTTCCAACAAGCCCAGTTGTAAGTCTCTATGCCGAAGTGGCAGAACCCCCACTGCAATATCGGCAGGATGTGTTGCTGGGGAACTATGGCTGTGGATTACATAGTATGCCTTGGCATCCAACGTTTGCACCCTTTACTGACACCTGCTTTGATGTTCATTATAGGATCACCCGGTTGAGCCCCAAGCCTCCAGGTTTTCGCTTCCGGGAGCTTCTTCGGCAGCATGCCCTCGAGCTGCCCCGGTTGCTTTCCCGGGGTGAAAGGGTGTATCCTCCCTGTCTGCGTGCTGCACCTGCCGTAGATCTTGGTATGGCTGCGCACAGTAAGTCCACAACCCCCACGAGTACTATCCGCACTTTGTTTTTAGAATTTTTATCGGGTTATAAAGATTTTATTTTAATGTTTACCGATGGGTCCAAGAGCTCCTGGTGTTGGATGTGCATTTGTCCATGGGGCCGAACCCTTTACATTCGGTCTCCATGGCAGCACTTCTATTTACACAGCGGAGCTCCATGCAATATAACGAGCCATTTTATATGTTCGCCGCAGAAGGTTGTACAGCATATCCAGGATGCCCTCCACGTTTTGCACGCCTCTGGCGTCAGCGTGGTGTGCGCATGGGTTCCTGGTCACGTGGGCCTGGAAGGAAACGAAATGGCGGATTCGGCGGCTAAGGCAGGAGCCATAACACCAAGTATTACCCACCCTCTGGTTACCGCGGAAGACTTTCGTCTTGTGTGCAGGGAGGCGCTCTCGTGCTGGCGCGATGAGTGGTCTGCTCTGCGTGGCAACAAGCTGAGATCGGTGAAGGACCTTCCGATTCCTTGGTCGACCTCCTGTCATTTATCCTGATCGGAGGAGGTAACCCTGGCTTGGTTGCGCATTGGACACTGTTATTTTAATTAATGACTTGAAGCTTTCCCGGCGTTGATTAATGATGATAGTTTCTTGGGCTAACAGCCAAGTCAGATTAGGGTAACTATCCAAGCTTTCAGCGACTAACTCTGCCGCCATCCTCAGGGGAACTGAATCTAGGCTACTGATGTTGCGATATTTATACCTAGCGCGCGGCCGGTAAGAACCGCCTACTTTCTTCCCATTGGCCGTGCTCCAGCTGATGGAGAAACGTGCAGAACCAATCAGGTGATTGCTGATGCTTCTTTGTACTGTGGAGGAGAGATATACTGAATGACTGGTGTTCATGCTTTGCTGATATGAAGGCCTTCTTCCCTGTTGAAGTTGTTTTTATTCGCTTTAATGTATAGGGCTTCTATAACCACTCTATCGTAGTATCTAGAGGACTTTTCAAGTATTTTTGTGGAGTCGAATTTGATTTTATGATCTGCATTATGTGTGTGTTCAGCTACTGCAGATTTTTCTGGGTGTCCTAGTCTAACACAACGTTGATGTACTTTGATGCGATCTTCTACAGTTCTACCTGTTTGTCCTATGTAAACTTTGCCGCAACTGCATGGGATTTCATAAATGCCTGGTGCACGAAGACCTAAATTATCTTTAGCAGAACCTAAATACTGTTTTATTTTGGTTGGAGGTTTGAATACGGTTTCTATTTGATATTTCATGACCTGGCTGTTAGCCCGAGAAACTATCATCACTGTTATTTTAGTCACAGCTTTTTATTGAACCAGACACCGGCTCCAGTTTGCCCGCTCTGCGGTGTTGAACTGTCGATGCGCCATGTAATTTTATATTGTTTTAGGCTAGCAGGTCTCCGCAGGTCTTTCCAGCTGCCGGCCAGCTTGGCTGAGATTCTTGCGGATGACGAGACGGCGGTGAGCAAAGTTTTAGCGTTCTTTTTATCTGTAAATTTCCGAGTTTAGGCCCCAACAATTTGGATTCTATAACCATTTTAACCTTTTACTGGTTTTTATGATTTTAGTTTCTATTTTAGTCTTTGCTACACCGTTGTGCGGATATTTTATTTTGTTTTTATTTGATTGATTGTTGTTTAGGGTTTTAGTCTTTTACTTGGCTTTTTAAACTCCTTACTTACTGGAGGGCGCTAATGACCTAGCAGTTGTGCGCCCTTAAACACCATCATCATCATCACTACCTCCATATAACTGTGATCTGAATGCAAAAGCTGGTGTGGGCAAAACTAAGGAAGGTTTTCATAGGATGCAAAGTTACTTGTGATATCTTCGCTTATCTTACACACTATTTTGCTGAACTGTGTTTTTCAAGGTTGACCATACTGCAGAAACAAGAGCATTAGCTCTCGCTTCTTCCCATCTGCCCGCACCACACCATAAATCCAGCGCTCTTATCTTGCGTGTACTGTACATAGTCAACCTGAAAAATTAATTGCCATGGCTGGAATTTGAACCATGGATCTCCTGGTTTCCGTCCAGTCGCTCTTACCCATTGAGCTACCATGGCCAACGTGCCGTCCTGACATTATAAATTCTCCAATGACCCATATATTTTCCTGGTAAAGCACTAGGGGCTCTCGTATCCGAGATACACCATTTGTGGTGACTTACTATTGTAAGTATGTACTTGAATCCCAGACTCCGTCAAACTCTTATTTAAGTTAATTGATGGAAATTAATGTCTTCACACTAGCCATATATAGGCTAAGGTTTTGGATAGATAGAATGGTTCAAATCCCGGTCATGGCATTGAATTTTTCAGGTTGACTACCTATAAAAAATCTTAGCCTATATATGGCTGGGGCCGCGCCGTGGCTCAGTGGTTAGACCGCTTGGCTCTCACCAAGGCGGCCCGGGTTCGATCCCAGGTGACTGCAAAGTGAGATTTGTGGTGGACAACACGGCGCTGGAGCGGGTTTTCTCCGGGACCTCCGGTTTCCCCTGCCATCTCATTCCACCGGTATCTTCATCTCATGTATCAGTGTCACCGCCTGCAGTGCCGTATGTAGTAAAAGCGGGCGTTAAACACTACACATTCATTTTTATATATGGCTACTTGAAGAAATGATTAATTTCCATCAATTAACTTAACTACTATACATGCTAATGATTTCACAGCTGGCACTGATGGAATAGGATGTAGTTTCTGGGCTTTTTCTGAAGATGCCCAATGGAGTAATGGGCAAAACATCAAATGATAATTCATTGACTGGACCACAGACTACAAGTCTGGAAAAGTTGATGCTTGAAGAACGTCTTGCTAGTTTACCAATGCTCCATATGCCCAATGGAATTAAACAGCCAGTAGCTTTTTACTTATTACACAGAATATTTTTTTCCCCAAGAACAATGAATTACATACAGCAAAACCTCACTTTTAGGTCCTGTAAATTAACATTTCTTCATCAGGTACACAATATTTTACACTTCTGAATTTCTTAAGCTTATAAAATATTTTTAACATATTTATATGAGCATAGTTTTAAAGTTTAGGCAATTTCTGATATTTCAAAGCCCTCAAAGTAATTTTAAGATAGCATGAAATCAAAAAGTCCTGGATGTTTTTAGTTTTGGTAGAATTTGGCTGTTTTATTCTTTGTTTATACATGAAGATGTTGCTTTTGTGCATGCCAGCATTAAACATTACATATATGCTCAGTATATATGAAATGTTAACATATGCCATACACCCACAAAGTAATAAATGTTAAATTTAAAAGGGTGAGTGGATTAATGACACTAAACAACACTTTTAAATTTCCCGGAACATGTTTAAGAGGCTACTTTCCTCGATGTCCGGTTGAAAATGGAGGAAAATAGCCTCCGAAACACATTCCAGGAAATTTAAAAGTAAGTGTTGTTTAGTGTCATTAATCAACTCATCCTTAAATTTAATTTATTACAGCAACACTGTTTTCGACACTTCCATGAATGGAAATTATACTAAATGTTACTTCATACATCAATTAAAACTGGCAATCATTTTCTTTTCCGTGACAAGTTGCCAGCGTAGACTGGCACTATCTATTACACATTGAGACAGAATATATGAAGTGTTAAGTTGCACTACCAAACACAACAAAGTTACAACATAGTTTCAAAAGAAACCAACAATCTCATTTTCATTTGCCTGGTAGCATGGAAGAATATAGTATAATATAATGAATGTGCATACGCTTTAAAACCTCTTCCAAAGATACTTGAATTCTATATTTGAATATTGAATTGGCTGATAACTATAACTTGACTTGGTTGAAAATTTTTCTAACATGTTCCTAAAGAACTCAAAAAATACTGAGGATGAAAGCAAATGCTTTGGAAACATGGTCAAATAATTCTCAGGTGAAGTTATAGTGTATCAACTGGTTCAAGATTCAATTAAACTGTTTTGCTTCACTGTCTCCAACTTCTGAATATATAATAATTATTAACTTTAATCATGAATCATCCTCTTTAATTGCCCTCTTACACCATACGTGGTAACAGGGTATTCTTATTCCTCTTAATCCTTATGTGGGTTGAGGAACAAATCTCTGGATCAGAGGGAGAGAGAATCCAGAATGGGTGATCAGCCCAATGCCTGGTATGAGAGTGAGGGAAGTGGATGACAGAATTAGGGCGAGATGAAATGATAGGAAAGATGGAGTAATTAGTGGAATGCTAGCGGGGGAAACTGGAGGACCTGGAGAAAACCCACCCCAGTGCCATGGTGCCCACCACAAATCTTACTTTGCAGTCGCCTGGGATGTACATGGGCCGCCTTCGTGAAAGCCAAGTAGTCTAACCACTTGACCATGGCGCAGCCAATGATGAATCAGCAGTGAAAATTGTTTGAGTTCTGTTTACATGCAGTACTATTTTTACCTATCCATATGTAAATTTGTTTTTGGTTTTAGAAAAGGTTTAGTTCTTTTTTGTTTTAGTATTTGTTAATAATTGTGATAAAACAATAGTTTCATCATATAGCATTTTGTAACTTAACCCAATTTTTAACTCAGCCAATTCAGTTTTCACTGTCACTAAACTAACATGAACTATATCGAGATTTAACTGTATTGGAACACCACAGTGAAGCGAAAAATTATTAAATTATAGATGAGTTGTATTTAAAAAAAAAATACGACTCATCTATAATTTAATAACATGAACTATTTCCTTCACTTTCCTCATAATCTAATGAAATAAACATAACTTAGCAATTCTTCAGTTCACTTCACTCGTTGGGGAGTTGAACCACAATATCTTTCTCAATCCCTTAAAGTAATATCACTCATTGTATAAATATCAAAAGCAGAAGCATTATTAACAGTGAAGTATTCTTCATTTTTGAGTTTGATTTATGAGTCACTATGTTTAAACTCAAACTTCACTAACTTGTATAATTGAAACGTTTTCAAGATCATTCGATCTCATCCTCAGCTGTTTGGTGACTAAATGAACATTCCTCTTCTTCCACTACTATGGAGCTCTGATCAGTCTGCCATCTGGTGTTAGGGGCACTAAGTTTTAATACTTCATTTAATGCCGGGATTTCAAAATTTATAACTGTATCACGGTTTTTGGTTATGAATATTTTTTCCCAAATATTCAATTCTATGGGTGTACTTAAAGATTTTAACAGTTTAATGTTGTGGCCAATGTTGTGATTTTCTGTCCAAAAATGGTGTGAAACTGCAGATTTTTCTGTTTGTTTCAACTTAATGTTCCTCTGGTGTCCTTTTTGTCTGGTTAACAAGTTTCTCTTAGTTTTTCCTATGTAGCTTTTTTCACAGGTTTCACAATTTATCTGATAAATTCCTGATTTCAAATTGTTGGGGATTGAATTTTTAGTGGTTTATTTAGCAGGTTCCTCAGACTGAATTTGTTTTGGGGTGCTAGTTTTAAGTTTAGTCTTTTGAAGATTCGTTCAAATTTTCTAAAAGCCCATGGATGGTAGGTGAATTTTCTATATTGCCAATTTGTATTTTTGAATTGGTGTGAGAGTGGTATTTTTTGACATTATCTTCAGTTTTTCCTTTCTATTCATCATGTTCCTTACGATGGCTGGGTTGAATCCATTTAATACCGCTATGTCTTTTATGTGTTGTTCTTTCAAAAATTCCTCCTTACTCAGTGGGATGTTGCATAGCCAGTGAATTAGACTTCTAAAGGCAACTAGTTGATGTGAAACTGGGTTGTATTCATTTTTCTTTATGTAATTATCTATGTATGTGGGCTTCCTGTATATTCTAAAATCTACACCATGACGACTTCTAGTTATCTTGAGGTCCAAAAAGGGTAGGGTGTTGTCTCTTTCTACTTCCATTGTAAACTGGATGTGATTATCTTGCAGGTTTAGTAATTTTAGAGAATCATCTCTAAGTTTTTCCGGAATGATAGCAAAATCATCAACATATCTACGCCAAAATTTATAAATCTGTGGGAAGGCCTTTACCATGTGTGTTTCAAAATAGCTCATGTATAGGTCTGCTAAAATATGTGAAAGTGGGCTCTCCATAGAGTGTAAACATAGTGACTCATAAATCAAACTCAAAAATGAAGAATACTTCACTGATAATAATGCTTCTGCTTTTAATATTTATGACGTTTGGTATCACAAACCAAAGAAGCAACTTGGCGACTGAAGAAAATGGAGACGAGGTAGGATGCATGTTTACGAACTTTAATACGGAATTATGCTACACAAAGAAAGACTTAAAGAAATACTTGAAATTGCACACAAAAAGGAGATACGCAACGGCAGATATTAAATTCCTAAAACTTTGCCTCAGACACAATATCATGCCAACTTTTGTCAAGCAAATGGTCAAACACAATAGTAATCACAGAACACAAAAACTGGTGGAAAAATACGTAATAAAACTGGAAATTTCGAAACATTACAGCTACATAAATAAAATAGACCTGGAATTATACAACCTACATCTGAAACTAACCAATTAGGAATACACATCTGGCAAAATTTCGAAATTTAGGTTCACGAAAAATTAAACATATTAATGATTAAGAAAAACGAAAGACTTAAGAAGAAATTCAAACTGTTAAAAGAACGGCAACTGGAGCACCCTCATCAACCAAAACACCGGGATTTTAAAGAACAAGTTAACGTAATAAACCTATCACAACAAAAGTTTACAGCCGAAGAAATTAGATTACTCCAGAAAGGTTTCAATACGTGTGTTAACATCTCAAATAATAAAGACAATTTTATCGCCGACATAGAAATAGCCACACATAACCTAAAAAATGAAAACTTAACCAAAGCCAAAATGGAATGTCTGGATATAATAAAGCAGTTATCCCCAATATACAATAAAACTTACAACAAAACAATAAGAAATTTAAATAGGAAGCCAGTGGTATACCTAAAAGTCGACAAAAGTAATTCTCTAGTAATTATGGAGACAGAAGACTCTATTCAGAGAGTAAACCTTATGTTAGACAGTCCAGAATATGAAATAATTCCAAAAAGTCCATTAACCCCAAGTATCACTTCTATCAATAAAGCTTTATCAATTACAAAAACATTAAGTACATCTGAAAAATACAACTTCAAATCTTCCAACCCCACACTACCAAGGTTGTACTGTCTGCCAAAAATCCACAAACAAGACAATAGCATGAGACCCATCATCAATGGCATCAATTCACCTACGTACCACATTGCAAAGTGGTTAGTAAGAAAATTAAAATCATATGACAAATTTCAAAGTTTGGGAATAAAGAACTCCTTAGAATTGATAAATCAACTACAGAAGTACAACATCCCGGAAAATCACATACTAGTTCCTTTGATGTTAAGGAACTTTTTACAAGCATTCCAGTAGAAAAAATACCTACACTCCTCAAAAAATGGCTAACCCAGACTACAACGGACCCCAGAGAAATAGATGACATTATCAGTCTTACAGATTTATGCATAAGGAATAATTACTTCATGTTTAACCAAAAATTCTACAGACAATCAAAAGGATTAGCTATGGGGAGCCCACTTTCGCCTATTTTAGCAGACCTGTGCATGAGCTATTTTGAAACACACATAGTAAAGGCCTTCCCAGATTTATAAATTTTGGCAGAGATATGTTGATGATGTTTTTGATATCTTTCCGGAAAAACTTAGAGAAGATTCTCTAAAATTACTAAACCTGCAAGATAATCACATCCAGTTTACAATGGAAGTAGAAAGAGACAACACCCTACCCTTTTTGGACCTCAAGATAACTAGAAATCGTCATGGTGTAGATTTTAGAACATACAGGAAGCCCACATACATAGATAATTACATAAAGAAAAATGAATACAACCCAGTTTCACATCAACTAGCTAAAGCACCAGGTATAGATGGTATACCCGGAGAGTTCATTAGGGAATGGAGCAAAGACGTGAACCGAGTTAAAGTTATAACATCATTGTTCAACTCAATGAAAACCAAAGGGTATACACCTAAGAGTTGGAAAAAAGCTATTATTCAGCCAATTTATAAAGGTAAAGGGGATATGGATATACCCAATAATTACCGAGGCATAGCTCTGTTATCGAATGTGTGAAAAATTTATACGGGTATCTTGGCAGAAAGGCTGCAAGTCCGGGTAGAGGAGCATAATATTCTTTCAGAATTCCAAATGGGCTTCAGAAAGGGGAGGCAGACAGTTGATAATGTATTCATCATAAAAACACTAGTAGATAAATACCTAAAAAATAAGAAAGGTAAATTATATATGGCTTTTATTGATTTGGAAAAAGCTTTCGACCGGGTAGAGCTGAAACTGTTGTGGTACAAGCTGTTAATGAAAGGAGTGAGTAATCAAATGGTAACTATACTAAAAGAATTGTATAATGAAAATACATTTTGCATAAAATATGAAGAAGGGGCACTAACTAAAGAAATACAACTGGAGGGAAAAGGACTAAGGCAAGGGTGCAAGCTAAGTCCAATTTTATTCAATTTATTTATTGATGATGTACTACAAAATATAAGTAAGAATAATAGTCTCATACCAGTAATAAACAACTTACAAGTCCCAGGTTTACTTTTTGCAGACGATTTGGTAATAATGTCCATTACTGTTAATGGGTTAAAAATATCTTTGCAAGAGGTGGAGAAATACTGTTCAGAGTGGGGCTTAAAGGTAAACAGCGAAAAAACTCAAATTGTAGTATTTAAAAAAGGAACTAAATTGAGTAAATATGAAAAGTGGAAGAAGGGAGAAGCTGAATACAAAGTAGTGCGTGACTGTACTTACTTAGGATTAAAATTAGATGCAGGAGGCAAATGGGAAAAACAAAAGAAATCAGCACTGGCAAAAGGGAAAGCAGCAATGATGGCTGTGAGAGGGTGTCTATATAAAATGCCGAGGATGGAGATGAAATGGTTGGAAATAGTATATAGTTCTGTAGTCGAGGCCAGAATGCTATATGGCATTGAAATATGGGGGCTTGAGAATGGGTGGGAAGTTGTGGATCAGATACACAGGATGTTCTGTAAGGAAGTTTTGGGGCTGCCAATGGCAACAGCAAACGAAGTTGCTCAAATTGAAATGGGGAGAGTAACAAGGAAAGGGTTAATAATGGAAAGAGCCTTGAAATACTGGCATAGGATCTTGAATTTAGATGAAGGCAGCTTATTGCAACAATGTTTAAAATATCAAGAAGCAAGTCTGCAAAGCTCGGGCTGGGCAAGCACTCTACGAAACAATTTAGAAAATAATGGCTTAGGGGATATTTGGAGAAAAAGAGAGAGATATTATAAAGGTTTCTGGAAGGGTGTTAGAAAAAGCTTTGAAGATATAGAGATTCAAAAACTGTTCAGCCAGTTAGGTGAAAAGAGGTCATTGGTATATTATGTTGAGTTAAAAAGTGGCTGGGGAAGGGAGCAGTATATAGATAAAACCATTAATGAAGAAAGGAAGGGGATAGCATGGCTGAGAGCAGGAGTGTGGAGGCTAAAAGGGCAGCAGAATGGGTTTGTGAAAGACAAGTGCCCATTGTGTGGGGGTAAGGAAGATGTGGAACATATCCTTTTTGAATGCAGGGAAACAGAGATTTGGCAAAAAGAATACATCTGGAGAAAAATTAAGCGAAGTCCTGATATATGTAAAATTATAGATAAAAATCTCAAGAATGTAGGTCAGTTCTTAGATAAAGTGAAAAATAAATGGAAGTGGACTGTGAAAAAGGAAATGAACAATAGTGTGTAAGCAATAGTAGTAATGGTAGTAGTAATAGAAATGTAAGTAGTGTACTACACATTTTGTAATTCAATGGGCTGCTCACCAATTAATGGCCTGGGCCAAATACTGGTGATCAGCTCAACAATTGTAATAGCTTAGTACACAAATAAATATTACAATTACAATTACATCAACTAGCTGCCTTTAGGAGTCTAATTCACCGGCTATACAACACCCCACTGAGTAAGGAGGAATTTTTGAAAGAACAACACATAAAAGACATAGCGGTATTAGATGGATTCAACCCAGCCATCGTAAGGAACATGATGAATAGAAAGGAAAAACTGAAGATAATATAAAAAAATACCACTCACACCACTGCAAAAACACAAATTGGCAATATAGAAAATTCACCTACCATCCATGGGCTTTTAGAAAATTTGAACGAATCTTCAAAAGACTAAACTTAAAACTAGCACCCCAAAACAAATTCAGTCTGAGGAACCTGCTAAATAAACCATTAAAAAATTCAATCCCCAACAATTTGAAATCAGGAATTTATCAGATAAATTGTGAAACCTGTGAAAAAAGCTACATAGGAAAAACTAAGAGAAACTTGTTAACCAGGCAAAAAGAACACCAGATGAACATTAAGTTGAAACAAACAGAAAAATCTGCAGTTTCACACCATTTTTGGACAGAAAACCACAACATTGGCCACAACATTAAACTGTTAAAATCTTTAAGTACACCCATAGAATTGGATATTTGGGAAAAAATATTCATAACCAAAAACCATGATAGTTATAAATTTTGAAATCCAGGCATTAAATGAAGTATTAAAACTTAGTGCCCCTAACACCAGATGGCAGTCTGATCAGAGCTCCATAGTAGTGGAAGAAGAGGAATGTTCATTTAGTCACCAAACAGCTGAGGATGAGATCGAATGATCTTGAAAACGTTTCAATTATACAACAGCAAGCAAGTGAAGTTTGAGTGTAAACATAGTGACTCATAAATCAAACTCAAAAACTCATTGTGTGTTGTAGCAGTTACAAAAATCATTCAGAGAATGTATGATGCGTGAGAAACACACTCGCTAACTCATTAACTTAATCACTGATTAATTACTTGTGAGAGTGCTCACTTAGCCGTCCAAAATTTCCAGAGTTTCAAAATGTTCAAGAAGTGGAGAGAAGGCATAGCTTCTAAAAGATTCTGGTTATCTGACAACAGTGCTTCTGGTTTTATGTTGTGCAAGCAAGCTGCTATCTCTGTCTACCTCTCCATTGTCCGCTGACCTCACACTAAATCTTGGGCCATGGCTGCTGCATTACAATATACATGATCTTTTATTTTGTTCATGTGCATTTCAGAATATTCCAGTAAAAGAAGTAAAGAAACCACATGTTACCTTCCATTTATACTTTACTCTGCTTTCAACATCTTTTGGCGATAGCTAGAAAAGTGGTGAAGATGAGTTCAACAGTATTTTTAGAAATGTGGACCTTTAATTACTTTTGTTATTACAAATAATATCCCATTTGTTTTCTTGTGCTTTTGTACAAACCCCAAAAATTGTTGCACATTAGTACTTGCTACTAAACTGGTTTTGGTAGTAAAATGTATGCTTCATATAAAGCACATCTTGAAATTTCCTGGTCACAAATTGTCTATTTTACGATTTACCACATTTTAGCACTATTAAAAATAAAACAAAAAATCAACTGCACCTCACCTGATAGGGTTCACCGACAGTTTATCCTCACGATGTTCCACAATGAATAAGCCCAGATCTCGCTCAAAAGCAGAGAGCTTCACACGAGAATGGAACTGCAGTACCTTGAATACAAAAATTATTATGTAGTAATTAAGTTTCTGGACTAGTGTGAATTCTGACTCCTATTTTCAGATAATTTTATATTATCTTGATTGCTGCCTAAAGCAACAGCTTCCAAAACTAGTACCTCAATAATATAAAAATGTAAGTGACGGAGTGTTAAAAACCAACTATAAATAGTTTTTTCATGCTACTATGGAACACCTATTAGCAGTGGCAGTTTCGAAGGTGGGCTGCATGGCTGCTACACTTTCCCCCATTAGGACCAGCCTGTAAAAAGCTTGCTAGTTCAATGCATTTGTCGAGTGTGCTGTGAACAGCCATAAGAGGCGAAGTGTGAGCAACTTGCAGGAAAAGAGTATCTGGGGATAGGAATTCAGCAATATAAAGTGAAGATTAGCAGATTTGGAAGACTAAGAATAAAAAGAAATGAAGTGTTTATAATAAGCCAGCAAATATGGTTGGTAATAAATAATTGCTATACTTATTAAATTTTAGATGAGTCGCGTTTTTTACACATCTGCTTCACTTTCGTTGTCGAAAGTGAAGCAGATGTGTGTAAAAAACGCGACTCATCTAAAATTTAATAATTTTTCGCTTCACTGTGGTGTTCCAATACAGTTGAATCTCGATAAATTGCTATACTATTGAAAATAGGTGGGATAGTATAAAACTAGGATCCACGGAATTGTAGACAAATCAAGCTGCTAATACAAGAAGTGCAGGACTGCCAGGGAAAGAAGATGGATGAAAACATGGAACAGCTGAAGGAAGCATAGAGAAACTGGAGAGATAAACTAGTACAAATGGAAGAATGCAGGAGGAAAAGTGAAATACTGTCAAATAGATGTGATTCAGGACAAAGAAAAAAGCCTGTCTAATTTTCTGAGTGAATAAAGACCATGGGATAAGCCCAGAAGACACAGCTTACAAAATTACGGAAAAGAATCTTGGAATGGAAGTCTATGGATGGAAATCAAAGCACTTAGAATAGGAAAAAATATAAGAGAATAAGACTTGAATTTAGTAAAATTCACTACCTTAAGGAAGAAATGGGAAGTGATAGGAAATAATAATAATAATAATAATAATAATAATAATAATAATAATAATAATAATAATAATAATAATAATAATAATAATAATAATAATAATAATAATAATAATAATAATAATAATAATAATAATAATAATAATAATAATAATAATAATAATAATAATAATAATAATAATAATAATAATAATAATAATAATAATAATAATAATAATAATAATAATAATAATAATAATAATAATAATAATAATAATAATAATAATAATAATAATAATAATAATAATAATAATAATAATGTTAGTTAGTTACTAACACTCCCCACATGGCAACCTTGGCCTTCGGGGTAACCTCACCCCACCAAGTGATGACCGGACCCATTTCTCAGGTGGAGGCACCCAGAGGGCGGTGTCCATTACCTCCGATGATAGGGTGATAGTGAAGATGGCGGTGAGGTGAGAGGACCTACAGTTTTTACCGTGGACTCCGAACCACGTTGGGCATAGGGGATACTTCACGTGTGCTAGACAGAGGTGAAGGCGTGGATAGGGCCGACTTAAAATCGCCAACCCCAGAGCCGGGAATTGAACTCGGGACCCTTAGAACGGGAGCCACGAACGAAACCACCGCGCTACCCCGGCGCCCTAATAATAATAATAATAATACAAGAACAAGAATTCTTATAGAACAGAATTATATAAAGTAGGAGCAACAACTGAAGACAATTATTAAATTGTAGATGAGTCGTATTTATTACACATCAGCTTCACTTACGTACCTATATTGAGGACGTGAGTCGCATTAGAACCGATGATGCGAACGATAGTTTGCGAAACATCTAGGTATAATTTAATAATTATTTTGTTTCAATGTGGTGTTCCAATACAGTTAAATTTCAATAAACTTAAGAGAAGACGACTGAAGCAAGGACAGCTGGAAAGAAGACCTTCATGAAAGGGTTACAACTATTTATTGAAGGAGAAAACTGGAGCTGTGTTAGTAATAAAGGAATGAAAAAAAAATTGAATGGCAAAGTCAGCATATGTAATGATTAGGGCCCAGAAGTTGTTGACCTAAAAATTCTCTAAAAATGAGCTATAAAATGCCCTTAAAATATAAAAAAAAATGCATGTACAATGTAAAAAAATGACCTAAAAATTAACAATTTCTTTCATAATAATAAATTAATAATTGTCACAAACAAATAATATATATTTCGAATAACCACATTTTAAAATTAACTTTCTTAGTAAATAATGCAATTATTGCTACTAGATAATATTTTCAATTTTATAAAATATGAAAAAATAAGTAACTGTACCCATTAGCCAAAACATACCTTACTTAGCACTGCAGTACACCACCACGGTCATCTTCAAGTTATCAAAAGGAAAGGAACGGCGGTTGCCAGCTAAAACTGTTTTATACTTTGAGAAACTTCTCTCCACTTCCACAGATGTTATAGGTGCATATTTAAACAACACTATGTCACTGTCTGTTAAATCCTATTATAAAATATCAGTTCTGAAGTCTTCTCCTGACAAGATATCGGTAACCTTACAAACTGATTGGTATTCTTTATTTTCGTCCAATAGAAATTTTAGTTTCTGTCTAATTTTATCCCCAATCTCACCTTTTACATTTTGCATCCTCTCTTCTGCAATTCTCACTAACTTAATCGACTTATCCAATATCATGCCACTTTCTTCAAGGGGGGTTATAATATCCGTCAAAAATAAAAAATTCGATTTAATAAAAGCTCATTTTCCTTTGATTTGAGGATCAGAAAACAGATCCTGTGCACCCTCAATTGCCTTAGAATCTACTCTATCAAAGCTATTCACCACTTCTTTCACTATTTGACAACTGTCACAGTGGTATAAACATGCAGTTAACCATGTATCCCGCATGTTAAAATTGGTGCCGGCTGCAAAGTTATATTAGGGGCTTTTTCTTTGAAATACATACTTTGGGTTGGTGCTTTCAAAAATATTTTCTTTACTGTGGAAATTAGTGTATCTACTTCTGGGAGTGTTAATCTGACCTGTTCTGCAATTTGATAAAAAGCATGGGCCGAACACGTAACATGCTTACATGCTCTTACTGTAAAATGATTGTATCGATTTTGCTGCCTTTACCATGTAAGGCTGTTAGGAAGAGGAGCATGTTGTCATGCTGTATTCCACTAGGCCACAGGAAACACATAGATTTATCGAACAGTTTGCAAATCTGACAGTGATTAACAGCTTTCATAACCTCTGAGGTCAGAAGAACATTTGTCCGGCACTAATAGCTTCTAGTGTACCTATCACTACATTGGCTACATAATGCCCCTCTGAATCGGTTGTCTCATCAATTGATATATACATTTTTTTCCCATTCACATATTCATGTATTCGGTTTAACGTGTCTTCATAACACTTTTTTAGGTAACTTTTATGCAAAGTTGATTCATCAGGAATTGTATGACCAGTGTGATGTTCAAGAAAATCTCGTAATTTGGTATTACTTAATTTTCCTAGCAGAATATCTGCACTAACAAACACTTCACATAATTCTTTGTAAAAGAAAGATGACTTGTTACTTAACGTCGAAGCCGTTTCTTTTAACAGTAACTGAGACGCTTGTCTTTTTTCACATTTTGAAGAGCTCGCAAATGTTTTTCCCACCCAACATTCTGTTGTACAGTGAACCATTTGTCTGCAGCGATTTTAATTTCGCACACTTTACAGAACAGTACAGTTTCATCAGTAGAGAATATGTTTCTGCCAAACTCTAAAACATACTGTTTCAAACGGGATGCAGTTGACTGCTTTTGTTTCGGCATTTCAATTCCACAACACAACAAATTTACACACCTCACACTACTCTCTTACTGCAACAGTTCTAGCTCCTGAAGTCCTGCCTGATGCAATCCACAAGTATTGATTGATGTAATTGGCAATTCCTCAAATTGATGCATTATAAATTCACCAGCACTGTTAGGATGTTGAGCTGTGTTAATTACATGTTTACCACGCTTACAAATTTAATATTTCATAAAAGATTATGATATAAATGAACTTTTAATCAGATTATAAAAAAAAAGCAAAAAAAAGCCAATGGGTCAGGGTCAGGTCAGCCATGGGAATCGAACCTGGGCCTCCCGAATGTGGGCTATAGATGAAAATGCCCAATAAATTCAAGAAGGAACAAAATGACCGGAAAATGCATCTAAATGTTAAAAAATGACTATTATAAAAATGTGGGAAATATGCCTTTTGATAACCTATAAAAACCATGTATATCTAACCTATTTGTTCCAGAATGCACTAAATTTCCAATAAACATTGTCTGTGACTACTCAGAAAAAAGTAACTTTTCATCAAAATCCGGGCCCTAGTAACGACAGACGTGGAAACAAGGGAAGATGGAGACGTAGAAGGGGAATGTTATGCTCCAATGGTCAGAAAAACTTGTGGGAGAAAGCATTATGGGCTGAGCAGGAGAAGACAAGGAGAAGGGGAAAAGATGAGACAAAAAGCAAAGGGATTGCCGACTGCAGCAGGAAGAAGGGGGACACCTAGTGAAGAAAAGAAAAAAGTGGAGAAGTGAAAGTGGAGAAGTGACGAGTGATTGTGCTATTGTGAGGTAAGATTTAGGGGAAATGGAGAGAGGGGAAGAAATATATGCCAGAAATATGCAAGAGGCAAGTGAAATATTAAAGAAGAGGGGACTAAAGTAACTGAAAAAGGAAACTGTAAAAATGGTCAAAGATGGGAGGTAACATATGAAGGGAAATTTTTACCAAGAAGATCAAGATATAGGTCTAAATTAGAAAACTTTATATTTTCAAAACAAAAAATAAGTGGGGAATGGGATTGAAGTTGATGTTTTGTAATTTGGAGGGATTAAAAATTAAGCTAACTGTAGGAAAGTTACAAAGATTAATAGAAAACTTAGCCATTATAGTAGTAGAAATTTGGTTTGAAAATAAATACAGAGTTGGAGATGTTTAAATTTATAGCAAAGAGAGAAAACAAAAATAGTGATAGAGCAAGAGTATCAGGAGGAATAAGAATTCTGATTAGGAAGGATATAGAGGTGTTGCAGACACAATGGCATTAAGGCTCAGGGACAATGAAGTTTAATGGTTAATAATTAAGCAATAAGATAAAATTAATGTGAAGCAGTACTGATTCTGAATGCACAACAGCACAATCTGCTTGAGACTTCTTACTTATTGTCCATTTTTGCAATAATATACTAAGTACTTTATTAATCCAGTTAATTGGAAATTAATTGTTCTTTCACACTAGCCATGTGTAGGACGTACTATCAAGTGGTAGAGCCAGACTGAAAAATTCAATGCCATAGCCCGGATTTGAACCACAGATCTTCTGGACCAGAAGATCCATGGTTCAAATCCCGGCTATGGTACTGAATTTTTCAGTCTGGCTCTACCACTTCATAATCCAGTTAACTGTTTAGTACAAAGAAGTATAATCAGTGTTGGACATGTCAAATGATACATAAAAATATTTACTACTAATATAATTTTGAGTCGAACTATACTGGTCGAAAATCTAGAAAGTGATTGACATTTCATCCGGAGAGAGAGGCGACGTTGCCGCTTATTGCTGCCATGTGGAGAGCGCGATAGCACTATGCGTGCGAGGGTGATTCAGTTGCAACTGCAATGGGTATTTTATTATTATTGTTATTAATAATTATTTATAATGTTGTACACAAAGACAATAGTGCAGTCTTCGATCTACATGCAAACGCTACAGCATGCAAGAACACATAAATGTAAAGATAATCGTAACAAAAGAGGCATACCTGTGACATTTTGATGCTTATTGAAGTGGGAAATGCTGCTTACATAATTTTTCCTGGGAGTTTCTAATTTATACCCCAATGTCTAACTTTTTTCTTTAAAACACTTTTCTTTCCCAGTCTTAACCTTAATGCCCTTACTGATATCTACGCACACAAAGTCCTATCAAGCACCTTAGAGAATGGAACACTAGACTCCCCTTTCAATTTCTCCTCATCGAAGTATTCTCTCACAGAGCATATTATTTCACGTGTATCTCCTTTATTTGGAATACCTTTACCAAATAGTTTTATTTGGTTCCAGAGCACGTTCAGGTTTTTGCTTGTCACTATACTTAGACATAACTAAACATTCATTAAACACAATTGCAAACGATCTCAACACGCGCTCAGATACATGGACTTAGGCACACGTAAACCAAGGCAAATTACCACAAATAAAATGCAAAGTAACTTGCCAGTACAGGATCTCTAACTGTGAGAGCATTCTGTTTATGCAGCGTTATCAGAAGAGAAATAAAAACCTAGGTATTGTATTTACTGCAGCGTTTGCGTAATTCGCTTGCCCGCGTCATGCTAAGCACGTGTTACAATATCGGCAACCAAGGTTTAGCATCTAACGTCATGGAAATGTCTCGACTCTAATTGGTCATTTTAATCGTAACTATGACAACGGTTATGACGTACTCATCCCCTCCCATTTATTTAGACCGTTATTCCATGTGGTTACTAACTGTCAATCACATTCTAGTTTGGCGACCAGTATAATACTCAATGCTCCACTTATTGCTATTATTTACCTAGAACGCATTTCGTTAGGATCTTCCTAACACCATCAGCTGTTGTCGACTAATAGACGTTGGTTTGGTGAACTCATTAGAGGCGATAGGTGAGTCTCTGTCGGTATCTTGATGAACTTGAAGTTTGGATTTTCTTCAAAGGTAGTGTCGAAATTAAACAGTTTTCTTTCATATTTCTTTATGAAGATTTTTTCCCATGTGGTTAATGCAGCTGGACCTTGGACACTTTTTAATAAGTGGATTTCTCGTTCTATATCATGATTCTCCTTCCAAAAATGGTACGCAATCATGATACAGAACGAGAAATCCACTTATTATAAAGTGTCCCAGGTCCAGCTGCATTAGCCACGTGGGAAAAAATCTTCATAAAGAAATATGAAAGAAAACTGTTTAATTTCGACACTACCTTTGAAGAAAATCCAAACTTCAAGTTCATCAGGATACCGACAGATAGCACCTATTGCCTCCAATGAGTTCACCAATACAACGTCCATTAGTCGACAAGAGCTGATGTTAGGAAGGTCCTAACGAAACGCGTTCCAGGTAAATACTAGCAGTAAGTGGAGCACTGAGTATTAGTTTGACTCAAAATTATATTAATTTTGTGCTTCATTGTATTGTAGTCCTTACACATTGGAATATATTTGCTACTGTTTAGAGTGATCATTACTGTAAGAATATACTGTCTTTTGGCAAGAAAAAATGAAACTTTTACAGTACCTATCTCCTTAATAGTAAGTACAGTAAAACCTCATTAAACCAGACCTCTTTAACCCAGACCAGTTTTGGAAAAAAAAAAAAAATATTATGTTGTTTAGCCTAGTAAATGAATTGTTTTATAGGCGATAAATTGCTATTTTCAGTAGGTACATTACTTGAATTCTCTTGCCAGCAGATGAATTCATAGCACTCTCCCCAACTGCTTGGGAATAGGTTGGTAGCCTGTGCGCGCGCGCGCATGTGCGTGTGCATGTGCGTGTGCGTGTGTGTGTGTGTGTGTCTCTTGCCAGAAAACAAGATTGAAGCAGAAAAAATTAGTGTGGAAGGTAATTTTATATACATTTTTAAAAATATTGATGGCTGTTCCGATGTTGATCAAGAACACATTGACAATTTGTTGTAAATTGACAATGATGGAGGTTATAAACCTATTACAAAGAAAGACATTATTGCATCATGCATTGTTAATGAAAATGAGTTTTCAGATTTAATGTTGATCAAACAGCTGCAGTTATGATCCATGCACAAGCAGTATTAACCATAAAGAAACTGATGCTTTATTTTGAGAGTCAAGCTGAAACATTGCCAAATGCAACTTCTATTAAGTGGACGCAAGATCACGTGCTCGTAAGCGATACACTAAACTGAGACAGCAGAGACTCACTGTCTTTTTCACTACTGGCTAGTTTGTAGGTATATTGTCTACAGTGCAAATATATAGGTTATTACAGTACATAAAGTATGTGTTTTTAGGTGAAAGTGTGCCAATAGTAATTTTTTAACTGCATTAAAAATATTTCAGTGATGTACAGGTTCTTTTTTAAAATTATTATTTCTCCATCATTCTCTGGATAACCCAGATTTTCGTTAACTCGGATTGAACCTGGTCTGAGTTGATTCGGGTAAACAAGGGTCTACTGTACTTTGCTCTGATTCTGTTGACCAAGAAACAAGTGACAGATGTATCTGAACCAAAACTCCCTTTGCCATTTGCAAGTCACTTGTAATTCTTCAACAATTGACAATGAGTCGCACAAGGAGTCGCACAAGAGCCGTAGATGCAAACGAAGATTTGCGAAACATGTCCTCAAAATAGGTACGAAAGTGAAGCAGATGTGTAAAAAATACGACTCATCTAAAATTTAATTATTGACAATGAATTTATGCCAGTATTACTGTGATAGATGGTATGCACTGTACCCAATTTTGTTTCCCCAAAGGGCAGTTGAAGCAGTTCTATGTCAATGTTCATTCAAGGATTACGTGGTAAATGATAAATTATTATCCAATTAGGTTAGTTATAAACTGTTACCAATTTATTGTTGTAAAAAATGTTTTGAAATTTTAATATGTTATTCAATTTAGTTAACAATGAGAAAAATGAGTGTACCACAGATTCATCTAGGACTCTAGGAGGTTTCTTGGCAAAGGGAGACAGTTCCTTATACTACATGTGCACGATAAGTTGAGTGTTCGGCTCCCAAGTCCTCATTTGGTAGGTTTCACCTAACTCCATAAACACAGATGACAACTTGGAAACATGAAATGCGCTATACTAGTACACTACTCTAGTACACTGACATCTAGTGGCTAATATACTATGCTTTTACGTGCACTTTGTTTTCTGTGTGCATTAGTTTTGTGCAAGTTTGAGGTTAATTTCTATATCTTAACCAGTTTGTAATTATGGCAAAGGACACACCAACCTCATCATCATATGTACCTTCTGAACAACGAACTCCAACTCGGAAACACGCATGTACCATCGTGCATAGTGATGGCCACAAAATAACAGCAAAATTTGCGACATACAAAAGAATAACAACCAGTTAATGTTCCCAGTCAGCAAATCCATAGAACGAGTTGCTGCTTACAGGAAAAGCCTCAGCACTGCCAGGTGTATTAATTCATTTTGTGCATCTCATCCCAATGAATCTTGAAAATGCCAGGAAAAAGCAGATAAGGCTGTGATCTGTGTATGGTAATAACTAATAGTGATGGTTTCTTTCTTTCTTCTTTTCCCTTCAATGCTTTTCCTTTTGCCTTCCTCCTTTCCTTATATCTTGCTCTTTACTTTCTTTTTCTCTTGCTCTGAGCGAATGTAAGAGAAACGAACAGGGAAGTATTTTATTTGGACAAATCTTGGGTAGATATGATGGTTGAGAAATGATGGCAAAAGGACAATAATGTTTTGGGTGTCACTGCTTGGGGAAGTGCCTCTAAAAGACTAATTGTTGCCAGTGTTTGATTCAGAAGAGGACTTATTAAAGAAGCACAATTAATATTTGCGGCCAGGTTCACACAAGGGAATTATGGACAAATGAATTCACATAATTTTGAAAAATGATTTAGCTCACAGGTTCTTCCTAACCTTTCACTGTCATCAATTTTGGTCATTGATAATGTACTGTAACACTCTCGACAGTTGGACAAAACTCCGACAAGATACGACCTGAATGCAACAATGATATGTTGGTTGGAAAGAAAGGGTATTGCCTGTAATTATGAAATGACGAAAACTACACTCTTCTGTTTGAGACCAACAAACCTAGGAGCAAGACTTATGTTGTGGATGTTAAGGCTCTCAAAAGGGGACACACTATTATTCGTCTACTTCCGTATAACTGTGACCTGAATGCAATTGAACTGGTGTGGGCAAAAATAAAGAATGTTTTCAGAGGATGCAACATTACTGGTGATACATCAGCCACAAATCTGCAGTAACTTGCTATAGAAGCATTCTCCTCTGTAACTGCAACAGATTGTGAAGGAAACTGCAAGAAGGTCCAAGAGCTGCAAATGAAATTTGAAGAAATGATGGTGTAATAGAAAATGCAAGTAATGAAATTATCATCAACACATCAGAGGATACTAGAGATGAAACTGATGCAGTGGACTCAGAAATCAAAGAATCACAAAGCGAATGAGTGTGTATTTATAGGTGTCATAATATTTATTTTTTATAGTTGATAGATACAGTCAACATGTTTTTTATTCTTATGTGTTTCATAAATAGTAAATATATAAACATACTGCTTATCGGATCGAGTTCAATTTACTGTGTGTCCACACATCTCACACTTGCGGCACATATCTTTACTTATCTTACACGCTATTTTGCTGAACTGTGTTTTTCAAGGCTGACTACACTGCAGAAACAAGAGCGTTAGCTCTCACTTCTTCCCCTCTGCCCGCACCACACCATAAATCCAGCGCTCAAGTTATCGTGCGCATATATTATATGGAAAGTCTGGCAACCCTAAACAAAACAACTTAAAAACAAATTAAGTGTAAAAGTATCAAAATGGTTGAATCTAATGATAGTCAAGTTTGAATTTTAGACCCATTTGTTTTTATACTTCAGTATCTATTCTTGAAATAGCAAAAAATTCAATGTTTGCTTCACTAAAAAAAGAAATCTTACAAACATTTCTTAGGAGCTTTTTTTAAAAGAAAACTCATGATTCATTTACCTCTTCCTGATTTCTAAACAATGCAGCAAGAAGTGTCATTGGCTGAAGTTGCATATGGCCAGATCTATTCCATACTTCATTAAACTCCTCGATATTTGGGTCATCTGGCAAACCTGTGAAAGAAAAACTGATATATGTGAATCATTACGTCAGACTTGTAAAAATGAATTCCAAAATCATGATAGGAACTATAGGCCTACAGCTTTCCATGTCAACACTATTTCCCTGAACTAATGAAACCTTAACAGCCACCTGAGCATTTAATTTCTCTTGTCTGATTCTTCTACTGTGTGGCAAGCCTTCAAGAGAAAGTCAATCTATACAAGTACTATTAACTTCAAATGTGATGAACTGATAGAGGAATTTTTGCAAAAACTAGTCCTGTTATAATATAAAAGATAAGTGAAGTTTAATCACAATTATTACTCGAGATTTAACTGTATTGGAACACCACAGTGAAGCGAAATAATTATTAATTTTTAGATGAGTCGTATTTATTACACATCTGCTTCACTTTCGTACCTATTTTGAGGACATGTTTCGCAAATCATCGTTTGCATCTTCGGCTCTTATGCGACTAAAGCTTGATCCAGTGGTGTGGGTAATTCTGGAGCTGCTGCTGCCATCTGTTGATTTAGTGATGAACTTAAATGTGGGATTCTCTTCTGGCAGGATTTCAAAGTTCATTAGTTGGTTTTTATGTTTTTCTATGTATATTCTCTACCATATGACGAGTTCACTATGTTTTTGTACGTATTTTAGTAATTCTGTGCTATCTTCAATTTCATGATTTTCAGACCAGAAATGAGCTGCTATTGCTTATGCTATTGCTGCTCTGATATGACTTAAGAGGATAAATTAAGGGGAGGGAAGAAGAAGCATAAATACATTTATGCACTATTTATTTACTTATGCTAAACCATAGAAGTGAGCATGACCGGTGTTCAACCCTGGCTCTGTACCAGTCATACTCATATTTTACAATAAATCCTTATATCTAATTAATTACGCCAATGTAGGTTTGTTATTGGTTCTATTCACTGTCCATAACCATTCGTTTTTCACTTTGTGCAAGATTTGTCCAATCTTCTTGCTATCATTATAAACATTTCACCTAAAGCTATATTTCTAATTTGAACCATTTCTTATTAGTATACTCTTTTCTCCAAATTTTTGTCCCTTTACACTTAAAAATTATATATTCTAGGTTCTCGTTTCCACCAAATATGGGACAGTTTTTACATTTATGCACTAACACTTTGCCCATTTTATGTATTTCAAGATTTGAATCATGATCCCTGTCATTATAAGTGTTGCTTGAAACTGATCCACTTTCTTGATATCTACCATGTTTTTGCTACCCATCAGCAATAATCTCATCTTATAGTTCCCCACACACAACTAGATTGTCATAAAAATGCACAAAGGCATCAAAATTTGCACCCTAATGTATGGCTAGTTGATTAATAGGCACAATTTCACTCTTACTGGTACCATCATCCTTAAGATTCCAGATTTAAAGGAACAGTGTTTGGTGGTGGAGAAAAATATCTGCTTCCAAGCAGCCAAAATAAATTCCATGGCTCATAAAAGCTAATGGCAAGGTTTTCATTTCCTGCATCAGTGTTATTAAATGATGAACCAGCATTTTTCTATAATAAACTCTTAAATTTGCAGTGATGCAAAATTCAAGTGGCTGTAGATGACTGGTAGTTAGAAAGGAAAAATTCCACTTTAACATTTATCAAAATTATTTGACATGAATGTGTTGCACATTGATCCATAAAAGGATGAATCTTCTTCTGTTTCTTTTTCATTCAAATGTCAAATTTCTTTAACCAAAGTTCCATTAAAATCATATTCTGTAGCTTTTGCTTTCTTGCCCTTAAAATACCTTGGTTTCCTGGATTTTCCTATCATAAATGGCAGAAGTTGATCTGTCTGCATTGGTTGCAAAAAGAATTGTGACGCAAATTTCAATTTCCTTCCCTACGTCGCAATGTATGCTGAGAACAACATTGTAGAATAGGCCAGTCTCGTCACAGTTGCGGATGTTTCGAGGCTGATAATCGCTTAAGATTGCTGGTAGAACTTCTTGCTTCTTTGTTATACCATGATGTCATTCACTGCATTTGACTCGCTGAAAATTGTTTTGCCTGTGATTTCATGATCTTTAAATCCTTGCAACCATCCTGATCATGAATATAAACTGTGATATGGAAAATGCATTTTGAATTTCTTTTAAGATAGTGTATGCCATATACTCATTTAATTACATAAAACTCTAAGGTATTTCACTGAAATTTAATTTGGATAACTGTGAATTGCATATAAATGCATTACGTCTAAGTAAGGTAAGATTAAGATGTTTCTAAATTACTTTTTTTCCAGGGATCTGCAAATATTTATATACAAAACAAATTCCATATAACTGAGTTATGTATAAATCAGGTTCAACTGTATAAATAAACATATTTCGATAATGAACATAAAAAGACATTATACACAGGTAATATGCAAAACAGAGCAGGGATAATTTTGTAGTTATGTACAGAAACAAAATCAAACACTTCCCTGAATTTATAAGATTTAACAAATTTGTATATATAAATACAATTTGAAGTTTGTTTTAAACTTTTACTAGGCTTTTACAGCCAGAACATCTCATCATTTTGTTATATTTAATTAGCAATGCATACAGCTCAATATACACCAAACTCTTGCTAATCCGGCCCTCAGTAGTCCAGCCTCTCACAAGGAAAGTACTTGGGCTTTAACAAACATATCTGTATGAAAGTTTAGTTACAGGAACATTACGTACCTCTCAATGTGCTGGTGGGTGTCATTTTTCTGAACTCTGCAATCATGCTCTGGACATCGCTGTAGATGTCATTGTAGATGCCATACGCAATGCAGATACCATAACTATAAATGTAAATGCGGACTTTCAATAGAACGCTCACAACAATATGAATGACTGCAAAACGCACAGTGAAGAAAAGTTGATCGTATGTCATATTTGCACATTTTATAATATCAGTGTTGAACGCAAACATCAATTACACTTTTGAAGTTATCCACTGGTTCACCAATATCATAGCAAAGCGTTCTGCCATGTGTAACGAAGCATTGGTCTATATACTCCCACAGATAACTGATTGTAAATGACAGAATGCAAATTCATGATAAAGAACGTAATGCAATTTTGGCTGCATATTACTGCAACGTAGTTTAATAAAGTCTGTTATTCACTTGGCATATATTTTATACTGCCTGATGAAATAGACATCCAGAAGTTGGGCATATTTTATAGTTTTAGGCGGAATGATTTTTAAATCTACATCTTTTCCGCCAGATGCTTCCAGAAATACTTGTTCATCCTCAAGTCCAGACCAGGAGTCACAAAGTACTAATGATTTTTCTCGACAAATTTGGATTCAAAACTGACAGAAAAAATGTCTTTAGATGTTGCAATTCCTTTCTTGGAAGTGTTGAAAACAGTGATGTTATGATAAATTAAATTTAAAGGGAGTTGATTAATGACACTAAACAACACTTACTTTTAAATTTTTTCGGAACATGTTTCAGAGACTTTGCCTCTATCGAGTCGATGGCCGGTTGAGGATAGTCTCTGAAGCATGTTCCGGAAAAATTTAAAAGTAAGTGTTGTTTAGTGTCATTAATCGACTGCCTTTAAATTTAATCTTCGGATGTTGTTTCATCATCTTCCCACTCACACTTGCATCGATGAAGACATTTGGAGGGCACCGGTTTCTATATCCCTTGACACAGGGTCTAAACTTTCCATTAGGTTCTTGGAAGCTAATATAGAGTTTGTCTGCTGATCGTTCTTGATATAGCAACCTTGATTGTGTAACTATGTGTTGCACTGTCAACTGACTGCAGCATCGAGACATGTTTCTCTCCCTTTTCATGGATAGTCTTCTGTCAGAAGAAAGCTCATAGCTGAACTGACTCTGATCACAGTTCCATATAGAACTAATTTCTGTTGTGATATGAGCTCTTTGAATCAGCTCTTCATCATCATCCTTATCTTTTCGAGCTTGGAGCATAGTGATACAGCATAATGTTAACCTAAACTCCTTTTTCAAATTAGTAATAAATCCTAGTGAAGTTGTAAAGTTTGTACACCCAAGATTTCTGGCTATGTCCAATGTCCAATGTTGTAAATGCCAATAATGAATAGCAGAACCGCATTCTCGCCTTCATCGAATTTCGCCATTACACGCTCCTTGATAATCTTGAACACAGTGCATGATTTCCTTTGAAAACTATTTCCTTCTCGTTTCTTTGCCACACAGTCCAGTATGTTTTTAATATTGCTTTTAGTTTCAGTTTAGGGTATCTTTTTAGAAGCTTATTGTATGTGTTGAAACCTCTTATGTGATAATCATCTTATGTTCTCTAGTGTGTTGTCATCAAACGCTGTGATACTTGTGACTAACCTTCTATCAGGATCAGGAGAGGGTTGGAATTCACTGTCACTGCTTCCATCGCCTCTTCCCACACTTGCCGTATCACTACCGCATGCAAATGAGTTGTTCGTCATTATCATCACTAGCATCATAATTATATGTTAGTGTTATAACAGTATCTGTTTCTAACTTATGCTCATATTTCTGCATTATAACAGATAACTGGTTGAAGAATCCTGTAGTGTGGAGCAGAGGATCCTGAATCGGAAGGAAGAAGCTATTCAACAAGGAGCAGCAAGTGAAAAATCTACTCAAGTTGAAGGAACACACAGTATGGAAACTAGTGAACATGAACTCTCAGACAATGGTGAAGGTAATTTTTTATAGCTGCTGATAACAAACAACTAGTAGTATTACTTCTGAATGTACAGTATTTAAATAATGAGACAGATTCAATAGAACTTCTTTTAATACAACATAGGGTTAGCATAGCTGTACTTTCTGAACATGCTTTTCATATGAATAATCTAGCCTTAGAATTTTTAAATACTATACTCTGCAGAATAGCTTCTGTAAAGAAAAACACAAAGGAGGTGGGGTAGCTATTTTTGTAATAAATGATATCTTAGATTTGTATAAAATATCTACAATCCCAGTTAATGCTACAGAAAAAATCTTTGAAGTTGCTGGAATAAAAATCTCCGGCCTTTTAAATCTCAAAATATTTGATTTTTATAGATCACCAAGTGAAATGGTCACCAGCTTTATTGACAGTTTGAGTGATCTCTTGCAACTTCTAGATCATGGTATAATGATTTTGTTAGCTGGGAGTTTTAACATTAATCTAGACCTCAGCAACACTGATTACCTAAAATTACATGACATATTTAATGCTCATAATATAGTGGATCATATATTAAATCACACACGAGTAACACTAAAAACGGCTAGCATTATAGTTCATATTGCCAGTAACAAGTCTGACGAAATAATAACTAAAATGTTACTCTATGACTATTATATGTAAACTATTTACATAGAAATGTGTCATCATCATCATCATCATCATCATCATCATCATCATCATCATCATCATCATCATCATCATCATCATCATCATCATCACCACTACCATCATCACCATCACCACCACCACCACCACCACCACCACCACCACCATCATCATCATCATCTTCATCATGATCATCATCATCATCATCATCATCATCATCATCATCATCATCATCATCATCATAATCATCCACATTCTTCCACTCAGGAAAATATATTTAAGGACTAGATTTTGATAGCGTGTTTATGGGTTGGCACTGCTGTCTTAGATATTATCATAGAAACCTCATTACCCTTTGCCTTCTAGTGCTGAAAGAAATAACTTTCTGAATTCTGAAGCAGTTTCAATTCCATTATAAAATCTAACACATTTATAAAATGTGTACCACTAACTTCAGCTTCATATTAGAAAATTTTGCTCTGTACCACACCAAGTGCTCAATTCCAAAACTGGGCAATGATAAAAGAGATGCTATCTCTACTGAACTTATGTAAAGAATCTTCTGAGAGAGGGAGCCAATTACAAGAGATCCAGACAAAAACCAACTGCGATGAGTCATTAATCAGCTGATGATGAGACTGCAGCAGTTTCGAAAAAGTTCCTGATTTTTTAAAAGGACGTGAGTGAAGTTACAAGTTTTAAAAGGTATGACTCAATTTTAGTCTTTATACAGGCTATCTCATATTTTAGGATGTATGATAATACATAAGAAATGCACTGAGCACAAAATGGAAGGAATAATTTATCTCACTTTTGAAAGTACATCTTTTATTACAAAACCTACCAATATATGGTCCAATGCCAAGGGAGAGCATTGTGTTCACTAGTTCACCAGCAAAGTTTCCTTCCAATATCTTATGTAACTCTGACCAGATGCGCTCCCCTGATATTTGAGAAAGTCCCTGGATATTGGCCTTTATTGCAGTAAGAGTACTTTCTTCGTGTTTGTCTGGAGATTCTGCTATTTGTCCGCAAAATCTGCAATATACACAAAAATAAAGTAACATTTAGCAAAATTGTATATGCAACACAACAGATACAGTGATATATTGAAGTATATACAAAATAAATGTATTTGCTGACTAGTAATTCAACATTTATCATCAAAATTAAATGTATTATTAAATGCTCAACTGAATATATGTTTATTCATATTATGGTAATATCCCTTAAGACAGAAAATAAATTCTAATTTTTATAAAATAAAATAAGTTCTAATTTTTATAAAATTTTATCAAATTTAAAATTATATTTTCCCAGTATCCATTATCTAGGGATTTTAAAAGTGCACTTTCCAGAGAGACAAAACTGCACCATCTAATTTTGAATTAAGATCCTAAAAATGTGTTCAATGAAAATGAAATGGGCTGTTATTGTGCACTGCCTTCAAAGTCTCTTCCAATTCAAGAGATAAGTGTCAGCAGAAAAATTTCCAAGAAAAGACTCACTGTATTGCAGTGCGGAAACATGTTGAGAGAAATGGAGATGCCACTGGTTATTGGAAAGGAGGAACACCTTGATGTTTAAAAAATCTAGACGTCAGCAAGCTTCCAGTTACACGGCAAAGCAATAAATAGGTCTGGATGAAGAGTGGTCTGGGCTCTTTCGATGCCAAAATGAAAAAAGAAAATTGCAAAGTGCTTCTTTTCCTAGACAATGCAACAAACATGCCATTCTAACAGCAAGTTATCAAACATAAAATTGGCTTGGTTACCACCCGATTCAATGAGCATTACACTTCCCATGGACCAGGTAGTTATTTACACATTCAAATCCCATTTTACGCTATATTTGATGCAATCTCTTATTTTAAGTATTGAGACTGAAAGTGCATTTGCTCTTACATGGACAGTTTCTTCCTGGAATGCAAACTGAATTGGTCTGCTTTCCGTTGTTTAAGGACTATGATACAATGAAGCACAAAATTAATACAATTTTAAGTCGAACTAATACTCAATGCTCCATTTATTGCTAGTATTTACCCAGAACGCGTTTCATTAGGATCTTCCTAACATCATCAGCTGTTGTCGACTAATGGATGCCGGCTCAGTGAACTCCTCGGAGGTGATAGGTGTGTCTCTGTCGGTATCTTGATGAACTTGAAATTTGGGTTTCTTCAAAGGTAGTATCGAAATTAAACAATTTACTTTCCTATTTCTTTATAAAGATTTTTTCCCACGTGGTTAATGCAGCTGGACCTTGGACACTTTTTAGTAAGTGAATTTCTCGTTCTATGTCATGATTTTCCTTCCAAAAATGGTACACTACCGCCGATTTATCTATTTCTTTATTCCTTATGTTCCTAAAGTGCTGCTCTTTAAGCCTAATGTTCACGTTCCTTTTTGTTTTTCCAATGTAGACTGTAGGTCTGTGACTGTGACTGTTTGATTTCTTTGACTTTAATAAGGAAACTTTGTTGAGTCTTTAAGTTTACTTGTGATTTTCTTTTCTCCCAGTCATTATAAGGTAGTCTGATTAATTTTTCATATTGTATGATGGCTGCTTCTTCAATGTCAAAATCAAGTCTTGGATTATTTGTTAAAATTTGTAGAGCCAGTACTGGGGTAGTTTTGACTGCTCCCATTACTAGGCAAAGAATTTGATTTTGCAGAGTATTAACCTTTTCCTATATCTGCAGTTATTAATATCTTTTCACAATATTAAAAGTGTTGGTTTAATATACATCTTGTAGAAAGCATTTAAAGTTTGTGTAGTGCTTCCCCATTTCTTGCCTACCAATCTCTTTGATAGTAGTAATTTTTTCTCAGCTCTTTTTCCTCTCCATATACTATCAATGAGTTTCCTTCATATTAATTTTGCATTATCACACAAAAAGTACAAATTTTTAAAGCACACTTTTTTGTGTGAACCATTTGAGGTATTCCTTGCTATAGGTTTGAATTATCCAAAAATTATAGTTTTCTCAAATGATAATCGCCATTCAAATTTTTACCTCTTGGTCAACAAAGAGAATGAATTTCAAAGGCTACACATAGTGACAAGCTCTTAAAAGATTTGACTAAAGCTTAAAGTATTGTGACTTTGTGGGTTCGTCTAAGTTTCAGAAATACAAATAGTTCTTTATTTCCACCAAATTACAGTTAGTACACTTACAAATCACATAACGTTCACAATCATGTAACACTCACAATTACAATCCACACTGCACTCGCTACTCAGCACCTTGCAGTACAACTCTCTCTCGATCCGACTAAGAACTCCTCTGACACATGTACACAATCTTCCAGTCCGTTCACTAGCACTGCACTCTTCATGGCTGCTCGCCAAGAACTAACTCTCCTCCAGCCTAACGCATCGCTTATATAGACACCAACTGGGCAATCCAGAAGCTTCCGGGTTAGATCAAATATAATGGTTGTTCCAGAAGTCAGGGGGTGGGGAAAGGGACGGTCCATTGACTTGTGGTAGTTTTCCCCCACCCCTTTAGCGAGCGCCAACCAGTCACAAGGGTAGGCGTAGCCTGAGCGCTTTCTGTCCCCCACCCTACATGCCAGTTGGTCGAGCCTTCCGATAATTGGGTGACAGTATACTGTATTCCCATATTCCCTTTGCACCTATGAGAAAATTAGCAATAAGATAATTTCTGCAAAATTTTATCTCAATTAACATGAAGTAGTTAGAGGAATAGGCACTTGTAAGAATAGGTGGCACAAAAGTAGGGAAACTAATGCGAGTGCAACTCATCAGATTTTTTCATGTTTTCCAATTGTGGATTCCATAACTGTTTGCAATATGTACTTATTTACTTTGGTATTTAATTCTTTGGGTCCAATGGACCAGGTGTATGCATAGAAGGATTAAGATTATAACTGAAGAAGGCTATATTAACTTAATCCCTGCTTACTGTAGCACAATAAACTGTCATAACCAACAATCAAATTTTTCCAATCATGTAATGTTAAAAGTTAAAATTCTTCTTCTCTTTTGTATAGGACACACTTCTGTTCATTTATGGTTCTCTACCCTTTATGCCATTTTAGGCATCGGATGAGGTAGCCACAACTATGGATCAGAGTAATGGGTGATCACACCAGTCCCTGGAATGAGAGTGAGGGAAGTAAAGGAACGGAACGAGGGTGAAGTGGATGAAAGGAAAGACAATAATGGAGCAATTGGTCGAATGATGGCAAGGGAAACTGGAGGCCACTGAGAAAACCCACCCCAGCACCATGTTGTCCACCACAAATCTCACTTTGTGGTTGCCTGGGAGCGAACCCATGCTGCCTTAGGAAGAATCAAGTGATCTAACCGCTTGCCATGGTGCAGAAATGTTAAAATTGTTTCACATAAATCTCTGTTTTATTTATATCAGTTGATTCACAGAGATTTTTGTTGTACAGTCTTTCCAATTTGCTTTTTTAAGTTGCTTCTAGGTTTATGGATTAAATTTTTCTTATTGAGTTAAACAGTGCCCATTACAGTTCTGTGTCCTGAACCAACATTTTTTAAAGATTTGTTTGGTCATTTGTGTGTATAAATTATAAATTATTAGAAGTAGGTCAGGATTGGTACCAGCATCGAAGTTGTGAATAAAGATTGGCAAATCTTCTTTATGGTAAATTACCTCTACAGTTTTAGTTAATTAATGAAAATTAATTTAATGTCAGGACGGCACATTGGCGATGGTACCTCAATGGGTTAGAGTGACTGGACAGAAATCAGGAGATCTGTGGTTCAAATTCCGGCCATGGCATTTAATTTTTCATGTTGACTATCTACCTCTACAGTTGTTGAATTTAGCAGTTCTTTGTTGATTACTAGCAATGTTTGTTTTATCGTAGCCCCATTGTTTTAAATGAGCATTAAAATTTCTAATTTATGTTGTATATGAATTGATTATGTTATTTTCAAGATTAGGAATATTGTTTGAAGAATTATAGAAATATTTAATTTTTAAGTATGATTTACTCTACCACATATCAGTTTAATTATTTCCTTTTTATCTATGCTGTTCATTTCTTTAATGATTTTAAAAAATGAAGATTTGTTCAAACTCTGACTGGAATAACACTAAACATTAATTAAATATTATCCAAGAGAAAAGAAGATATAGAGCTCACAATTGAGCATAAAGGGACACAGTTGTGGAGAAAAGAATGTATAAATGAGAAATGGTCCAAAATGGACAGAAAGATTGCATTAATTAAAATGTTCAGTAAAGACCCTCACCAAATCAACATAAATCATTTTAACTGCTACCGCTACTGCCACCACCAATCAAAACATGCTCTCTCTCTCTCTCTCTCTCTCTCTCTCTCTCTCTCTCTCTCTCTCTCTCTCTCTCTCTAAATCACCACCATCAAACATGTAGCATATGTAACATTTTACTGAAAGAGGAAAGCATTAAGAACTATTACTACTACACACCAAGAAAATATGATAACCATTCGTTTATGAAGACAACAATACATTAAACCAAATGCAATGATACATTACATTCCCTATATTGCACAGGACACTAACAACCATCCATAAATCCTTGTACTGAAATATAGGCCTTGCTGCATAGATAGTTTTTAAGAGCAGACTTATACGTATCCATTTTTCCCAATTTTAAGTATTTTGGAAGTGCATTGAATATTATGATACATTCATAATATTATCCTTTAAGTCAATCTAGCACTGGGTTTGTGCAAGTCCATTCTTTGTCAAGTATTTATGCTATGTATATTCACATTCTGTGTAAAGTAATCTTGATTTTTTATATGGAAACACATAAGCATAAAGATATATTCACAAGAAAGTGTTAAAATATTCAGTCTTTGAAACAGACCCTTACATGGAGTTGTAACATTGATGCCACATATCACTCATGGCTCTCTTCTGCAATATAGAAACTTGCTTACTCTCCACCGAGATACCCCAAAATATCAAACCATATTTCATTATAGAACAAAAATATGCATAGTATACCTGTTTTAATGTCTGAATTAGACAAAAATGGTTCAACAATCTAAGCGCAAAAGTATCTGATCTCAACAATTTTAAGGGAAATTAATGCGTAGCTAGCAGAAGTTATATAATGAATAGTTAACAGCCTGATCTGAATACTTAATTATATTCATTTTTATTTGCAATAAGCTTAATTCAAATAAATACAAATTCTAAATTAGCTATTAACAAAATTTTACTTCAACAGCCAGTTTCAGAAATTGATTTACTGCATATACAATGTTCCAATGACTAAAGAGAGTTTGAAAGAACAGCAGCATATGGTTAAAATAGCAATAACATACACATTCAACCCAAACCTCATAAAGGACATGCTAAAAAGGGAGGTGAAACTCAAGAACATTTCACAAATGACCACACTAACACTATTAAGTATGACTGGAAGTACAGAAAATTCACCTACTACCTTTGGACTTCAAGAAAATTTAAACAAGTCTTCAACAAGTTAAACATAAAACCAGCCTTACAAAACAGATACAGTTTGAAGAGCTTGCTAAACAAACCTCTTAAACATACAATCCTGATCACATCAAAATCCAGAATCTATCAGATCAGTTGTGAGAAATAAGAGAAATACTACATAGACAAAATGAAAAGATACTTGGAAACCACTCTAAAAGAACACTAGAGAAACACAAAACTAAAATAAATCTGCTATACTATACCATTTTTAATAGAAAATTGTTAACACTGGTCAAAATATAAAATTGCTAAAACCTCAACAATGCAATTGAACATCTGAAAAAATTAACACATAATTAAAAACATTAACAGTGTAATCAATTTTGAAATTCTGCTACTAAACAGTGTTAAAACTTTTTTGGCCCTAACTATAGATAGCACAATCAGTATCAGCAGGAAGAGGAAACAAGAGACAGTTTCATTCAACCAGATAAGGACAAATGGCCTTGAAAATGTTTAAATTGTGCACCAACAATTAAAAAATGAATCTGTGAGTAAATAAGTGTAACTACTTATTCTGAAAAACACTCCAACAAATGTAGAACAATGCTGCTTATTGTCCTTTGTAGAGTACATTTATAGCAAAATCTTTGAAACTGAAATATTTTAGATGATCTGATGTTAAATTTGTTTCTTTAATTTGATCATGATTATCAATAGTTACCCAACCTGAAAATCACAAACCTTACACTGAATCTCACTGCAAAGTCTGTGCAAAAGCAATGTTTTTTTCTAAAATAAATGAAAATTTAAGCAATTATGTACACTGTATTAAGAATATGTTAAGTGTTAACAAATATTATATATTTATGCAATGTTATGTTACAAATGTGTCTTTGATTACAGTACACAACAAAATAATTTTTTCCCCCCTGCTAACGGGTTGAAAATACATCCTTATAGTAGGTCAAATGCACTGAAAACAGAAGTGAAGTCCGATTTGCTCTGGCACACCAGGAAAAAAATATATGTACATGTAAAGGTTATCAAGGATAATGCTATTAACTACTTTTTTTGTTCCATTTATACTCCGCCTTTAACTGCAGTGGTCATATCGGTGGTCATTCTCCTTAACTTGTATATGCTGGATTGCCGTTTGGACTTTTTTTTTAAATCATTAGATCACGCACACATTCACATTCTCATTCATACTTCCATACTCTGGGGAAGGTGGATAATCATCTTGGCTGGAAAAAAATCCCCACCCCCAGACAGGAATCGAACCTAGGATACCTCACACAGCAGGCAGGTACTCCAGCGAATGAGCTACAGGGCCAGCTACCAGACTGGTCAACATCCCTCTCACAGCAAAAGAATACAAAACAGAATACAACAAAATTATTGAAACAGCACAAAAAAATGATTTTCCCAAATCATTAGTAGACAAAAAAGTGAACTTAGCAAAAAAGAAGAAGCTAATAAAGGAAACCAAAACCCTCTCAGCTACAGAAACTAATATGATTTTCAAAAAATTCACTTACCATCCATGGGCCTTTGATAAATTCAAAAAAGTCTTCAAAAAACAAAACATTAAACTAGCACCAGTCAACCATTTCTCCTTAAAAAACCTAATTTGCTCAAACATCAAGGATGCCATTCCATCTAACAAGAATCTGGTATATATCAAATTGAATGCAGTGACTCTAGTCAAATTTATATTGGAAAAACCAAAAGAAATTTAGAAACAAGAGCAAAGGAACACTTTAGAAACATAAAATATAAACAATTAGAAACATTAGCAGTTGCCACGCATTTTTGGGAGAAAAAAAAACACAACAGAAATCCAGAACCAAAAGTCAACATACACCAGGAACTATCCACATGGGAACAAATCTTCATTTCAAAAAATAGGAACAAAGTATTCAATTTCGACATCCCCCAGAAAGATTTGTTCAGCAATTTCCTTGAACCGCCACCAGAGGAGACCTATGACAAAATATCGTCAACTACATCAATAAGAACCAGTCGATGGCTGATTGAGGATGGAGGCAAAGTCTCTGAAGCATGTTCCGGAAAAATTTAAAAGTGTTGTTTAGTGTCATTAATGGACTCTCTTTAAATTTAATTTATTATAATAACATTGTTTTCAACACTTCCAAGAAAGGAATTGTAATGATAATGTTTGATTTAGCTTTTTTTTCTTGGCGAAGCCGTTATTCTGTATGAATTTTGTTGGTGAATAAATTTGAATCTGAATCTCTAGTCACCTCCAAATCAGACTGATGGACGAACAGGAGAAATTGCATGGGATCTCATGCCTGCATACTGTAGCTCACAGACAAATTAGAACTTGTCGCAGACTAGTAGAACTGCCCAATTCTGCCTGCTAGTTTTTCCTACCGCACACTCATCTTTCCACAGATGCATAAAGCAGAGAAACCTTGAGAATACACACACATACACACAGAGATTTATCCAGATTTTGTTATTAGAAAGACCTCGAACTCTGTGCAGTTCAGTTAATTGGAAGTCATTTGAACTTAGTCATAGTAGCCATTTATCGATCTCCCTTAGGAAATTTTCAAATTTTTAAAAAGCAATTAGAATATGCTCTGAACTTTCTATTTAAAACAAAAAGAGAAATAATCATTTGTGGTGACATAAATGTGGATTATCTGAAATCGAGTCTTCAAAGGGAACAGTTTACCTCTTTATTTACCACATGACATACAGTTAACTTTCCAACAAGAATACAAAATAATTCATCCACAGCTATTGATAATATATTTGTAAATTCAGATATAACTAAATTTTGCTCTGTCTCATCAAAAGCTAATGGACTATCAGATCATGATGCACAAATTCTAAGGATTGATAAGATAAATTTAAAACTCAAACCTAAATACACATATACGAAATACAGGGAAATAAACGAAAATACTCTGAACGAATTTAGTAAGAACCTTAAACTTGAATCTTGGAAACAAACTTATGAGATTAATGGAATCAACAATAAATATAATAGCTTTCTTCAATGCTTTAAAACTCACTTTGAATTTTGCTTCCCATCTAAGTATAAAAAAACATTTAACTTCAAAGAAGACAATTCCTGGATCACTTTAGGAATTAGAACCTCATGCAGGCATAAAAGAGAACTATATCAGCTAGTTAGAATCAGTAACAATTCGTATTTAAAAAACTACCACAAAAAATATTGTAAACTTCTAAAGAAGGTAATAATAGCAGCTAGAGTATTGCATTATAATAAACTAATTCAGAACTCAGACATTAAAATAAAAACCATTTGGAATATAATAAAAAATGTGACACATAAACACTCATTAGAAAATTGCCCAATAACACTCAATGTTGACAATAATGAAATTGCCAAACCTCTTGAAGTTGCAGAATTGTTTAATAAATTCTTTTTGGATGTAACAAAAAAATTAAATATTAATTATGGAAGTAAAGATGCAGCACTAGAATTTCTGAGATCAAGTTTCACAAACTCGGTACCTACATTTAAAGTCAGTTTAACTACACCTAGCGAAATAAATAAAATTATTGACTCTTTAAAAATGAAGAATTATTCTGGTTATGATGAAATAACTACAAAAATCTTAAAATCTTGCTCCTCACAAATTAGCATTCCCCTTAGTTATTTATGTAATGAGTCTCTAAAGACTGGTATTTTCCCTGACAGAATGAAATACTCAATTGTTAAACCTCTTTTCAAAACAGGCGAATGCAAAACTGTTTCAAATTATAGACCAATATCTCTATTGCCAAATTTTTAAAAAGTTCTTAAAAAAGTAATGTTCACCAGACTGTATAAACACCTTGAATATAACATACTTGTCAGTAAATAAATATTAAAAGCAGAAGCATTATTAACAGTGAAGTATTCTTCATATTTGAGTTTGATTTATGAGTCACTATGTTTACACAGAAACTTCACTTACTTGTTGCATAATTGAAACGTTTTCAAGATCATTCGATCTCATCCTCAGCTCTTTGGTGACTAAATGAACATTCCTCTTCTTCCACTACTATGGAGCTCCGATCAGTCTGCCATCTGGTGTTTGGGGCACTAAGTTTTAATACTTCATTTAATGCCGGGATTTCAAAATTTATAACTTTTATCACGGTTTTTGTTTATGAATATTTTTTACCAAATATCTAATTCTATGGGTGTACTTAAAGATTTTAACAGTTTAATGTTGTGGCCAATGTTGTGGTTTTCTGTCCAAAAATGGTGTGAAACTGCAGACTTTTCTGTTTGTTTCAACTTAATGTTCCTCTGGTGTTCTTTTTGCCTGGTTAACAAGTTTCTCTTAGTTTTTCCCATGTAGCTTTTTTCACAGGTTTCACAATTAATCTGATAAATTCCTGATTTCAAATTGTTGGGGATTGAATTTTTTAGTGGTTTATTTAGCAGGTTCCTCAGACTGAATTTGTTTTGGGGTGCTACTTGTCAGTGATCAGTTTGGATTCAGAAAGGGAATATCGACTAATAATGCAACTTACAAACTTACACATGAAGTGTTGACTGCCTTAAACGATAAAAGACATGTATGTGGAATTTTTTGTGATCTAGCAAAGGCTTTTGATTTTTGTTAATCATGACATTCTTATAGCAAAATTGGAATTCTATGGGCTAAAAAATGAACATTTAAGATGGTTTGTATCATATCAAAATTAAAGAAAACAGAGTGTTGAAGTAGCCGTCAGTAATATTGATTATGAAAAACCAACTTCGAACTGGAAAGTAGTAACTCATGGAGTACCCCAAGGTTCCGTGTTAGGCCTTTATTATTTCTGATCCATATAAATAACCTTTCACTTTATATAAAGGACATTGCAAATACAGTTCTTTTCACCGATGACACTAGTGTCCTGGTGACCAGTGCAAAATTAAACGAGTGTATAATTAAAATGAATTATTTTTTGAACTGTATGTCATGCTGGTTTAAAGCGAACAAATTATCTGTGAATCTAGACAAAACAAAAGTGGTCAAATTTATAACCTGTCGTACGTCACATACTCAAATAGAAATCGGGATTAATGATACGTTATTAGAAGAAATTGACAGCATAAAATGTCTGGGCCTTCAAGTGGACAGATGTTTAGATTGGAAAGCTCACATAAATTATATCTTACCTAAACTCAGCTCTGCCTGTTATGCTATCCGAGAGCTGGTTAATGTGAGTTCTATTGACACATTTAAATTAGTGTATTATGCATACTTTAACTCTATTATGGAATATGGAATATTATTTTGGAGCAACTCAGTAGAAAGTAAAAAAATATTTCTTATGCAAAAGAAGGTTATAAGAATCATAACTAACACCCACAACAGATGCTCCTGTAAAGATCTTTTTAGAAGATTGAAGATATTAACGCTTCCTTGCATGTATATATTCTCGATCCTAAAATTCTTTGTATTCAATCGTGCCTTATTTGCAACAAATAATGTAATTTACAGAATAAACACTAGGCAAAAGTATAATATCCATTATTCCAGTGCTAAAATTTCTTGCTTCCAGAAAGGTGTGCATTATGAAACTATCAAAATATTTGGCGCACTTTCTTATGTTCTTAAAGAAAAAATTGATAATTTCAGTGCTTTTAAAAATGCTGTTAGAGAGTACCTTTGCTCAAAATCTTTTTATTCTGTACAAGATTATCTGAATGACAAATTATCCTGATAATGCTTCTGTAACTCTGTAAGTAGTATTTAACTGTTCCAATGACAAATCATTACCAATAAATCTTTGATGCATGTTGAAAGTTTATTTTTAATGTATATGTATTTACAAAATAACAATGATTGGTATCCATTGCAAAAACGTTGAGACGTACTGGCATAAGCCAAGTGAAAGCTGAATTAAAAAATGTTTGATTTTGTATCATATATAATTATCTCTGCTTTGTTTTCCATAATGTTGTTCATATTGCCTGTATACTATGTGTCTTATGTTAACTTTTGTACATATATATGCTATTAAATTTTATACCTCTGGACATGTTCAATGTTCACAGCCTTTTCTGGCTACAAGTGAACCTACTGAATGCAAATCAATCCAATCTAATCTAAACATCCTACATCATACACGGCTTGTTAATGCAGCTACATATTAACTCATGTTAGTGGGTTGTAAACACACAGGCTTTTAGTATCATATGACTTTCAGGTATAGCTTTAAATCCAGATGTCCTACATCATTTCTGATTGTAAAATCAGAATCAGCACATCCTATTACATAACTCTCGTATTATTTTCACCCAGCAGCAAATTCATTGTTGTGTAGTATTATTTTCTTTAGTAAACAATTATTTCATACTAAAGCAAATACAATATGGAGAGAGGTAATGTGAAAAATGTGTTCAACCCAATGTACTGATTTGCACATTATGCAACCTTTTTTGCTATCATTATGCATCCTTTTCAAAATCAACTATACCATTAAATCATTTATGTTATCAAAGGCCTGAGCATTTGATAATATCAAATGGGTATCAAGTACACCATAGATTTCAGGTATTCACTTTGAATACAAATACAAATACTAGATATGGCCTTGTATTGAGGTCACTATGTTTCAAAGAATCCATAAAAGTTTGAGTTAAAAGGTCTTTCCTGCTGTTTCTTTTGTAGGTCCAGAGTGACATAAGCACCACATTTGTGGTCCACTTTTATGTATAGTTCCGTTAGAATGGAGCCAATTAATTTTGTTTTCTGTGGTATGAGCCTTACAGTTCACAATGTGGTTCTCTATTTTAGAACACCAACAGAATTGTTGGTCTCCATTAAAATTATAAGAATATTTCTTTTCTTACAAGTTGTCATAACATTTAAATAACACTAGCCAGCAGTGAAAATGTCAATGGGATAAAACAAATGTTTGCTCCATATATCAACGAAGCTGATAATGAAAATTATAATGAAAAACTCTGAGTTAGCTTTTCTTTCTGACATTAATTACATTTAATTATAACTATAGCATTCATTGTCACTCCCTTCCCACATAGGCTTCAAAGTCCTGCTGATGGTACACAGAGTGATGAAGTTTCAGCAGTGTGTATTTTGTCATTATTTTTAGCCCAAGCTTATGGCAAAAAGTGGAATGGGCAGAGAGTGTTTCATTTAAGGGGAGATTGTATTGCCCATCCCGCCAATATTAAATTCATCACTGTTAGGTGCAATTATTTCATAAACTATATAAGATAGAGGTTTGAAATTTTGAGGGATATTTTTTCAGATATATGTGTATGTAACAGGATAAAAATATTAAGGTTTTTCTACATAGTTGCTGAGAAATAGTTTTTTCTCATACTTCCAATTCATTTCATTAAATTTACTTAAAAAAACATTTGTTAATAGTAAATTCTTCTCTTACTTCAACAGTTTTTTGAGCCTGTTGTATAGAGAATACTAATGTTTATGCTGTGTAAAAATTTCGCCTTTCTAGGTTTAATAGTTTGTGAGAAAAGTGTACCAATGTCACTAAAAAATGCAATGTCTGTAGATGGCCTGTCTGTTCATCCTTCATTTTCTATTACGGCTTCTTTTGCAGCTCTCATGGAGTCCTCTGCCACCTTTTCTAGAGATACAGTAATTTTCTCACTTATAGGTGAAATCTAGTTGGTGGCTTTGGAAGGTTTAGTATATGCCTGGTACCACTTACCTATACATCCTAGTCAATAAACTAAGAAAAAGGGGCGTAACCAGTATGTGCAGTGTGACAGTAAATGACAGATAATACGGCCTTAGAACAGTGGCGGCTGGTGGATTAAATTATTGGTGGTGCACAAATGAAAAATAAAATACAGAGTAGTAGTGACTCACCTATTTATACAGAAACTCTGCTCTCCTCTCCTTAGACCTGGCGAACCTCAACTTTTGAGTTGAAGTCGCTGATCTTCATAACAAACTCCCTCTCAATTGAAAGCATTGCTAATGCTGACAATCTGTCCTGTGACATTGTGTTCCTAAGGAAAGCTTTTACTCTTTTTAAAGTTGAGGAACAGCATTCTGCTTCAGCGGTAGACATTGGCATAGTTAACAACACTCACAGGAGTTTGACACATTCGCTGAATGTAGCACATAAATTGTTTTCCTTAATGAAGTCCATCAAGCACAAAGCGCCAGACATTCCACGAAATTCCTCTCGACTGTAAATTACAGTCAGTTCTGTATGAATTTTTGTTCCATTGATAAAAGGATAGAACCTTATTGTTTCTCTAAGGGAATCCTCTGGAAATGTCTTAGAAATTTTGTTGATGAAACAAAGTTGAGGCTACCAGATGCCCCGTGAAGCTAAATCTGTCCTTTGCTTCTCTAAGAATAATGTCACAGACTTCAAGAGCTTCTCTTCTTTTCACATCATGATCTTCTATTCTTCTCCTCTTAATTGCAGTTTCTTCGTGTTCCTCAATATCCACGCTATTTCTTACTTTTTGCACTTCCCTTTCTAATGTGTTTAGCTGGGCGAGGGCAAATATTGCATTGCAATCTCGTTTCTGCAGCTGATTGTACAAAATATCCACATGGGGCATGATCTTGTGTAAGAAAGACAGCCAGAATACAAAATTATCATCTTTCAAAGTGGCCATAAACCCAGAAGCCTGAACAAGTGTGATGTTGTTTAACAGAGCTCTCTTCTGAATGACCTCCATGCATTTAATTAAATTAAATTAAATTCTCCCTGTTCGAAAATGGTATTGACGGTCCGTGAATGAAAATTCCATCGTGTCGGAACAGAACGTGGCAATCGTTTCTGCACAACTTCATCAAGCACAGCTGTTCTTTGAGGAGAATTTGAAAAAAATGTGCACATTCCTTCTAAATTGGCAAAAAAATATCCTCACACTGGTGTTTACTGAGGCTGCATTCAGCATTATTAAATTAAGTTTATGTGCATGGCAGTGTATATAAGAGGCACAAGGATACTTCTCTTTCACAATTGCCTGAACACTGTGTTTCCTACCTCCCATGATGGATGCACCATCATAGGTCTGTGCTATAAGTTTATTCGGGCACCCTGACAGTTGCAGATCAAGTTCAGATTTAATGACTGTGGCAAGAGAGTCTGCATCATGACCAGCAGGTCAAACAAAACTCAAAAATCGTTCTACGGGTTTGTCATTCACAAGATATCTGTAGGCAATAACCATCTGATACACTGAGGAAACATCAGTGGTTTCATCTGCTATGACAGCAAGGAATTCTGCATCCTTAATCTCCTTCATTATTTCCTCTTGGCAAACCTCTAACATACACTGAAGAACTTTGTTTTGTATAGCTTTTGAAGTGTCCTTAAAAACAGTTGTTTTTCCATATGGCCCTTCAGGACACTATCGAGATCAGCGCTGAAATCTATTAGGCCTCGAAAGATACCAGGGTTTTGTGATATATAAGATTCATCATGACCTCTCAAAGCCAGCTCAAATGAGCCGCAAAACCGTATACAGTTTATTATGATGTTTAGGACATATCTATTCTGCGTAACTTTATCGTTAGTAGCTGTATGTTCCTTCTGTATGCACTGTCCATTTGTGCAGCAATATTAATATTGCCATACATTGCTAAAATTAATGAATTTTTTATATGAGACGAAGAGGACTCATGCTTTTTAACACGGTCGTGTATGTGTTGTATGTCTTTCACTCCTTGCTTCACCCAGGAATCATCTCCTCCAAAGAGAAGGCATCGGAAACAGTATAAAGAGTTATTAACTTCACATCCACATAACCAATCATGCTTCTTGTACATGTCAGGGTTGAACTTCCTATTGAATGTTCTAGCTTTTGACTTAATCGTTTGAGTTATAGAAGTGTTTGGCATGGGCCTACTCATTCATTTCACTTCAGATTTTTCTTCAGCACTCCGTTGTGAAAAGGGCTTTTCCAGTAAAGATTACACGGTATTCATTCTATCATAATTTTAAAAACGTACAAAAACAACACCTCACAATAAGAACTAGAAATAAAATGTTAGAATACTCAGTTTAACCTTAAACAAAGCCTTCTCAAAGCTCTATGAGCACGAAACCACACTACAGAACAAGCAGACACACAGAAGCTAAGCCTGAATGTCACGCTATAGCCGTTGCTAAGAGTAGGAGGAGCTAGGTTTATAAACCTCCATTGAAGCAATGCATAAGAAGCCACTCCCATCTCTTCACCTTCCCGCAACCCCCTCAGAGAGCCTACATTTGGACGAAACCTGAGGTTAACACTTCGCTGCAAACCTGGTGGCTCCTACAGCTAACCTCTGTTTATTTCGACTTTATGGTCATGGGCAGCTAATGACGATAAGCGAAATTGAAACATGTTTGTATATAAAACAATGCAAACAAGTACAGCTTTAACGTGCAAAATGCACCTGTTGTACATTCAAAATCAGTGGGTGTAGCGCAAACATGCAACCTTATGGAGGAACCGCCCCTGCCTTAGAATCTCAAATTTAAAAAAAGAAAGTTATATTCTTATTATAGATATATTAAACTAAACATGATTAATAAAATCAAAACAACCAAAATTTTGTCGAAAATCAAGTACAATTATCAGTTGTGAGCAAGTAAACAAGTGCAGAGCTACTGAGTAATATTACAGCTTATTTCAAAATGTGCATGTCTCCTGGTTCCAAGAGAGCATTTAGAAATGGTGCCTCCTAGCAGCATGTAGCAAGGTGCTACATTTAAAAACATTAGAGGTAATAACCAATGTCTATAGATTTATGAAAAAGGAATATGGTCTGGGTCTGCTATGAAAATCTGGGAAAGGTTATCTAAGGCAGCAGTTGCATCTGAAAGCAGTTTAGGAGAGTTAAGGAAACAAAAATCATTGGTGCAAGTGCAACAATGTCCTTCTCTATGCCCAGTAAACAAGGATTAGGAACATGCACAAAATCTAATTTGGATGGTTTTAATTTAGAAGTAGCTAGGTGAACTGTGAATAATTTTTACAACACAGAAAAACAAAAACCAACTCTGAAGAAAGTGCTTATGAAGCTTCAAAATTCTATTGACTTCCAAGGCAGTGTTGAACATTAAGAGTTCTTTTGAAGCTAGGATTTATATGGAAGAAAACAAAGCACAAGAGACAAATTTTAATGGAACATCATACCATATGGGCAAGAAGGCTTAAGTATTTATGAAATATTCAGAGATTGCTGTGAAGTATAGATAGTTTATATGGATGAAACTTATATCAATGCAGCACATACTAAGCCATATGTCTGGAGTGAAACTCACTACAGGGACTCTACACCGATGTCGAAAGGCTGACAGTTGGTTATCATGCATGTTGGAGGAGAACAGGGTTTTGTTCCAAACGCCTATGTATTATTTAAGATCCAACAAAAGCATGGAGATAACTGCGATAGTAAGAATTACAACTTAATTTATAACAGCTGCAATACTGGCTTCGAGAGTGAGATTTGTTTTCAGACAGCTTGTGCAACGTACTCCCCTCTTGTAATCTTACGCATGTGAAGCATTGTGGCAAAAAGTGCACTATCCCCACCACAGTTGCTACTCATACCTACTGTGCAGGATTTCTGTCAAAATATAACAATACATCTGTATTAACTGCGTGTGGTCATTGTAATTCATTCATGGTTGGTTGAATAATAAAAGATCTTTCATGGATTTTGCTATACTGGTAAGAACCTTGTACCACGAGGTCTACCCAAAAGTCCGAGGACTCCAGCCTCTATCAGCCTGGGAGCGATGGAAAGCTCCAGGGGTCTTTCTTTGGGGCAATACCATGAGTCTAAAAAGCCCCCCCATTCAAGTGTATATGCCACCTAAGCACGTCAACCCCACAGGACAGACTACCGATTTGACCTCTGTGGGGCTGCCTAGTGATCTAGCACACCTTCTACTAGCTCTGCAGGCTAGTACCGGGACTTCTTAGGCAACCCTTTGACCCCTCCGGACGGCCGAAATCTGGCTGGAGGTATCCGATCTCTCATGGGTGTCGGGAACACACTGCCCCCTTCAGTCCAACCCAATCCAAATAACTCCCATTCGGGGAGGGGCTCGAATGTTTGGCCCGAGGTTCCTTTAGTAATGTCAGAGGTACCACGAGTGCCAAGGATCTGCAGCACCCACACCACGGCAGCTGAAGGGGACAGATCCCCTCCCCTATTGGAGATCTGGTAAGAACCATCAAACCATGTAAATGGTTGTTACATTTTTATGACTTCATTAATATATAGTATTTCCAAGAAGAAAAAATCTTCCTTAAGATATGCCAACATAGTATTGGACATGTGACCAGTGCCTTATGGAGATAGTCTGCTCCCGTCTCACTTGATTGTGATAGTGATGAAGGTGGTAGTGAAACTAATGCTGCACTACCATCTTCATAACACAGTTTTTTAAAAGATGCTTATTCTGTGTTTAACAATGAGTGTATACAGATTTACAAAATAACACAAGTGTGTGACTTAGTGAGAGATCTGGAATTGCTGTAAGCTAAAGCTGAACTGCTGATGTCAAGACTATAACAGTAACTGTCCTGATAAGACAGTAAATGTGGTTCTGTTCTGTAACAGCCATATGCCATTCCCTCTATATTTTGAAAGTGAAAAGAACTTAATATTTTGTAGTGATGTACAGGAACTAATAGTAGATATGGACATGGACTATGTATGTGATGAGTGAAAGTTGTCCATTGACTCCTCCAAAGTTAAGTCTCAAGTGTGTGCTGCTGCATAATGGCACCATATTACCACAGGTTCTAATAAGGTGTGCACCTTACATGAAAGAAACATATAACATGAAACAACTGTTATTGCAATTGAACTGTGACAAGTTTAAATGTCAGATTACCAGGGATCTGAAAATCATATGCATATTACTTGAGCTACAGCATGGCTACACCAAATTCTGTTGCTTTCTGTGCCTCTGGGATAGCTGCATCAAAGCACTTCATTATAAAAAGAAAAACTGGTCTAAGCATCAATTGCTTGAACCAGGATCTCACAATGCTATGCACGAAGCACTTATTGAATCCAAGAACATATTTCTATTACTGCTTTTTTTTGCAGCTCTCATCGATTATGAGATACAGTAATTTTCTCACTTATAGTTGAAATCTAGTTGGTGGCTTTGGAAGGATTAGTATAGAAGTACTCCCTGCCTGGTACCACTTACCTATACATCTTAGTCAATAAATCAAGAAAAAGTGGAATAGACATGTCGTGAGCTGTTTACAAAATATCACTATATTTTCTCTATATTTACAAACTTATCTTAATTTAAATTTGAATTTATGAGTCACTATGTTTAATAATGCTTCTGCTTTTAATATTTTTAATATTTATCTTAATTTGTTTAGTACTTTTTATTCCTATATCTCTTATTTTGGAGTACCTATTGCAAGAAAACCTGACATTATACATAGAAATGAATAATGGATTTATGTTCAGCGACCTAACATTAGTTAAAATCACATGTCACATCCCTTGCTGCAAGAAAAAAATTTCAAAATGCTGGGTAGTGTAATTAGTATAATTTCATAACTAAGCTGAAAACCAATTAGGTAACCATTTAATTACAGCATGCTTGTTCATATAATAGTGAGATCCTGCAATTTAAGAAACCATATTAAATGAAAGACATAGTGGAATATTATTATAAAACATGGGAAATCTCTAACATAAATACATTTTTATTTTTGTATATTTGATGCTTAATTTCATTCTCTGCATATGTTACTAAAATTTTTTAATGTAGATTCTAAATAAATTAATGACAATAGTTCACTCCATTATTACAAATAGCTTGATATAATAACAAAGAAGCTTGTACCTAAAATAGCGAAGAATCCTCAAATAATCCTCTTTAATCCGAGCATCTGCATCACCTACAAATGCAATTCTCTTCTTCTGCAAGTCCTCAAAGCCAGAGAAATAATCATAAATGGTTCCATCCAGGCCTAAAATTACAGTAATACAAGCAGTTTTAATACAGGAAAGAAAAAGGAAAACAAAGAAACTTTTCAAATTATAGGAAAGCTAATTCCAAAAATGGTATATCACAGCGACATTACAACTGAGTACCATCCTCAGAATATCTACTTAAATGAACATTAATCTCTTGCAAATAGTCAAAGTGAAGGAATGCTGAGACCTTGAATAAAAAGACAAGATTTGGTTTATGTGGACTGCAAGATCTTTGTTTACGAGCTGAAACTCTTTAATTCAACAGTATAAGAAGCAGTTTTCCAGGAAGTTGAGCAAACATTTTCTTTAAGAACACAGTCCAAACAATTAAGTCCTTTATAAATTATATCACTGCTAATTACTAAGAAATTAGTTGTAGCAGTTTATTAGAGTACAAACTAAAAAGGTCCTGCGCCATGGCATAGCAGGCTAAGGCATCATGTCTTAGCTCCCTGCCATGGAAAGTGGCTCGGGATCAATCCCATCCCTGGGAAGTGGATTTCAAGTCCTGGGTATAGGACCAGTGCCCACTCATCCTGAGAAAGTTGAGGAGCTTACAATAGGTAAGTGGCCCTGGTCATGAAAGCCAACATTCCAGCTGGGGGATGCCGAAATGCTGACCTCATTTCCTCCACATATCAGTTAGATGATCACTCATCTCTACCTTGCATATGTGGGCATGAGGCCGGCAGGTCCTGGCCCTATATGGGCTGGCACACCCTGGGTTACTGGGTTACAAACTAAAAACTTTCTTATGACCATTTTCCTTTTGTAAAATCAGATTCAGTTTCCTATGTAGGACTTCAGCCAATGCCTTGGGCCAGTAGTCCATTGAGGAGAAAGCTAACTTTGAGCCATAGCATATCCAGGATGGATGGAGCCAGCCCAATGCCTGAAATGGGAGTAAAGAAGGTAATATAATGTAGTAATGATAGAGATGATAGGGAAATTTGTGAATAAAATTAACCAACCCAGCATTTACCTAATGACCAAGGAAACCTGCGAATAAACACCTATGGTCAAGTTGGTGGGCTCCAGGGCTTTGAACCCGGGAACTCCCAAATGTTAATTTCACATTACCGATTTATAATATTATAAATCAGCAGTAGCGTACCATTTTTGGAAGGAGAATCATGATAAAGAATGAGAAATTCACTTATTAAAAAGTGCCCCAGGTTCAGCTGCATTAGCCATGTGGGAAAAAATCTTCATAAAGAAACATGAAAGAAAATTATTTATTTTCATCCTTTTATAACACATTACATGTTCTTTGGAATCGTCAGTTAAATTTATATTACATATTAAAAAACATACCATATTACACAATTATATAACATTTCACAATAATGATAATGATAATAATAATAATCATCATAATCATCATAATCATAATAATAATCATAATGATGATGATAATGATAATAATAATGATGATAATAATAATGATGATGATGATAATAATAATAATGATGATGATGATGATGATGATGATAATAATAATAATAATAATAATAATAATAATAATAATAATAATAATAATAATAATAATAATAATAATAATAATAATAATAATAATAATAATAATAATAATAAATATAATGATAATAAATATAATGATAATAATAAATATAATAATAATGATAATAATAATGATAATAATGATGATAATAATAATGATAATAATGTTAATAATAATGATAATAATGATAATAATAATAATAATGATGATGATGATGATGATGATGATGATGATAATGATAATAATAATGATGATAATAATAATGATGATGATGATAATAATAATAATGATGATGATGATGATGATGATGATAATAATAATAATAATAATAATAATAATAATAATAATAATAATAATAATAATAATAATAATAATAATAATAATAATAATAATAAATATAATGATAATAATAAATATAATAATGATAATAATAATGATAATAATGATGATAATAATAATGATAATAATAATGATAATAATGTTAATAATAATGATAATAATGATAATAATAATAATAATGATGATGATGATGATGATGATGATAATGATAATAATAATGATGATAATAATAATGATGATGATGATAATAATAATGATGATGATGATGATGATGATAATAATAATAATAATAATAATAATAATAATAATAATAATAATAATAATAATAATAATAATAATAATAATAATAATAATAATAATAATAATAAATATAATGATAATAATAAATATAATAATGATAATAATAATGATAATAATGATGATAATAATAATGATAATAATAATGATAATAATGTTAATAATAATGATAATAATGATAATAATAATAATAATAATAATGATGATGATGATGATGATGATAATAATAATAATACATTTCGTCTAACTTATTACATAGATACTGTACATTCTGATGAATTATTTTAAGCAGGTTTGAGTTCTTACTATGTATGCTTGTACTAGCAACTGGCTGAGTTTCTGAAAACCCAGCACTGTTTATATGTTTCCCTGTTCTGACCTATTTTTCTCTACTAAGGGTATTGGTACTTTTAGTGATTCCTTGGATTTCTTATCATTTATTGCCTGTATTATTTTGTTTGCCACCCATTCTTTCCCCCTTATATTTAAATGAAGCCCATGTGTTGTGTGTAAATCCTTGTCTAAATTGCTTATATCTATTACCTTAGCATTATGGAATCTTTTGCAGATATTTGTTATATTTTCATTAAATTCTCTTAACTATGTGTTGACATAGGAGTTACTATTTTGGTCATGTCTATGTGGTAAATTTACAATTAACACATTAGTATGTTGCAGTTTTGCTAAGTATTGCTTAAGATTTAAGATTACTGTACACACTTTGCACTTCGTTGTTTGATACATTTATTGAACCACCCATTAGTGTTAAATGGTCTTTTAAGGTTAGGCCATCAAATTGTCCACAGTTTTTTGTCAGTTCACTTAACGGTGCACCCGGTTTCACTAAGCCTTCAACTTGCATTTCTTCTTGCTTGTCTGCTAGTATCCCACTGAGTCCTTTACCATGGCTGTCTGCTAGAATTCTTAATTGCTGTACTTTAATCTTCTTCCTTGTAGGTGCATGTAGCTTTGTTGATTTTTGCCATCTGCCCTCCTCAGCTCCCTCAGTTTCTTCATTTAGGAGTCCAAAAGGCTGGAATCGGTTCTTTATTTCCAGTTTGTGCTGTTTAGCATCGCTTTTTGGCCATGTTTTCCATTGACGCTTCGGTTTTACCCAGTTTTTATTTTCTTCCCTTTCTCGTAATTCTTTTTCTAGGTAGGTGTTTTTCATACGTAGTTGCACTATTCCTTCTCTTGCTTCCCTTAAATCTTTTTTTAAAAATTCTATAACCAGCTGTAGAGATAAGATGCTTTCTTTGTCCTCTTTCGAGGTTATTAAACTTTTTGCCATGATCTGTTCCTCCGTGGCATTTTCCGTATATCTTTCTTCTTCTTTTGAGTTTTTGGCACTACCTTCATTTCTGTAATGTTGTTTATTTTCAGCGATTTCATAACACTCACTTTTATGTCCGCGCTGTGCTTTGTTTTCGTCCTTTCTTATTTTATTTTGAAGCTTTGATCTATAGCCACTAACACAAGCCGCCGCCAATTTCAACACTACCTTTGAAGAAAACCCAAATTTTAATTTCATCAAGATACTGACAGAGACGCACCTATCACCTCTGAGGAGTTCACCAAACCGACATCCATTAGTCGACAACAGATGATGATGTTAGAAAGATACTAACGAAATGCATTCTAGGAAAATACTAACAATAAGTAGAGCATTGAGTATTATTTCAACTCAAAATTATATTAATTTTGTGCTTCATTGTATCATAGTCCTATCACAATGGAATGCAGTAATGTAGTTTATCTGTACTGTCATGAGTGAAAAAGAAATTCATGGTATTTAACTTAACAGTTCTATGAAGTTAGATAGATAGTTTTATTCACCTTAGGAATATACAATATTCATGGCTTCGTCAAATTTGTACCCATAAGAGTAATACATTTATTATGAGTAATACAATTATGAATACAATAGTAATTAAATAATACAATAGTGATTAAAGTAATGCAGTAGTAATTAACAGAATAATAATACAAACAGTAATTAAGAATAATGCAACTTAGGTCACATAATAGTTTAATGTATTACATTTTTAAGAACTAGGCTGTAAGAGACATAATTTTTACCAAAAAAAAAAAAAAAATCAATATTTACTTTATTATTTAATTTTAGTTCTTAGAAACTCATCTGTTGTCTGTGACATTACTTTTAGTAGGATATTTTTTACAGCTTTTCTGAATATTACAAGTATCACCTCTGAAGTTGCACAGGTATTTATTCACAAACATCATTTTAGGAAGCATTGATATGTTGATCATGTTTTAAGTATTCTTCCACTGAATAATACCAACCTTCTCTTAAAAATGTTTTTACAGTCAGTTTAAACCTTTTTTCCGATGTTATACTTTTAATGCCATCAGGTAGTTTGTTATATAATAATACTGCTTTATGTTCGAAGCTATGTGTGAATAAAGTTGTATTGTGGCTTATAATGCGTAGATCTGATTTACTTCTTGTATTATGTGTATGTATCTGCGAATTTGTTTCAAATTGAGCAAGTACAATTCTTGTCCTAACTAGAGCTTCATATATATATACACACACATTGTAATGGAAGTATTTTTAGTAGTTTAAAATATGGTTTACAGCTGGTGGTGAAAGGAATATTTACTATTTAACGAATAGCCCTTTTCTGCAGTCTAAATATTTTTGATACATCTTTAGCATTTCCCCAGCTAAGTATACCATAAGACATTACAGAATGAAAATAAGCAAAATAAATAATTCTCAACACATTTGTGTTTACAGACTCCCTCATTGATTTAATAATGAATGTAATTCTGCTTAGTTTCGATTCTAGTTGCTGAATTTTTTTTTCCCATTTTAAATGTTCATCTAACCATATTCCTAGAAATTTGGTATTTGATTCATAGAGTAGTGATTTATTCCCTAAATATATACTTGGGAATTGAGCAGTGTTATTTAGTTTGTGGTGAAAGCATATAGCTACTGATTTTTCTTCATTTATTTTTAGTTTATTTTTTAAAAACCAATTGACAATTTTTGTATTAAAAGTATTATTATAGCTTAATACCTCATTCGAGGTTTTCTCAGTCATTAATATGCTGGTGTCATCAGCAAAGAGTGTCAAATTGATGTTCTCACCCGTTTTATTTAAACCTAGACCTAAATCATTAATATATAAGAGAAATAAAAATGGGCCCAATATTCAACCCTGGGGCAACACCTTGCTGTACTATTTTCTCTGTAGATGTTTTACTTTGAATTACACCTAAGTTTTTATCTACATATTCTAGCTGTACAAATTGACGTCTACATTCCAGATATGATCTGAACCATTCGTAACATATTCCTCTAATACCAACTGCTTGCAACTTATCCAGTAGAATGCTATGGTCTACAAGATCAAATGCCTTTGTGAGATCAAGGAAAATACCCACAGGACACTCTTTCCTGTCTAGTGCCCTATACACATTCTCTAAGAATTTGGCCAATACCGAGGTAGTGCAACTCCCTTTCCAAAAGCCATGCTGACATTGTGTTAAGATATTATACTTTTTGCAAAAGGAAACTAGTCGTTTATGCATAATTTTTTCTATCACTTTTGAAAATACAGATAAGATAGATACTGGTCTATAGTTGTTCATTATTTCTGTCGAACCCTTTTTGAATAGTGGCTTAACCTTTGAGATTTTAAAAGCATCTGGGAAAATTCCTGAACTAAATGATAAATTTACTAAGTAACATAATGGTTTTAGAATAAGATGATGACACTGTTTCAGCAAATGATTTGAGAACCCATCTGAGTCAATGGATTTATCTTTTAGTCCTGCTGTAACAAAGGCTATTTCTTCTTCGTCTGTTGGTGCTAGATACATACTGGAGTCAACTTTTTTACTTGGATAGGAAGCAGTGAAAGGATTATTATTACATGTTTGCTTTTGGATAACATTTGCAATTTCAATGAAAAACGTATTGAAGCACTCAGCTGCTTCTTCAGGATCTGTTATTAGTTTATTTTCGTTTGTGAAGCATATGTCAGTTATTATTTTATGAGTGGATTCTTGTTCGGTTTTAACTATATCCCAAATTGACTTTGATTTGTTCAGTGATTCCAAAATCTTTTTATTATTAAACATTTTCTTAGCAGCCCTAATTACTTTGTTATAGGTTCTCTTATAAGTATGTAAATAATCAAGAAAGACTGCTGAAACTTTATTATTCTTTGCATATCTACACAGGAATTTTAATCTCATGCTTGATTTATGGATACCTTTGGTTACCCACTGGTTTTTAATTGTTTCATTAACCTTTACCTTTTTTTTGATTAAGGCAACATCTGCATGATATTTAAAAATTGGATACTAGCTTTATTTATACAGTTCTCTTGATATACTGCATCCCATGTTTCTTTAGATAAGCAATAATTAAGGTAATTTATTGTTTCCTTGTTCACTTTTACATATTTCACAGTTTCTTTTGATTGATGCTTTTTTATATCATATATATTTTTGTTTAATAAATGCAATAATTGACCATAATGATCCGATAGGGCTGTATCAAAAACCTCTACTTTATATTTCCAAAATTGTGAATTTAATATTATTTGATCAATAGCACTCTTGGTCCCATTTACCACTCTTGTTGGAATGTTTACGACAGCCTGTAGCCCATAGCTCTCTAACAAAACCTGAATATCTCTTTTTTCTTTATTCTGTCCCAAAAAATTAATATTTAGATCTCCTGTAATTATAACGTTTTTGGATTTATTTATTGAGAATAACACATTATCTAATTTCTCATATAATATTTTGACATCACTGCTCGGATTTCTGTAAACACAAATAATTATCAGTTTGTAATCTGGTAATTCAATAAAGCTCGCTTCAAAATGCACCTCAGAAGCAAAACTTTTAAATTTTTCCAAGTTTTTAAATTTAATATTGTTTTCCACAAAGATTCCCGAACCCCCATTTCTTTTATTTTTTCTACAATAATTGCTAACAAAACAATAATTTGGAATACTGAAGCCTGCTATTTCACTTTCTGATAACCAATGCTCTCTAAGACAAATTATATCATAAGGATACTGTGACAGCAATACTTCAATATTTATTTTCTTATTTCTAATACTCGGAACATTTTGGTGGAAAATCGAGAGAGAACATGTTGTGGTAATCCCTTCTTCAGTGTTTCTAACTTATTCATAAGACTTTCCTATCTCACTCGCATTCAGTTTAACTTCATTTGAATTACATTTACTACCAAACCCTAAATTAACATCCACCACACTGTTCATTAGTTTCCCTTTAGCTCAGAGTTAATTACACTGCAGAGTAACTTCCAGAATTTGAATGATCCTCTACGGTTCAGATGGACACCATCCCTACCAAATTCATTGTCATTTATCCAAAAATTTCCATCCACAAAAGAACACTGCCTAGTGGAACACAACCAGTTTAATTCCTTATTAATTCTAATAATCCTTTTTACCGTTGATTTGATTTCTGCAATGAGGTCCATTGCATCCCCCATTATTTCCTGATTTAATGTTATTTGATCCGGCATGCACAACCACCACTTCTGGTTTACTCTCTTCAAGCTTAAGTCTTTCTATTTAGTGTTTCAGTTCCTCAAGTCTAATGCCAGGAAAGCATCTTACTTCATGTCTGTTTTCAGAGCACAGCTATACCGCAAATTTTAGAATAGAATCACTGATAACCACAGCTTTTTTCTCTGTTCTCCCGTCATTAACATCATTTCCCGTGATGTTTATTTTTTTTTAATTTATTTATTTTCAGTTCAGTATAGTGTTAAATACACAAAAGAACCACGTCATATGAATTTATACAGTTTAAGAACACAGCTATACAGGTTGTGTGATATGAATAGAATACTAACTTGCTTTAATAAATCCATACACAATAATGATAATGATGATGATGATGATGATGATGATAATGATGATGATGATGATGATAATGATAATGATGATGATGATGATGATGATGATGATGATGATGATGATGATGATGATGATGATGATGATGATGATGATGATGATGATGATGATGATGATGATGATGATGATGATGATGATGATGATGATGATGATGATGATGATGATGATGATGATGATAATGATAATAATAATAATAATAATAATAATAATAATAATAATAATAATAATAATAATAATAATAATAATAATAATAATAATAATAATAATAATAATAATAATAATAATAATAATAATAATAATAATAATAATAATACTTTTACAAGCATAGTTGAAAACAGGCAAGTTGGCAATTATATACAATTAAAGTTGCTGGATATTTTGATATATATACAGATATTAGAAGAAACTAAAACTTAGGTGATGTTATTCTAAATGTATAATGTCTTGTACACCTAATACAATGTCTAGGTTTTAGTCATAAGTATTGTAAAATAAGAAACTAGCACTCAAACGATAAATTCTGAAGTTGTAGTCTTAGTTTAGAAATTCATCAAGTGAATACAAAACATTATTAATTAAATATGATTTCAAGAAAAATTTGAATTTTGTTAAGTTACTAGACACTTTAACTTCTGCTGGGAGTTTGTTATATAGCTTGGCTCCCATGTAACTAGGCAACTTGTCACAACTTGTCTATACATCATAGTAGCGAAATTATTCTTGTTTCTTGTGTTGTGGTTATGAATATCCGAATTTGTTTGCAATGGGATGTATTTCATCATATATAAAATTGTTTTGTAGATGTACAGGCTTGTCAGTGTTGGTTTTCACATTCACGTTACATCTGCCACTTCGATGTTGAACGTGATTTTTCTGGATTAATTCCGGGTACCTCCCTTTTTGCTGGCTTTTCACTTCATTATATCCTTGAATCACGTTTGCTAACTTTATTTGAAGGTCTTCGATTGTATCCTTTTGTACTGCGTTTTCCCTTTTTAGTAGCTCATTTTGCATTTTCAGGATGTCGGCATCTTTTTTATCCATTCCAGTCGAGATTACCTCTCTGAGTCTTGATTTCCTTCTGAGCATCACGCAGATCCTTGTTCAACATGTCGATTATCACATGAAGCGACGCCGCAATTTCTTTTTCTCGTGCATTCTCCTTTCTCAGTTCCGGCCCGGACCTAATAAATAAAACCATACAAAAATCATACAAATAAGGATATGAAGGCATGCAAAAATACAAGTTTATAATGAACTGAGCAAATTGAAACACAATGACTGAGCAATGAAACTGAAAGAGTTTATAATGAAAGGCCTTTGGCCTTTTCCACTGAGATTTTTAAACCAGAACACATACCTTTCAAAAATGCTTGTCTTTCAGTCTTAAAAGTCGTGTCACACCATACTTTTCGTGTGTTCTTCGTGTATATTTAGCGATTTGTATCTCGGTGCAGTGTGGTTGTCCTTAAAATAGCGTCTTCGCCACACAGCAATACCGCCTCTGTCTTTTAGCACATTTTTCTTGCCTCTTTTTTCATTCACAAATCCCAGCTGTATAAGCAATCTCCTGAAATTTGGTAAATCTGTATCCTCATTTACAGCAGACGAAATGTTACTTATGTTAGGGAGTTCGTTTCTAAAGAAAAACTACACACATGACGACGCACAACACTTTTCATGTATTTTCTCCGAGTACGCACTTTTGTTTATTCCTGCTTTTGCCTGGAGTGGTAAGTTTTCCTGTTTCCACAATTTCATGTCGTGATGTTCCTACGGATCTAACACACCTGTAAGTTCGGAGCACAACTGTTCGACTTCCCTCACTGACAAAGACGGATTCTTCTCTGTGAGTGCATTAAACACATGCAACACAATTCTTTTTTCACCGCTTTGTAATGGCTTACCCTTACGATGCTTCAGCGAAAAACTGGCGGTAGACTCTGCCATTATACATATAATAAGTACATGCCCAATAAACGATGGATAAAATAACGTATCTCTCGAACGCGCACAGTACACCTTCTAATGACAATACATGACTAATCCAGTTCAGAACAAGGTCAGTGATAAAACTCATATAAACAAATATAAACAAATATATGTAATTCACTACCGCTAAAGCACGTGCTCTTGTGTAATCAGAAAGGCAGGCCTAGATGCAAAGGAACCTCCTCTTTACTTTGTTCAAGAATTAACATGCATTTCAGATAAATTAACTCTGTTGCGTAATATATTTAATTGAAATAGTTATGAAAGTAAATATTTGACAATTCTCTTTCAACATATAAAGATATATCACCATGTTAAATAACGAACTAATTTTTACCGCAAAACAGTCTCTACCAAACAGCAGCCAATGAGAGGAGATGAGGTCACGTGACCGTTAAGAGATTACCGGGCAAGCTTACGTGAAACAAGGTATAATTCTTGCTTGTTTCTCCGATGTAATTACGTCCTTCACTCTCCCTTCATTTCCACAACTTACAACATCACTGAACTTTGCTTTAACAGCTATTCCCTACTCTAAATCAGATGATTTACCATTATTTTCATTGAATTTCAACCTCCTACTCCGCGTCAAGACACCACCAGCTGCCATCTTGATTAGATACAGTCCGGCCGTTGTATCTCCGGCTCGAACGTTTTGCGTTTGCAAGAGGTGGAGGAAAACATATCGTCAAAATTATCTTTAGAATGAAAATATAGGACTATATTAGCTTTAAAACATTGAAATCCAACTTGCACTTTCATTATCATGCAAGATATTCATTACAACACCACTCTATTAGAATATTTCGTTCACACCTTTCACACACACTAACTGAATCTGTTGGTAGTACTGGGAGTCTCTACATCCGTTGCTGTGGTCAGGAAGTTAATACTGTGACTTTGTGGGTTCGTGAAATGAAAAGTCCAATTGCACCACTCAAAAATGTTCTTTATTTCCACCGACTTATAGTTAAACACTTGCCAATTACACAGAATTACGTAATGCACACAATTACGATTCACCAGTTCGTCCGTTACAATTCCACTTTGCTCTCGCAATTACGTACAATTCCACTTTGCTCTCGCAATTACGTACAATCCTCCGATGCACTCACACAGTCTTCTCGTCCGTACACTAGCACTGCACTCTGACACCAAGAACTGACTGACTCAATTCACTCACTGCAGCCCTTTTTAGAGGAATATCACAGTCTTCTTAGTCTCTGGTTTCAGTGAATTACCGCGAAAGTTCCAGAGGACAGAAGAAGGGGAAAGAGGCGCCAGCGACAAGTGACATTTCCCCAATCACCCCTCAGTTAGTGACTGAGATTAATGGGAGGGCGTGGCTCGGCTGCCTCTGGTCCCTTCCCAGCTGTCGCCGGTCGTGCCTTCCGCTAATTGGGTGACAATACTGTCTGCTAGCGCCAATTAGCATTGTCGCTGCTAGGCGTGGCTTCCGAAACCAACACCATGTTGCCAGGTTAACTTTGTTTGAGCCACGTGGCCTTTTAGCTGCTTGCGCTGGTAAACTTTCTTTGGTATATTTTTCGTGCCTGAATTCCGATTTTTAGTGTTCGTAACTCCTATTATTATCGCTATTATAATAATATGGCTACTGGTTCGTGAAATATGCAAATACGTGAAATATTCCAAATAAGCATGTTGCTCTGCTTGAAATTTCCGCTAAAGAACTGGCAAACAATCCGCTTCCCCCTCTCGAGAAATGTCAGAGCCGGAGATAGAGCGGCCGAACTGTAACTGAACCACTATGAATGAAAGAAAAACTGTAATATTCAACACTATTACAAATTCTTTTTTGACAGAGTTTAAGTTCATGATTTGCTCATTTGATCTTGCAAATGTTATTGTTACACTTGAAACAAGTGTCTTTGGTTAAGTGTAACCTCTGAAAACTTAATGAGTACCTGCTGTTGATTTCTGTGTAAACTAATCAACTTCAGCTTTCACTTAACCCATGGTGAACTGAGAGGGATGGCTCAGACGGTTTGTCTGTGGCCTGCATTCGGAAGTTTCGGATTTGATTCCTGTGGCTGGCCTACCTGATCCAGGAGTTTTTTCAGGGTTTCCCTTGGTCGCAAGGCGAATGCTGGGTAGGTTAATTACATCCCCCGAATTTCTTGTCCCTCCATTTCAACTTCATTATCATTTCACATCATCTCTCATCTGTTGGTGTCTTTCAGAGTAGCAGTGTCGGCAGGCATCTCAGCGTTTAAGGGGGTACTCATGGTTGGAAGGGAGTATAAGCGTGGAGTTAGTTTTACGGACTTTATTGGGACGTATTCTGAATTCGTAGCTAGCTCAGAACAAGGCTCTTTGATACCAGGAGTGGCACACACCAGACTGCTTTATTTTTTTCTTTTCTTTTTCATCACCACTTACTCTTCTGGTCTGGGTTTCTCAAACAGGCATGGCCTACACACATCGCTAAGTTTGAAGTCATCATCCTACACCACTGTGTCCATCGACGTTCTGAACAAGAGTGCCTCCAGGTAGAGTATTCACTTGTCTCCTGGTTTTCCAGTTTGCACTAGCCATTCCCTCTTGGGGGTAATGACCAACCCTTCCTTACCTGTCTTTGTTCACCTAGCAGTACTTCCTCCTGTCTGCTCACAAACTTGAGTGTACTGTTTCATATGCCCCACTGATAGAATGGCTACTATACCTTTGTATTAGTTGATGTTCTATCAGGGTCCCCATCTGATATACGGTGCTATTTATATTTCTTTCTTTCAATTTAATGCTTATGTGTGTGATCGCCCGTACAATTCCCATTTTCCTTTTACATATGTACACTGTAAACTATGTTTAAATATGCTCATACATGAATATACAGTTTATGACCATATTACAGAATGAATAATACTAAGTTCTAAGCATACAAGTATTACTTTCTAAAGGAATAACATTTCTTGTTGTCTTATATGTTCTTTTAACACTTTCGCCACCTTGGACATTTTATTTCCTGTTGCTTTAGTTCTGCAAAGTCATTTGCACTGTTTCTAGTAACAACATCCTTATGTTAAGCTTTAAATCACTTTCACGTATCACACGCTTCATTTTCACAAATTTTCACATGTCAGTATGCTTACAGTCACTTGTTCTAGCATATACATTTAAATACCCTTCTCTTTTCATATAACAATAATGGTGCACTTTAGGAATTAATTTATGTACAAATTATTTACACTACCATTACCATTTATCATGTGCTTACTGGGATGCATATTTCACCAATTTATTTCTGTTTTTACCAGTTACAATTTCATTTGTTCTGACATGAGAAAATTCTTTATGATATTTACCTGTGACACACTCCATCGTCAATATTAATCCTTGTTTCTTATTCTTTTAACTTTTTAAAGGGTTTCATTTTATTTTATTTTATATTTTTATTTTATATTTATTTTAGCATTTAATTTCTATACAGAAATATTTGCTTATTCAAGATACAGTGCAAACAATACAAATTCTAAATACAGAAAATACAGAATTAATCAATTCTGCATGCAACAATCAGATTAAATAGAATAAAAGTCAGCAAATACAGAAAACTTACATGAATTGGCAACTATTAGTATCATAAAATTATTCTCATGTAATCATTTACTCTATTTAATCTGATGTCTAAAATATTCAAAGAACTCTTGAGTACTATAGAAGCACTGATTTATTAAAAATGATTTCACATCTCTTCTGAATATTTTCTTATCATTGTTTTTGATTTTCTTTGTGATTAGGTTATACATGTGAACCCCTTTATGAAGTACTGAGTTAAGTTTTTTTTCTGATCTTGATCCCAGTATACGTAATTTAGTACTATTCCTAGTATAATGTTCATGAATAGTGTTATTTATTTGAAAGTATTGCATGTTGTTATTTATAAAGCATACAATTTCTAAGATATACAGACATAGCAGAGTTAGTATATTAAAGCAAGGTTGTACCTTCAGATAATTTTATTAGATTTTATACATTTTATTTCAAATGCATGACTTTCTCTCGAACAATACGCAACAATTATTTACCAACACCTTGCAGCATCTATTTCTGTTAACTTGTTTAACATTTTGTGTGCCATTCACTTTACTCTTTATCTTTCCCATCAGCTAGTGTCATTAAACTCAGTTTATCTGTCTGTTACCTTCATCTGCATGCATGGTGTGTTGTCCTTCCTATCCTATTGTTAAACTATAATACATATTAAGGACACAAGTTACTTATTCCTGGGGCACACATTTATTTATATTACCATTACTTATATATCTGCCTTTTAAACAACAATTATCTTACGCTGCCACCAATACTATTTCGCCCTCTTTGTTTATTCTCATATATTCCAAAAATAAAGGAATATCAACTTCTATTCCTCTCTCCCCCTTCTCTCTGCGTTAACTCAGACTTTTGGGTCACTGCCACCTGCTCGAAAGGTTCATTTATTTCTTGGCTGGCATTATCCAAACCTAATTATTCCCTTTCGTACTTTATTTTAACTATCATTTAAACATACTCATTTTTATGGCACCAGTTATACCGTGGTGTTCCAGTTCTATACGGTCTCCTGTTTTCCTGAAAATGCCTAGTTCTCCAGTAGTGATAATGACTTCCTCTAGCATTTTCAAATTCCATATAGTGGACCTTGACATTTGACCTGTTTTGCTGGTTTTGATAACATCTCTCCCAATTTGCCTCTGATGATTCATTTCGTCTGTTTTTTTACTCTGTTATTTACACCCAGGACATTTTCAGTATCTTTCATGTGTTCAGTACGAGTCAGTTCTACGGTGAGCACTTGGGCTTGCCCTTTGGCCATCTGAAAATCGGTTACTCTGGTTCCATACGTAATCGTTGCCAGACTCATATAGTTGGCTTTGAAATGCCATGAGAAGTTCTAGGATTTCTCGCATCATCCGCAGCTTAGCAATAATAGGTGGTTCTTTATTTTGCTTGGGAAACGGTATGTCATCAAGGATATAAATTCATCTTCATTTATGGACAGTTCCAAAAGTTGACTTTGTTGCGCAAGTTTTAGGAAACAGTCCACCATTCCTTCCCCTGATCTTGGTTGATAACAGCCATTGTTTATTTTTATCCTCACGTTATACTGGGTCGACACATTCCAGTATTTATTAAAAAAATGCTTGCCAAAATTGCAAGTATGTGCATAATCTCCAAGAGTTAATCTGTATCAGCTAACACATCGGCCTTTTAATCCCCTTTTTACTATTATCATGCGGTAAACTTCTAGAATTCCCTTTATCAAAAAATAAGACTCTAAATCTAGGATGTACCTTTTGGCTTTGTCGATGGAGTCGTCAAAGGTTGGTACCGGGATCTCATTTAGTAATTGTGTTGGTATTGTCATCTGTGTATGCATGCAATCTTGACTTAAGCTACCACTAACAATATTATTGTTATTTGGAAAGGGTGACGGAATTGCACCAAACAGAGGTCAATCTGCCATTGCACTACCATTAGCAACTTCTACGGAGATAGCAGGTTTGGTTACTTATTTCATTTTCAATGCGGCTTATTGCCTCTCGCATTTCTGCCATATTCCTAGAAGCTTCCTGTTGATTCCTGACAAGCTGCGTGAGAGATTGTTTCAATACTTCCATTTCTTATGTTTAATTTTTATTGATTTTCAACTGCTCTCTTAATCGTGACAAACTCAGAATTTACACTATTTTGTGTTTCTTTCTGCTTTAATTCAATCCTCATGCAGTTATTTTGGAAATCATCACATATTCTATCATGAACACCCTCATTGTTACAATTTATATTTTCTACCTGCTTCTTTACTTTCTCTATTTCCATATGTGCCTCTTGCACTTCTGCCTTAACTACTAAAAATTCCTCACTCACATAGTAATGCCCTGATCTAATTTCATCTAACATTTGATTTTGTTTTTCTATCTGAGCTCTAATCTCACTCATAATCTTATTTTCTAACCCCTTCTGCTGTTCTGCGAGCGTTTCTAGTTTTTCCCCTTGATTATATAATCTCTGCTTTATTTCCTCTTTCTGTGTTTGCAATTTTGACAAAATCTGTTGTAAAAGACTTGTTATGTTACTATCCTTATTTGATTTAATTTCTGTTTCTCTATTAGACTTTTAATTACTTCTACCCCTAACATTCCTACATCCATCTCAGAATTTTGTAATTGCTGCTCCATTTTGCTTTTAATTATACATTGATTTACTACTTTTTGATTTTTCAATATCATCTACTCTTTATACAATTAAGAGTTTTTTAAAAACTTTAAATGAACTGTTCTATTTTATTTTCCTTTTCTTCGGCTAAATGTTCGTATTTGTTTCTCTTACCTTTACCACCTTGGTCCTGCAGCTGCATAGATGGTGTCCTGGTGCTGTCCTCCTGCTGTCTCGAGCTGTTTGTTGGATTCCAGTCTGGTATCTTCCTGGACAAAAGGTTTCCGGATGGTTCTGGTGCTTGTGCAATCGGTTTTCCTCCAACAGACAGCAATATTTTGCAATGCTGTGGCAGTCAGCTGAAATTCCAGGTCCAAAGCGTGGGTTGCTCAGATGTGTGGTGGAACTCAGGTGTTCTTTCAGTCGGTTGAAATTCGGGCTCCAAAGTTGGGCGCCAATTTGCAAGGGTACTCGTGGTTGGAAGGGAGTATAAGCGAGGAGTTAGTTTTATATACTTTATTGGGACGGTTTCTGGATTTGTAGCTAGCTCAGAGCATGGCTCTTTGATCACAGGAGTGGTACACACCAGACTGCTTCGTTTTTTCCTTTTCTTTATTCATCACCGCTTACTCTTCTGGTTTGGTTTTCACAAACACACCCATAGCCTATACACATTGCTAAGTTTGAAGTCACCATCCTACACATGAGGCCGCACCGTGGCTCAGTGGTTAGACCGCTTGGCTCTCACCAAGGCGGCCTGGGTTCGATCCCAGGCGACCACAAAGTGAGATTTGTGGTGGACAACATGGCGCTGGGGCGGGTTTTCTCCGGGATCTCCAGTTTCCCCCACCATCTCATTCCACCGTTGCTCCATCTTCATCTCAGGTATCATCAGTGTCATCGCCTGCGGTGCCGTATGTAGTAAAAGCGGGCGTTTAACACTACACATTTCATTTACCATCCTACACCACTGACCCTATCAACGTTCTGAACAAGAGTGCCTCCAGTAAGAGCATTCACTTGTCTCCTGGTTTTCCAGTTGGCACTACCCCTTCCCTCTTGGGGGTAATGACCAACCCTTCCTTACCTGTCTTTGTTCACCTAGCAGTATTTCTTCCTATCTGCTGACAAACTGAGTGTACTGTTTCACGCTGCATGGCAGGATATATGCTCCTGATAAATGCCTTTGTTCTCCAGTAGGATAGTCTCCAGTCTCCGAGCCAGCCTAGTGCGCCATTGCAGTAACACGGTAGGAGGGATGCCAATTGTGCAAGCCTACTGGAAGTTTTTCGAGCTCTGGCATGTCATTCTCCAGTCTCTGAGCCTGCCTAGTGGGTTATGGCAGGAGGAATGCTGGTTGTACCAGAGTGCCAGGGGTCTTTAAGCTCCAGCATGGTGGCCTCTGGTCTCTGAACTGGCCTGGTTGGTTTGTTTCAGGCCACGGTCGGTGGGATGCCAGTTGCAATAGAATGCTGGGGAGTTCCAAATTGGTAAATGGTAGGGAACCTGCCCTCTTCATTGTCGTGACTCCTTGCAGTCGGCTGCCCTCTGTCTCCTCTCACCTCATCTTTCCTCCCGGGCATGCCCCACTTGGGGCACAGGTACAAAAGATCAATCTTTCCGATGTGCTGAATCACTTCCTTAATATTCTATCCTATCCTACCTCATGGTGAAGTTACATAACTGCTAATTTTAAAAGCAAGAACTACCTGCAAAATCTGTCTTTCATGTATACTGCACAAATCATATAAACACTTTAATTTTTGCATGAAGGTCTATTATTAATAAAACACGAAGAAAGAGTAGTGGTTATGATTAATGCCCTGTAAGTTTTGCTACATTATCTGTAATATTTTGCAGGATCTTGATAATTTGCTTCTCAGAATTTCCTACTTATATTCACTAACACCAAAATGAATGTTAAATAAATAAACAAGATCAGAGCTTACTGATGTCTTATGAAATGCTGCTGAAATAAACAACTATGATGAAACACTCAAGGTATATAGATTAGATTTCATTATTATGCTCACCTAAAAACATAGAGTTAATTGTTAAATCCCTTCGGTTGGCATCCAGTTTCCAGTCCTTCGTGAATTCCACATCTGGGTGTCTTCCATCTGTCCTGACATCATTTCTTAATGTTGTTACCTGTATAAGCAGATTATTTCATCCACTGTACTGCTATAGCCACATCATTAATTGATAAATTATGTGAGTATGTAAGCATGAGAGGCCAAGACAGTAACAGGCAAATACAAACTTTATTATTAATTATATTTCTGGGATATCTGATTAATGTTCAGCACTGAAATTCAACATTAGTAATTGGCATTCCTTCTTTAAAATTTAGTATCATAATTGTTTAAACAGATAAGTGAAGTTTGTCACAAATTATATTTTATTGTAATTTTTGTATTGTTTGACGGTCAGTAGCTTCAGCTTTGACATAATATTGCATTAGTTTGTCAAGTACTGCAAGAAATGTATAGAGCATGCTGTCAATGAAGTGGTAAAATTAACATCCAGAATTTACTGGTGCATCAGTTTCAAGCATTTAGAAACATGTAGTGAAAGGATACATACTTTTGTTTAAGCGCAGATCAACTTAAGAATGAATACAGAGTAAATGCAAAATATACATAAAGCAAATACAAATTATTTTAAATATCTATATTACTCATATTTATGGTCAACTTTCCCTTTTTCTTTTAAATGGCAACTCAATATGAATACTTACTTCAAAATTCTCTTTATTGTTTATTCTTGGAGTTACAGTTCCATGCTTTTCTCCTTTTGTATTGATCATGCGTATGCCTTGGGAATTGAATAATTCCCTCATTTCGTCAGGTGTTGCTGTGGTGGCAAGGTCAAGATCTTTGGGTTGTTTCTTCATCAAGAGATCCCTAAGAAACCCAATTAGTGGTATCAAATAGTTGTATCAAACTTTTTAAATTGATACAATCACAAACAACACGGTGCTAAACTCTCACAGCATATTAGGGTGCTTTTGGAAAAATTAAATTTCAACAGCTATGCTTGTTTATTTTAACTCAGCGCAAGACAAAATCTGTATAGAAAAACTAATCCTGGAGCTCATAAAATTAAGTGTCAACTCTACTATTCTAATGCACTGGATCGCCATTCACAAAGCAAGTTTTCCAGGGTCAGATATGAGAATAGTTTATTCAAGTACAAAAAGTAATAAACACAAGCACTAATGTGAGGTTACCTTCATTTTAATTTTATTTTAACTGTAAAATGTGAATGAGTTGATAAAGCCATTTAAAACTGTATTATGTCAAGTTGTAAAATCTTGGAATGTTTTAGGAGACATTCATCTCTATCCTCAGAAGGTGTTGACCAAAGGCTTTTATTTCATCCTCTTTCTTTGGCTGAGGATCTAACTGCTGCCATGTGGTGGTAAACATAATATGTTGCTGACTGACAGGATATTTAAATTTAACAGGCCTTTGGAATTTTTAAAAATGCAGTAAAGTTAAGCTGCAGATGCAGTGAAATGTATTAGATGTGTGGTGAATAGCCCTAAAAAATTACAAAAGGTAAGTCATGGTCAAAACATGGATTAGTGCCACTTTGTACACCATGGTTAAGTGTTGCAATTAATGCAAATTTCTTCCCTTATTCTCCATGTACTTCTAATGTTACCCTGAACAGGACTTTTTTGACATAGCTTAAGCATTGGGGTGGCTTCTTCCTCTCCTATGTTTTGATGTGAAATACTCTTGGAGCCACTGGATCCAATGGGCTCCTTGGCCCTCTAGGATCTTGAAACTCAACCAGTCTCTCAACCTGAGACATATCCGAGTCTGTGGCCACTCTTATTGGCCAAGCTATATGGCCAAAGCAGTTAACATCCTTACAAAAGAGCTGGCATTTCTTCATGTTCAGCTTCAGGTTTGTTGCCTGCAGGCTTTGTAATATCTTGGAGGTTTTAGAGATGGTCTTTGAAGGTGCTGCCAATATGTCGTCCAGATATAGAAGGTAGACATCATAAGCCACCCCCCTCATCTGACTTCATGAGGCACTGCAAGGTGGTTTTTGCATTGCAGAGGTTGAAGGGATAACGGTAAACTGTCAAAGGCCTTGGCCTGTTGAGAATGTGGTCTTCTCCCTGTTTTAAGGATCTAGGGCCACTTAGCAGTATTCTGATTTCAAATTCAATGTTAAGAGTCACTGGACACGACCAAATGTCTAGGATGTCAACAATTTGGGGTAACGGAAAACAGTCGTTCCAAGTGGTCTTTGGCTTTCTATTCTGTATGCAAAAGTATCACTCATCATTTTATTTAAAAAAGAACATCTGTCAATCCACATGTTTTGCCGGAGGAACAAATCTTGGTGGTTGCTGAATATTTTGGCACCTTCACTGTCAGTGTGGTGAGTATTTGGTCAGTATGGCTGTAATCACTGTTCCCTTGGGTAAAGGCAGATGGAATTATTTCAGTACATGCTGGACCCTCTCCAATTGTGCCACAGTCAGCTTGTTGGCTGTCTCATCAGCAAGCCTTTCAGCTGGGTCCCCAGATCTTCTGAAGGTGCTGGCTCAATAGACCCACTGTACAATGCACTTGCAGTTGACTCCACATTCACAATTCTTTCCACACAGGATGTTCTGAATGGTGTCCAATGGATTTAGCAGTTTCACAGGCACTTTCTCTCAGCAAGGCAACAATTACCTACCAATGCATAATTTGTTCAATGGCGTCTATGGGTTAATATGTGCCTTTACAACTTCTTCACACCTGATGGGCACAATCACATTCTTTGCTCAGGATCACTCTGCAGATCCCTGGATGTTTGCTGGGGTCGCAGAGCATCACTTCATCTCAGCTGGGTTAAAGATCCTCCAGATGAAGTTGACTATTGCCTTATGGCCGTTGAGAACATAAAGTCTGCGTAACACATTCTCAGCTACCTTCACTATAAATACCACACACTTAAAATGCTGTGCCCCAGGATCAACTCCAGCAGAGCCTTGTCCACAGACAAGATATCACCCGATGCAGTAATCTGTTGCTGGGGCTGACTCCCTGTATTTGATGTCAAGCCCTTTGCCGTTTCAGGTGGTTCAGCCACTTCAGTACATAGTGGTACAGTAACGGCTGCACTAGCAATTGGGATTGCTTTCCCTGTATCAAGCCATCTACGATGAGGCTGTTGAGCATATAGCTTCACTCAAGGGGGGCCGTGACACGCCCTTCATCACATCAGTTCTTATTCATTCCCTGCCTGCTCATCATATTGGGGTGGTCAGTCATTAGTAGCTGTTTTGGTTGGCCGCACACAACCCACTTGAAGTTCATCATCATTGTCGTCGTCATCATCATCATCATCATCATCATCATCATCATGCCTGCCTCGGTGGTGTAGATGGTAGCATATCTGCCTCAGGTTCAAGAGGTCCCGAGTTCGAATCTCAGTCAGGGTGAGTTACCTGGATACGGTTTTTCCTGGGGTTTTCCCTTATCCTGAAAGACGAATGTTGGGTAACTCTAAGCTCTATGGACCCTGGGCTCATTTGAGCATCATTTTGCTCGTTCATTCATCGTCCGATATGACAACGTTGGAGGACACAAATTACAAAAATCATCATCTTCTCTGGATTGATCCTCTGTCCCACTTGAAGTTCATCATCATTGTCGTCGTCATTGTCATCATCATCATCATCATCATCATCATCATCATCATCATTATCATCATCATCATCATGCCTGCCTCGGTGGCGTAGATGGTAGCATGTCTGCCTCAGGTTCAAGAGGTCCCGAGTTCAAATCTCGGTCAGGGTGAGTTACCTGGATACGGTTTTTCCTGGGGTTTTCCCTTATCCTGAAAGACGAATGTTGGGTAACTCTAAGCTCTATGGACCCTGGGCTCATTTGAGCATCATTTTGCTCGTTCATTCATCGTCCGATATGACAACGTTGGAGGACACAAATTACAAAAATCATCATCTTCTCTGGATTGATCCTCTGTCCCCATTTATTGAATACTTCTCATTTTCAAGGTTACCTTGGCTGCCTTCATCCTCAGTGTGACCATTAGTATCTTGTGAGTGATCTTGTCGTTGAGCATTAGAAATATTTTGGTATCACATACCCTGTCAATGCACCTCTTCTTGGTACACACAACTGGACGATAAATTCACCAGCTGTTCAACTGCCAAGGCAAACTCCTATAGCACCTCCCAAGTCAACTTGAGCTGACTAGCATAGGCTCTAGCTAAGCGATGGTTCCTGAATCAGTTTTTGAGTTTCCCATGTGTCTCTGCACACTGTTGATATAGGAATCACATTCAAAATCTCTGCCATCTCTCCCTGGAGGGTGGTTATCAATGTGCAGCTTCCTCCACTGCTGACCATCACAGTGACTGGTGAAGTAGATGAACAGCTGCTGACAGAATTAAGTAGTTGAAGTTCTCTCATGTTGGATGGCTTCCATCCTGAACGCTAATGCCTGCAACAGGTCTTCACTTTTTCATCAACTTCTTAAATGTCCTCCATTTGTCAATTTTGTTGACAGTTCCATCTACATCTTGGATATTCTTGTCTACATCTTCTCCACTGCAGAATTCACTGTCATTATTTCATTTCCCATCTTCTCCATTATGGATTCCATTCTCTCCATCTTCTCCATTCTGAATCTTATTTTGGTGTCCTCTTCTTCACTTCAGATTTTAAGTTCTTCATTTCTGCTAACAGTTTTTTAACTTTCACTTCAATAATTTTCACTCTCACTTAATAACGTAGTTAAATTTTCACTAAGATTTTATTTAGATCACACTATCACTTTACTAATATAAATTAGTTTACCGTTCATTATCACATCACTTTCTTTTGCCACAGCAGATTAACGAGAAACTACCAAGTCTTCTTCCAGATGGTTTATTTGCTGGAGATTGAACACACAACATTTCTAATCCTTTGCAGTAACAGTATTTGCTATATTTCACCACAGTCAGAGAACAGGGCTATTTGTCTCAACAGAAACCGATTTATTACTCACTTGCTGATTCCATGAAATTCACTGGCTCAGCTTGCAAGAGTGTTTTGTTATATAGACAGAAATTTCAACATGACTCCACAATGTTTAAAATGGCAAAACTTCTAGAAGATTCTGGTTATCTGATAAAAGCCATGCTTCTTATCTGTTTACAGTTACAACTGCTTGGTGCCAACATCCAATAACCTTATGCTACAGCTTCTGGATCACAACAGCTCCCTCTTCAGAGCTGGTCATCCCAAGCAGCTCCACAATATGGTGTAAGCTGATCAAGATGGACCCCTAACAGCTTCCTAAAGGACTGACCCAATTGTACTGTATCATTGAGGCTGATTTTACTGATGCCGGTAATTGTCGATCTCGGCCTCCACTGGAGAGGCTCTTCCAGTTGTCATTTTTGCTGCTTCAATGCAGAGAGCAGATGCCAAGCATGTTAACTTTGCAATATTCTGCCAGAAGAAGCTGTGGTTTCACATCCTCATCTATTAACCCTTGATGAAGGCATGGGCTGCTTCTCCGGAAATATAATTTGGTGGTAAATCTGCACAGCCCAATGCACTAAATGTTCTACCTCTGGGCAAATTCTTGTAAGTTCTTGTTTGGTTATTGTACCTTTCCCTTTACCTAGACCCAGTAAATGGCAACTAAGTGATGTGCTAAATGGCATCCCAGCTACAGTTTAATCAAGTCATCGTTGAGCCTCATGCAAAGGCCTTCCACTACTTGCTGGCAGACAACCAAGGGTGTTGATTACTCTGCTGGCATTCATCCATTGTGTGATGCATTGACCTTGAACTGCTACTTAAACACCACCCATGACAAAAAGCAATTGAATTTCGGAGGTTCTACTGATTTTGTATCAGGCAAACTCATAATCATGGGGCCCTCTATAACTTTAGCTTCTAGATCTTTAGTTCTATATCACAATACATCTCTGTTGAGGCGATCATCATCCTCTTGCTTTCCTTCATCTGATTGTCCAAGAGTTTCTCTTACTGAGTTAGATGCTTTTCCAAATGCTCTTTCATTACAGTAATTTTTTCTCTCCGCAGAAGATTTTACTTTTAACTCCTTAGTGATATCATTTTTCAAACTTTTCATATTACATTTATTTCACGCTTTACAGAGTCAAGGTTAAGGCAGAGTTCAGATTTCATTTTCTACATTTTGTTAATTCCCTCTTCCACACTGTTCATTTCCATTCCTAATGTCTTTATTCCAACTTGCCTTTCTTCCATTATGGCAATTATATATCCCATTTCTCACATCAGTGTGATTTTATTAAGTTTAACCTCCACTTCACTAATTTTTGCTGTCGACTTAATAATCTAGTTCAATTTTCCTTGAGACTTCGCTTAGCTCACGCTGTCCCTTCACTGTGAGCTAGATCCACTGAACACTGTCACCTCACTTTCTTCCATGATATAGCAGCATAACGAAAAATGACCAATGCAGCTCCTTCTGCACAGTTAACTCCCTGAGGAAGGAACATAAGACATTTTTAGTCCCTTTTAGTAATCGTACTTATTGTGTATCACCACAGTTGCCACAAACTCATTCAGAGAACAGGGCTTTTCGTCACACCAGAATCGCACTCACTAATTCACTGGGTCAACCTGCAAGAGCACTTGCTTACATAGCCTTTGGAAATTTTGATGCAGTTCCACAATATTTGAGATGGTGAAACTTCTAGAAGACTGGATATCTGGCAATAGCGCTTATCGTGTTCATCTTCGGTAAGTGAATAGCTTATCTGTTTGCAGTTCCAATTGACCAGCACTGACCTCCTATAACATTAGGCCATAGCTGCTGCATTACAATATCTTATGTAACACTTTCCCAATTTCTCCTAAGAGTGGACATTTCTGAACATGGTTACTTCAGAAAATGTCTGTATAATTTAGGACTCAACAAATACGAGCCTATCTCTAGAATACGTAAAGACGAAGAGACTGCCTCAACATACCCTCTTTGACTGCTCACTCTTGCCAAAAAGAGACTTAACCTAGGATGACATAGGAAAGGATGCTGACATTGAAACCAAGATATTGCGTCTTATTCAGGGAAGACATTTTTGGAAACCATGAAGGCATATTTTCCAAAAAAGATTGCACAGATAGCCTTTTAGACTGCCATACTGGAGTTCAATGGAGGGGAAAAATACCTCTACCTATTATTTAAAACAAATACTTTTTCTGAGTTCTGACTGTGTGATGTTAACACTGTCATAAACATTAATTTGTTTTAATTTTACAATTTTTATACAATTTGAAAGTATAGTGATGTTTATAGCAAAATCTTCCACAACATCTACCAGCAAACTTATCTGCAACTTTATGATCTGAAAAATGAATATCATGAAGAAACGACAAGTAAGTCAATTTAATCATGATTCAAGTGTTGTACTTCTCAAGTATGTCTTGAGCCATCTTAAGTGATCCTATTCTTTCTGGCGAATGAAAACTGGAAAATAGCTAACATATTGAGAAGGAGATAAACAATGTCATATCTTTTAATTTGTTCCATGTTGGCAGATTCTCTTACAAAAAATTCCCTTTAACAAGTAAAGTTTTTTCTAAAGAAATACTTCCCTAGAGACTGATTGTTGCTAAAATGCTTCTGATTGCATTTCCTTGGCAAATTATTTTCAATGTCTACCCTTAAATACATCCAAGAGCTGACAATCTTGTTTTGCAATAATGCAGAGAGTAACAAACCTAAAATAAAAACTAAAAGAGCCATTAAACCATGTCTTGAATATACTGATACAATGGTGAGAAGATAATGGTATGGTGATAAATGTGGAGAAAATAGCTTGTGAATCTTACTCCTTCACACATTCTACCCTGGTATTGCATTTAAAAGTCAAAACTCCCCTGTTAAAAACTTGAATGTGTTCCTGGGAATGACTATTTACAAGATCACTTAGAAAAGTCACATGAGAATTCCTAACTTACTAACGTAAGTTACGTAACAACTTCATGCATCCTAAAATGCTTTGCTAGATGCAAGTAGGGTCTTAATACATGGGCATTCAATAAATAAAGTTCCCTATTTTTTTCTCTGCAAACCACATGTTTTAAAATTATGTTGGTACTGTAGGAACTTTCATTGGGGTATGGTGGTTGTGGCTGACCTTCTACAGCATGTGCCTGCTTCACATTCGCCAGTATAACGCCAGCTGCCATGGAGCTAGCACTTGAAAGCATGTCTGCTTATGAAGTTTGATCAGTTATTTACTTTCTCTTGGCAATCAATATTCATTGCCATTTAGTGTAGGTTTATGATGAAGGATGCTTAAGCATCCAAATAAATAGTTTGTCGCTGGCATTCATGGTTCCTGGAAGGACAGAAAAATGTGCATGATGAACGCAGTGTCAGGCCCATTACTGCTACAGGCAATACAGCCAGTATTGCAGTTTGGAATGTGGTGGACAAAGATCAATGCCTCCTGGTATGGAATGGCCACGCCGTGGCTCAGTGGTTAGACCGCTTGGCTCTCACCAAGGCGGCCCGGGTTCGATCCCAGGTGACTGCAAAGTGAGATTTGTTGCGGACAACACGGCGTTGGGGCGGGTTTTCTCCGGGACCTCAGGTTTCCCCCGCCATCTCATTCCACCGGTGCTCCATCTTCATCTCATGCATCATCATTGTCACCGCCTGCAATACCGTATGTAATAAAAGCGGGCGTTAAACACTACACATTTCACACATTTCCTGGTATGGAAAATGGATGCTCCTCTATTGCAATGATACTCTCTGATGTCTTGTAGTATCGAAAAGTCTGTTCAAGATGGGTCCCACGTTTGTTTACTGATGCTCATAAGTAACAATGGATCCAGGAGGCTCAAGCTTTCCTGCAAATGCTTCAAAGAGAGGGATCATGCTCCAAGTGATTTTCCTCTCTTTCCACAACTCAAGTCACACCTTGGATGCAAGTAGTTTGCAATAGATGAGGGGGAAGCAGAGATGAACTGCTGCCTATGGAGACAGGACCTAACCTGGTATGACTGCTGCCAAAATACCAAAAGTGTTTAACAGAAATGGTGACTATGTGGAGAACTAGTATACGAGTTGTAGAATGAAAATAAAATATTTTGCAACAGTAAATAATTTGCTTGTATTTTTTGTAAAATAGGGAAACTTATTTATTGGATGGCTCTCGCAGAACTCTAAATCTTACCATATATAATATACATACCTTACACATACTAAATGTTGCCACAGACTAAAAAGGCATTATCACAAATCTGCAACAAGGCTAAGAACAAAGCCACTGGAGGAATGAAATTAAACACCAATGCTGTGCTTCTCCTTATTGACATTAATTTACAAATATAATAAAGTGATCTCTGAAATTCTTTGGAATATTAAATGATTCTAATTCATCAGACATAAATATGCAGCCAACTGACTAACAATACAACATGAATTACCCTACATAACATTATATACTTGAACTATTTAACAATGACTGAAAAAAAGAATTAAAAAATTTTTTTCCTAAAAACTGTGGGGGAAAAAGCAGCAAGAGCAAGTTTACTTCAGTTGCACTAACAGGTAAAGAAATCAAACAAATATACATAGCCTTAAATAGCTAACACTGACAACCATGGACAATTTCTCATACAGACCAACTACACATCTTTCTTTACAGATAGGTCCTATGCACCAATACAGTGGCAGCAACAGGTGAATTTAGAAGTTTTCTGTGTTACATAAAATACTTATGTATTTTTTTAAATATAAATTCAACAGGAGATGTTTCACAATTCATGAATTGCATTATCAGCTTTGTTGACAGTTTATTTAGTTGTTACAGTTACTGGTGGTAGGTGATGACTATGTACTATTGTATCACTATCTACTAGAAGTAACACAAATTTACTGATGGATCAACTAGAGGTATTTCAAAATTCATTACATGATCCCCATTCTTCAAATCCCCCAGGGGCCTACTTCGGTAGGTACGGGTTTGGCGCACCCGGGGTCCCAAGCCAACCTCTCATGGGCTCCTCTTCGTGGTTGAGGGAGACAGTCAACAGGCCCACCCACAAGTAGGCCGTGCATGGAGACTCGTGTCGGTGGAAAGGTTTGTCCTAGTGGTTGAGGGATGCGCATTTGAGCTCGTTCCAGTGACCTGAATTCGGGGAGGGTGCACATTTCTAATACACTACTTTGGCTTCTGCTTCGCTTAAACGGGAGGTTAGGGACTAACCCACCCCTAATCAATCGGCCAGGACTAGGTATTGTACCGAACTCCAGGGTGAGTGGGACGGCGAACTTGCTATATCCCGTGTGTAGCCCTGTCATCCCAGTGGGATGACCCATTGTTGGGCTCCGTGGTGGGTGGAGAGCACTGGGGGATGAATCTTAATCCATTTATTATGGTAAAATTTAATAATTCTAATAATAATAACAAAATGTTTAACAAAAGTGGAAAAGAAGTAGTCGAGTCTTGTGGTCCTCATCACTTAGTTGTAACCAGAAATGAAGAAGGCAAGAACTTTCAGACAGTGAATCCTTTCATTATCCAAAAGGGATTGGATAAAATTGCTGGTCCATTCAAGTCCTGTACTCGCTCCAGAAACGGCATGCTCCTTGTGGAAGCGCACTCTGTTTCCCAGGCAGCAATGATCTTAAAATTTACGTTATTGGGCAGCTATCCCGTCATAGTTGCAGTGCACAAGACACTGAACTCCTCCCGTGGGGTTGTCACCACTCGTGCGTTGGACGGGATGTCAAATGAGGAAATAAAGGAAGACCTACAAGACCAGGGTGTCACTGCCGTATACTGAGTACAACGTAGAGAGCAAGGGGAATTGGTGCCTACCCATACCCTGTTTCTGACCTTTGATCGGGTAGACCTCCCGCAAAGGCTTAGGGCAGGGTATGAGACCATAGAGGTTAGGCCATATATACCAAACCCACTCAGGTGCTTCAAATGTCAATGCTTCGGTCATACGAGTGATTTTTGTAGCGGCGTGCCAACATGTGTCCAGTGTGGTCTGTCTAAACACGAGGATGCCTGCACATCCCCGGCACGTCTACCCTCGGTCCCAAGGTCCGGTACATACAGCTCCATAGCTGCTAAGGTGGTACCGAGGAAAGAAATCGCAACTCAGACCAGCGATTGTGGGGCTACTATAACAGACACGGTCCTTATTGCCACACCAGCTTGGAAGCCTACCAAGACATCCAAGCCAGCTCCTCTCTCACCTAAATCGCAGAGGGAGAAGTCCGCACTGTCATCACCTAAGCCGTCAACCTCATTGACCGTCAAGCCCGTTATAGTCTATGATGCACCGCCCAAAAAGTTTAAGACCAATTACACAAAATCAGATTTCATCAAGGTTACAAACAAAGGGACCGGCAAGAAAGAAAGTCCTAGGGTATCTAGAAGTTCCTCTTCTGAGGGGTCTTCTGGTGAAGACTCAGATTGATGGCTGTCATCATCGTTGATCTCTGTGTCCAACCGGTTTGGGGTCCTCGAACCTAAGTTTTCTATAGGAAAAGGTGCCTCATCCGTCGAAGAAATGGACCAGGAAGACACGGACCACCTTGCTAGGATGGCAACAAAAAAGTGCCAGGATAAACCGGACGAAAAAGGTTTTAGCCCTACACCCAAGAAAAAGGGCAAATTGATTCGACCACCACTGAAACCCACGTAACGTGCGTATTTGACATATCCCATTACTATCGCCATGGCTATCCTTCAATGGACCATACGAGGTTTAAGAGCACATCGACCAGAACTGTAACTTTTGCTCAGTAAGCATAAACCCTTGTTGGTATGCTTACAAAGGACTAAGCTACGACCACAAGACAAGTTTAAAATCAGACACTACACACCACTGAGGTGCTATATTGAAACAGAAGAGGGCATTCCTGCTCACGGTGGCACTATGATGCTCCTCAGGGATGACATATTTGTAGATCCGTTACAGTTACAATCTGACATACAATCTGTAGCTGTAAGGATTAAGCTGCCGTCAATCGAATTTTGCATTTGCAGTGTATATATACCACCATCAGATGACCTTTCATTAACTGACCTTGAAGATCTGGTTTCCCATCTATGAACACCATTTATCATAGTGGGAGACTTTAATGCCCATCACCCACTTTGGGGCTCAAATCGGGCATGTTCGAGAGGCAACCTCATTGCAAAATTCTTGGAGAGCAATAACTTGATTCTGCTGACCACCGGAGACCAACATTCCTTTCAGACACCTTTAACACCTATTCGCACATCGATTTGGCAGTGTGTTCATCCCAGTTAGCAGTTTCATTACAGTGGAATGTCATCTCTGATTTACATTCCAGCGACCACTTCCCATGTCTTCTTAGTCTCTTAGCACAAGATGTGTCTCCCTCGCGTATCCCTAGATGGCGCTTTGATCGTGCCAACTGGAACCTTCACACCCATTTGGCTGTCTTTGATTACAACGAGCACAATTCTGTGAATGATTTAGTTGATCATCTCACAGAGAAAATTCTTTCCGCTGCAGAACAGTCTTATTCCACGTTCGGCTACTCAACCCGGTCGATTTCCTGTCCCATGGTGGACCAACGACTGTGGGAATGCTATTCGTGCTCGTAGACATGCTCTGAGGGTATTCCAACGACACCCTACTCTAAGTAATCTAATTGAGTACAAGAAAGCGCGTGCAAAGTCTAGGCAAATAATTAAGGATGGCAAAAAGACCTCATGGAACAACTTTGTATCATCTTTTAAAAGATGTACACCTTCATCTGTTGTATGGGATAGGTTAAGGCGCGTGGCCGGAAAATCAACCCACTTGCCAATCGCTGGTCTGAAAACAACTGCAGGAGTTATTGTTGATACATTTGTTGTGGCTAACACCTTCGGCTGTGCTTTCGCTCAGGTGTCTAGCTAAATAATTATGCTCCTGGGTTTATCTCAATTAAGACTCAGGTAGAATCTCAAGGTTTCGTGTTTAGTTCCATACATCTTGAAGATTATAACCGCCTCTTCACCTTGGCAGAGTTAGAACACGCTCTTTCATCATCGCGACTGACAGCACCAGGACCGGACGGAATCCACGTTCAAATGTTACAACATCTCTCACCTGAAGGTAAGGCATTCCTGCTCGAGGTCTATAACCGTGTTTGGGTTGATGGCACGTTTCCTGACAAGTGGCGAGAAGCCACCATTATACCTATCTTGAAAGCTGGCAAGGACCGTCACCTCCCTTCTAGCTACCGTCCTATTTCCCTCACCAGTTGCATATGCAAGGTGATGGAACGCATGATAAATGGGCGGTTGGTATGGTGGCTGGAAATGCACAACCTACTGAATAACATCCAGTGCGGTTTTCGACGACGCCGTTCAGCAGTGATGATCTTGTGTCCATGTTGACACAGATTATGAACAGATTTCTTAAAAACTGTCAAACAGTCGGAATATTTTTGACCTTGAAAAGGCTTATGATACGTGTTGGCAGGCAGGGTTGCTACGTACTCTGCACACCTGGAATATACGTGGACGCCTACCACTCTTCCTTCAGAAATTCTTGAAATACCGCATATTCCGAGTAAGGGTTGGCTCGGTTTTTTCGAATCTTTTTGTTCAAGAGAATGGTGTACCACAGGGATCGGTACTAAGTGTTACGTTGTTTGCTATTGCGATTAATTCTATCTCAAAATGTGTACCTCCGGGGATCTCGTCATGCCTATTTGTAGATGACTTTGCCGTCTACTGCACATCTCAGCACACACCATTTTTAGAGCGCCGTCTACAGACCACCTTGGACAACCTTAAGAGTTGGAGTTTAAAAACCGGCTTCCGATTCTCCGCTGAGAAAACAATCTGCGTTAACTTCTGGCGTCAGCAGAGTCGACTACCTCCAAGGCTCCGTCTAGGTGCTGATCTACTACCTTTTGCAGATGAGACGAGGTTCCTTGGATTGATATTTGATAGAAAACTTAGTTGGTCGTCGCATATAGCACAACTGAAAGCACGATGTGACCGATCTTTAAATATCTTGCGGGTACTAAGTGGAAAATCGTGGGGAGCGGATCATACAGTGTTATTGCAACTTTATCGCGCACTCATGCGTTCCAAATTAGATTATGGTAGCATCATTTATGGCTCAGCACGACCATCTGTGCTGAAGAGATTTTTTTTTTTTTAAAATCCAGATTTATTGAACACTATTTTACACAGTGGTATATTAGGGTTAGAGTTGATACATAAAAATATACAATTTTAACAAAAATATTTTAAATACTAGAAGGAAGAAAATATGTTTTAATCTGATGCATATTAATTTAAAGTATTTCAGATGTTTAAACACTGAGTTTATAAACATCATGAAGTACTTAAACTGTTGTGGCTTCATTAGCAAAGATGTGAGCGGAGCAGAAAATTCAGTTCCTGGAGAGTCTAGCTTGAATATTAATTCTTGTCTTTCTCTCCAGAAAATGGGACAACAGAAAAGGAGATGAACTACAGTTTGAAATTCTTCACCTCACATGCACTCGGGGTTGGATATTAAGTGAAAGTGTGATAAGTATTCACCAAATTTACCATGTCCACTTAAAAATTGTGTCAAAACAAAATTTGGTACTAGAGTTTCACATTTTCCTCTGTCATATACACTAGGGAAAAATAATGTTTTTGTTAAACTTCCATTTGGAGCTGTTAGCCATTGTTGGTTCCATTCTTCAAGAATATGTTGATGTATTATTCTCCTTACTTACACATCATCGACTTACACTTACACATGCGACTTTATACACATCATCATCACCCCAATCTTCAAAATATGTATTTTCCCATACCATTAAACCTAAGGGTCTATTTAAATGCTTTAATAATTTAACCTATGGATTTATTTCAAATATATAACAATAAAAATTTATTGCCCAAATTTTTATTGGTATAGTCCCCTATGTCTGAATCCAATACAAGTTCTTCCAGTATTTAAAGTCAATACTGAATTATTAAATTTTCGCTTCACTGTGGTGTTCCAATACAGTTAAATCTCAATACTGAATGTTTGTTCTTGTTACACATATGCTGAGAATTGGAACACTAAACGTCCTGTATGTCTGCTTTGTCAACTATCTGCAATAGAGTACTAGACAAAGGTGAGGCAAGGCCATATGCCTGGCAAATCCATCATCCATGCATGGTAATTATGGGGAGAGGTAGAACTGGTTGTAGGTTGTGGCCTGCATGACAAATCCTTCAACCATTTTTTGGACTGCTTCTCAAGTAGATACATTTTCATTTGGTTTCAGAAACCTCCAAGACGAGAGCATCCCCTTCCAGAACTCCCACCACAAGAAAAATGTAGTGATTGAGACAGTAATGCTAGTGCACAACTATGAAATATGCACAACCTCTAGAAATTATCAAATGTAGATACATTTCCTTTAGTAAAATGCATTATAATAATGAATTTTTGGTTGCTCAATAGTATGTTTACAACTTACCTAACTGCTCCACCAACTATTCTTAATTCATAACCATGGTTCTTAAACAAATCAGCCAAGGTGATGAGTTCTGGCGTGAACAGTGCTTTGAATTCTGGTGAATCAAGTTTCATGATCACTGGATTATCTTGTGCCTTCCTCCAACATTAACTTGTAACCTATTCAACAAATATCATAGCTACTTCATCAAGCAAGAAGATACACCATTTTGTCATTAACTTTGCTGTAATTCATCTTCATTGAAAAATTATTAGAATGTTATTAAAATAATTTTGCTTCACTGAACACCCTTTGTCTTCCATTTACAAGGGACGTTCCATATTAATTTATAGTTTACATTTTCCCCATCATTAATGTTGGACCATTTGACTCATCATTACAGCTGTAAGTATGTACTAGTTTGGCCTAACCATAGGTGACAGGACAATCATTACAAGTGCAATTTCTGCATAATGCAGCCTGTAATTCCAACTGCTGTCATGAGTGGACAACATGGAGTGTGATCATCATGAACAAAGTGTTTGTGTGGAAGGAGGGTGTAAACATTGCATATATTTACAGGCATTGGTGATAGTGTGCAATTTAAAATAAATGGCCAGGAACAATGCTGGTCTCCATAGAAGTTAGAAAACCATGGCTGCCATCCCTGAAATGGGGTTATAGGTATTGCCCAGCACCATATTCTACTGATTGCCCCTTCTGATTACCACTCATTCAGAGCTCTGAAGTAACCTCTGCATAGCCATGATTTTGCAGATTTCTTAGAACTGCAAACAGCTGTCTTGTGGCGCAACAGATTCCAAAAAAGTAACTTAAGGAGGGCTTACAGAAATTATATCAGTGACAAAAGTGTGTGCAGCTTAATGGAAACTATGTTAAAAAAGTAAATGTATCTGCCAAAGCATAAAGGTTCTTAGTGGGAGGAAAGGAAAACAAAGAGTGTGTAAAGCAATATGGAATGCCCCTCTTAGATTGTCACTGTATGAGATGCAGATTAATGCAGTTTGAGCATGCGAAATATGCTTTCAATAATATTGTTAATATATAGTGTTGGTTCCCAAGATACAGGATTTTAAATAAGCTGTTGTTTAGTTTTTTTTTTTTTTTTTAACTATTAACATCCTCCAACATAAGTCATATCAGTCAATGAACAAATTGGATGGAGTGATGCTCAAATGAGCCCAGAGTCCATAGAGCTTAGTTACCCGACACCTTTCAGGATAAGGGAGAACCTTGGGATAAAATCTTATCCAGATAACTCACCTGACCAAAATTTGAACTTGGAACCTCTTGAACATGAGGCAGACATGCTACCACCAAGCTACAGAGGCAGGCAATGAGTGACCAATATGAACTGATTTTGTTGGTACCACTTCGATTACAAGCAGACATATTAGGATCTATATCATTGGAGAGACAAGATAGACAATGAATGAAAGGTAGTAATGAAGATGTAGATAAAGATGCAATGTTTTCTTACTACAGGCAGAATTTGCAAAAAGGCAAATCATATCACCCAGAGAATTGTGAGCAAAATATACGTAAGATTGAGCAATTATTTTTCTAGCAAATCAATATTCATAAAAATAGTATGAATTAAATTCTGCCATCAAATGTAATTGTCCTGTCATTTAAAATTCTGCAACAAAATACAATGTATATCTTACGTCAGAGTAAATTATAAGAATGCTCTCAACACAATGTCACATAGTGAAACTGACACAATGAATGCCAAGAAGAAGCAAACATTGCAAGGAAACAGTGAAGTTAAAAAACATACATGAAAATAACCTAAATTTTCAACAGAAATGACAACTGGAAGGGATACCAGTTAACATGGATGTATTCAGTAGTAACTATTAGCTGTAATGTTTACAAACATAACTAAGATATCAGATTTGAAAGCCACAAAGCTAGACTAAACCTAAGTGTGATTAAGGCATTACAATCAAACAGTAGAACCATACACACAAATTAACTGTTTATAGAAATTTTACATCACGTACAGGTAAACCTTCATCACTTAGCTGCTTATTATCTACAAGGAAAACCATGTGAATGTATTATGAAAGAGAAAGAACATATCTAAGAGCACATTTTACAAGAAAAATTTCATATTAATAATACCTATAAGAAATTGAAGACATGCTAAACCGTATTCCAAGTACACAATTAGGATTTACACCATTTGAATTAATGCTAAATGAAAGACATATACCATTAATGCCAAATTTACCAGACATTATAACTGCATAAAAAGTTGTCATTCCAGGAAAAATTTGAGATTACATACAGGAAATCTCTCAGACAAAGGTAGAATAAGTAAAAAGAGAAACAGAAAATGGAATCCGGCAGTACTTAATAAAGCCTCAGTGAAGATTCTGTAAATATCCAAAGCAAATAAGAAGAAATCTGCATGGATACAGTTGTTGTACAATGGATTATATAAAATCAATACATTTTGAGAGCATACTTTTGAACAGACAATGCAACAAATAATTGCTAATCTCTTTCTAAAGATAAAAACAATCTAAGAAAATACAGTACTAATACAATGTATATCATTAGTAAAAACATAATTATGACGAACGAAATTCCTTAGCAAAGAAGAGAAAATTACAAAGATTTATTAATTTTGTATAAATATAATATAAAAATGTACATACAAGTTCATGTGAAAAATATTTCATGTACTACACTTAAGTGACCATTTCTTGTGGATGAAGAACATGGGAATGCAGAAGAAATTCCATTCTCTTTTCATGGTCAAGAGTTGAAACATGAGAAAAATTGAAAATATTACTGAATAACAAGGAATATCTCCAAAATGGTTCATTCCACAAAAGAAATACATCAAGCCTAAATTGCAGGTTTTAATGGGATCTATATTTGTGTGATAAAAAACACCCAGCCACACTCCCACCCTGCACACAGTTTTTTTCTAAAAATGCTTTATAATTCCAAGGACCTCAAAACACATATTTCCACTAAAAGTCTTAGTATAAAATTTTTGGGGTTAATGCAATACTTTCTCTGTTTTAAGTATGCAGTAGAGAAAACAAAACATATAATTTCTGAAGAAATATTAAACTAATTTCCAATGAAAAGCTAGAACTTATTACTATGCAAAACTTACCATCTCATATAAACCAAGATTATTGATTTTCTTTTCCATAGCAACCGTTCATCATTTTCTTTTATATTGTTCTTACATGGCCCACTAATACTCAGAAAACAAATGCCCTTCTTTGAAATATATAGAAAATAATTTTAATTTAAATACTTCAACAATGTGTTTCCATATATTTTGAAGAATGCCCCAAATTTAACAATTTTGTTTACAATAACAAACAATAACATAAATATAACATACATAAAATATAACAATAAATATACATTGAATGAAATATAACAATAAATGAACATTTAACAACAACTTAGCAGTACTATAACACATTATTTTAAATATATATATCTTTCTTTTCATATGGGGGTGTGTCCCGCCCCAAATTTGAATACAAGTAATTTACAATTATAATTTTTAAATTACTTACAATTAACAAAACATAATATAGCAATACAAAGAATATTTTTTTTTTAACATAACAATTTATACACAAAAGAACTCTCTGTTTTGAGATTCATGTTGGGTGATTCACCCACATAATTAATTTTTCTAGTTCTCTAAGGAATACTTTAGGATTTTCTCCAGATTCTTCATCGAAAGTGGGTGGACTTATGTCATGTAACAAGTAATTTGTACAATTTGTGAGACCTTGACTGTACATTTGTGTGTGTGAGCATATTGGGTGTTGGTTTGTTACTCTTTAAACCAAATCTGGAATCAATGATTCAGTGTCATCACTCTCCAGATAATTCTCAATATCAATGTGGAATATTACCTGAATTAGAAGGTAAGTCAACATATGTTACATTTTTAGATTTGATTGCACTTTGGTTTTCACTAATCTTATTTGCCTGTAATGCAATCACAACTTGAGTCAGTTTCCCAATATTTTCTTTTTCTTTTTCAAAATTCTCTTGCACAAGTTTTATTTGGTTTTATTTGTGAAATTACTCCTTCATATTTCTTACTAGATTCTAACTCTTTTATCATATTATTTGTATCTTTTTCAACTATTTGTGTTACATTTTGTATTGAATTATTTTTATGTTCCTCCCTATCCTGTTTTAAATCTTGCCTTCTACCATTTATAATATCGTCCATTTTCTGTTTTAAATAACCCATATCCTGTTTTAAATCCATCATAACCTCCATGAACTTTTCCAAAGTTTTCCTTTAACTATTTCCACCTTAACTTCCTTTTCTACTTCTGTTATGTCATAATTACTTTTATCAATTATTTCCTTATTCATTCCTACTTTTCTACTTTGCTTTTCCACTTCTTCCCTCTTATCTAAACATTTACTCTCTGCTTCCTTATCAATTTCCATCTTGCTAACTACCTTTTTATATTCTCAATAACATAAATTCTTTATATACTTCTACACAGCAAATATGTATGTACTTTTTATTATCATTCTTTAAAAAGTTCGTAAATTTTGCTCACACTTCTAAATATTTTTGTGATTGGTTACTTTTTGTACTCAGTCATCTTCTCTCTTCTTTTTTGATATTTGTTATCACCATCCTGTAGTCCTGGTATCGTTGCTTCCACCAAATTCAAATTTCCATGATGTGTTGTCATTTCAAATAAAAACTCCCGTTACAAAATTAAAAACTATTCATAGGTTGAGAGGGATATTTTCCCCTTTCATATACTTTTTGTTGCATTAGTTTGTCAGTTTTCTAACAGACCGAGGGTATTTTTATGTTATAGTGGCAAGCCAGATTTTTCAAAGGTTATTAGTTGACATCAATGTGAAACACTGTGTTATAAGCAATTGCTGATACAATTGAGGAATGTCTCATCATTAGTGTGTGGGTTCATGAAAAAGAATGAACTGGTGAAACGTACGAAGAAATAAGAGAAAACTTTGTTCTTCATTTCAATAAAGCAGCTCCCAGTGAAGCCAATCTCCAAAAACTGGAAAAGAAGACTTTCTCAAAAGGCTCAATCACCAAAGCAAAGAAAGGGAAACCTGTCACATAGCAAGCATCAGATAAGCCTACCACTACAGCCTGCATCCCATTCACCGGCAACCTATCCGGCAGATTCAGCAGAATTCTCGCTAAATACAACATCAGGAGCATCCAAATGCCACCTCTGAAGATTAAACATGTGTTGAGACCGGTGAAAAACAAACTGGACTTCCAAATTCTGAGAGTGTACTACATTCTCTGTGAATTTGGGATGCCGTATATAGGACAAACCAAAAGGACTATTGCAACCAGAATAAATGAACATGAACGGAGCATTCATTTAATGCAACCTGAGAAGTCTGGACTGGCAGAGCGTTGCTTTGATAAGGACCATAGAGCCAACTGCCAGGAGATGACCATCATGGCAAACTGCAGCAGTTACTAGGAGCAGAAAGTGAAGGAAGCTTTGGCCATTTCCTCTGAGAGAAGCACGCTTAATCGTGATGCTGGTTTTCAGTTCAGTTGCTCTTGGAAACCGGCCTTAAAAATGGAAATTAACTGGCTCAAGCAGCACAAATTTATATAGCTTTAACGTCATATTAAGTAGTCACATTTTCTATGACCTAACTAGTTTTCTACACCCATGTCATCTCCTGACCTAATATTTAATGAAATGTGTAGTGTTTAACGCCCGCTTTTACTACATACGGCACCGCAGGCGGTGACACTGATGATACATGAGATGAAGATGGAGCACCTGGTGGAATGAGATGGCGGGGGAAACCGGAGATCCCGAAGAAAACCCGCCCCAAAGCCGTGTTGTCCACCACAAATCTCACTTTGCAGTCGTCTGGGATCGAACCCGGGCCGCCTTGGTGAGAGCCAAGCGGTCTAACCACTGAGCCACGGCGTAGCCGCCTAATATTTAATTTACTACAGTCTTTTGTTCAGGGATAGGAGTATTCGTAGTGTTTTGTCATTAATTTTGTGTTTTCTTAATTTAGTGTTCAATAAAATTTCTTTATTCATTCATATCCTGAAAATGAGAGATATAGGCTCCCGAAACGTTGGTGTCTTATCGTCTTTTCAACTGGCTTGAAGCCCGAGAATATCTTGAATACCATATAGCTACATATGTTATTATATAGAATAAAAAGAAGTATTTCAGAAAGTGGAGTGCCATTGTTACTAAAATTAGGCAAATGAGTCAACCTTGTATATACTTTTCTCCACTTACAAGTTTTTTCATGAAGACTAGTTTCTGGGAACTTCTTCCCTATCCTCAGTTCTGTGGTTGATTCCACAGGGAAGAAGTTCCCGGGAACTAGTCTTCATGAAAAAAATACATATGTTATGATTAGCCACACAACATACATTGCCTATCTCAAATTGCTTATATCAGTCATTTCTACAATCTCTGAAATTATTTCAGTGTAGTTCATTAACACTTATGCGAGGGAGTGTAAAAAAATAACCAGAATTATTTTTTAGTGGAAAATACTACTCCTCTTTATACAAATTCCATTAGAGATCTTCAAAGTAATTTCCATTGGACACAATACAATGATTCCCACATTCAGTTCAATGTTCAAGACATAATCTGAAGTGCCTTTTGACAGTATATTGAGTACACCCAAAACTTTATTGTTTAACTCTTGATCACTCTGAAAATAAGAAGCCTGGAGCTCTTTATCATTGTAGGAACTTGGTGGAAGTCACACAATACTAATCTGTTTCATATAACCTTGCCCCGCTGACATATATCACTCCGCGTGCAACTACCTTCCCCCTCACCCTAATTGGCTAATGCTTTCGCGCCATAGGCAGTGCCTTCCCGTCACATTTAAACCTGCAGTAAACATTATAATAATTGCTACACAAATAAAAATATTTATTAAATATTCTTCACTTATCTTAAGAAGCCAGTGACAATACTTCTATGTTGATTTTTGCAAAATTAATTTCATGAGCATTTGCCCACATCTTCAGTCAAACACACTTTGTTGTCAAGGAAGTGTGTTTGACTGAAGATGTGGGCAAATGCTCATGAAATTAATTTCGCAAAAATCAACATAGAAGTATTGTCACTGGCTTCTTAAGATAAGTGAAGAATATTTACTAAATATTTTTATTTGTGTAGTGTTTGTTGCTCCACTGTAACTAGCTTCATTTTCTGTGTAATCATAATAATTGCCAGGAAGATAGATAAAATCATACAAATAAGAATATGAAGGCATGCAAAAATAATGAAGTTTATAATGAAACTAAGCAAGTTGAAACTGAATGAATGAGCAATTAAACTGAAACAAGTTTATAATGAAAGGCCTTTGGCCTTTTCCACTGGGATATTTTAAAACTAGCACACATACCTTGCAAAAATGCTTGTCTTTAAGTATTAAAAGTCATGTCACGCCATACTTGTGTGTCCTTCGTTCACCCAAGTCTCGTCAAGGTAGTATATTTTGCGATTTGTATACCGGTACAGTCTGATTGTCCTTAAATAACATCTTCGCCACACAACAATATCGCCCCTGGAGTGGTAAGTTTTCCTGTTTTCTCAATTTCATGTCACAATGTTCCTATGCATCTAACACACCTTTAAGTTCAGAGCACAGCTGTTTGACTTCTCTCACTAACAAAGACATTCTTCTCTGTGAGTGCATTAAACACATGCACCACAATTCTTTTTTCGCCTGTTTGTTAAGGTTTTCCCTTGCAATGCTACAGCGAAAAACTAGCAGTAGACTCTGGCATTATACATAAGTACACGCGCAATAAACGATCAATAAAATAATTTAGCTCTCGCACTCGGCACAACACACCCTCGAATGGCGATATATGACTAATCCAGTTCAAAACAAGGTCAGTGATAAAAGTCATATAAACAAATATGGCATCACTACCGCTAACACAGGTGCTATCATACCATGTGAAAGACAGGCTTGAGAGCAAAGGAACCTCCTCTTTACTTCATTTAAGAATTAACATGCATTTCAGATAAATCAACTCTGTTGCGTAATATATTTAATTCAAACAGTTACAAAAATATAAATTTGACAATTCTCCTCCAACATATAAAGATATAACACCATGTTAAATAACAAACTAATTTTTACCGCACAACAGTCTATACTACAATAGCAGCCAATGAAAGGTGATTAGGTCACATGACCGATAAGAGATACAGGGCAAGCTTATGTGAAACAAGGATTAGGTCCAGTGAATAAGGTAGATGTGGCAACACCAATTCTCCTCCAACATATAAAGATATAACACCATGTTAAAATATAAACTAATTTTTATCGCACAACAGTCTATACTACAATAGCAGCCAATGAAAGGTGATTAGGTCACATGACCGTTAAGAGATACAGGGCAAGCTTATGTGAAACAAGGATTAGGTCCAGTGCATAAGGTAGATGTGGCAACACCTCAATGGTTAACTCAGTGATTGTTTCTTGAGACTTGATGGCATAATGAGCAGGTGTATTATTCTGGTGAAGGATTCATTCCATTTGAGCGAGATGTGGTCTTTTTGTTGTAATTTTCCTCCTTAATGGTCCCTTCAATACTTCACAATAGTAATTTGCAGAACCAGTATGTTGGCTACCCACCACGTGATCGTACACTGTGCCTTGCTTATTAAAAGACAAGACTTTTCCTTCACTTGGTTGAACCTTGTCCTTTAAGGGCCTTTGACTTGAAGGATGTTTCCATTGGGCATTACGCTGTTTTGTCTCTGGGTCATGATGATAAAATCAGGATTCATCACACGTGATTACTTTGTCCAAAAAATCTGGCCTTCCATTGTTGACACATCACACAGTGAGCATTTTGTCGTCATTCATCACACAAGTCATCCACATTGCTGAAACTTCTCTATACCCTAGAACATTTCTTACAATGTCTTCAGCTGGTCTGTAGGATATATTCATAATCTCTGCAATCTTTGTTAAGGATAAATGATGGTTTTCCCACAGCATGACTTAAGATATATGATACTGTGACTTCGGTTACTTAGTATCATATCATGGTTGCCCTTGTGGTAATTTCTGTTTTCATTATTTTATCTTTTTCTTGCCTAGGTTGGCCTACCTCATTGTTCATGCATTGTTTTTCTTTGCCTCGAAATGCAATTAATCTTCTGATAACATCTGAAAATCAAATGGTTTGGTCACTATCAGATTATTTCTGTCTTCTTGGAAATACTGGATTACTTAAATAATTTCTTGGATCACTCATGGGAGGATCAGAAACTTGCATTTTATTTGCATTGCACATGAAATAATCAGTAATTGTCATTTTACCTTCACAATGACATTTGCTCATTGCCAGTTTAATTCAATTTGGTTTCGAACTGTCTCCATTATATTCGTAAGTTAGGACAAACTCCTAAAAGTGCTATAGGTTTCCTCATCTGGCAATTTCATACTTAACCATTCTGTTGCTCATTTTCTAAGACCTTTGCGGATTACATACATTCTCAGTTCATTCGGTCTCATTTTTATTTTGAAATATTCCACAATCTCTCTAAGAAATGTTTTGGATTCTCCCGCTGCTCATTAACAAATGTTGGGAGCTATTATTTCCAACATAAAATGCTTGGAGTAAGCTTTGTTACTAGGTGAAAATTGTGTGTTGTGTGACTATATTTGTGTTATCATAATACATGCAAGTATGAATCAACCTGAAATTACTATATAGTTCTTGCTCATTGTTAAGTCGTCATCATTATTCACACTGTTATGCCCATTCTTATATACATTAAAAACATGTGTGTCCACAACTTCTTGTAATATATTTGACTTCTCACTAGATTTAATTTTTCTTTGATTTCTTTGAACTGTTTATCAGTTTCTGCTTCTAACTTGCAATGGTTATCTACTACTTTACTAACCAATTCTTGCTGTGCTCACATTTCAGTTCTGATACTACCTTAAGTTAACAACTACTACTACACTATCAATTATGTTCTTATTATTATTATTATTCAATTTCACTATTTATTATTATGCTTAAGGTGGTACAACTTTGTCTAATGTCACCAATTTCATTCTTAAACATGTCTTTCATTTTTCTCACAGTTTCCATCTGAAATTTAATTTGCTCTGCTTTCTTATTATTTTTATTTTGCTAATTGGCTTTATTATTGATTTCAGTAGCATGCTGATCTTGTTTCCCTTCCATTTCTCTAGCTATTTCACTCTGATCACTGGCCAAATTAAATTGCTTTTCAGTGATGTCCCTAGCTATTTTCTTATGGTTTTCAGTGATATCCAAAACTATACTTGCTGCAAAATTACCTTGTGATTGATGTTCCTGCTGCCACGTGATCAGCTCGATACGCTGTTGCCACATTTACTTGCTGCCTGTCTGCAGTGGCTGCACTCCCAGATCATCCTTTTCTTCCCACTCCTCTTCACTGATGTTCTCTATTTTGTCATTCACTTTTACTATTGTTTTCACTGGAGTCACTGCTGTTACTTAGTTTGCAACCACATGTTTCATAGCTTCTTCTAAAATGCCTTCTTTCCATGCATTCTCTAGCACACCTATCATAAGTTCAACTATTTTTTCCCATTTCTCACTTCATCATCTCATTCAGTTGTAAGCAATGCTGTAGGGTCAAATTCCTCTTGCACTTTAGATTTTTCTTTACATATATTCACAACAGTATTTTTTTTATGTAGATTTAATGCTGCAGCAGTTCTCTCAAGAACCTTCTGGACAGGAATCAGAGGGCCACATTATCCCTTTCTTTCTCAAAATATTCTCTAACTGCACATACCAGTTCCCTAGCTTGGCTTCTGATAGTTACACCTTTCCCTAAGATGCGTACTTTGCATTTAACACCCATGTATGACATTTTAAATTCAACAGTGAACTCATAGTTCTAAGATGAGAACAATAATGTCCATGAGATAAAATTCTAAATATAACACTTAGAATTATTAAATCTTTATGGAATCACTGTGTATAACACTATCCAACATTTGGCTTAACTGAATGCTTGCAGCAAAGACTAAGATCTGCATATACGTGTGCAAAAAGTGGTAAATTTCAGCAGGAGCCATAGCTCTTGCAATATGGATGACATCATGCATCTGACGACAATGCGTTGTTACTACCTGAATGGTCGGTAACCTGATGAGCCCCTGCAAGCAAGTAACACTCCTCCCAACTGCTTTTCTGCAAATATCCAGTTTCATTTGTCTCAGTAATGTTCCTGGTAATAGTAACGCTCATATGTTCCTGGCTAACATTACCTGTCCAGAACTATCATAATTAAGTACTTCGAGAAATCCATTTGTTGCTCTATTTTCCTGATCGTTTTCTTTGCTTTACTTTCAACTACTTTACCACTTCTCAAATGCAACATTTTAAATTTATCTGTTAGTTTTCTACTAAGTATACAAATTACAAATGTGAAGGTTTTAAGAGTTTTATCTTGGTAATTATGTTAAGTTCTAGATGTTATGGACATAATTTTTCTTCTCTAGTTTTGTTGTAGTCCCTGGATGCTGCTGGACATTCCTTGTTGATGTGATGATCCCATTGCTTCCACATCCCATTGGAAGTTCAATTTTTAGATGTTCTAGGAAACTTATATATTGTGACTTTGTGGGTTCGTAGAATGTTCTAAATGTTCTTTATTTCCGTCGAAATATACTGTTCAATTCTCACGTACAACATTACATCACATATACACACCACAATACCAAGGTCGATGACAATAACAAACAGCTCTCATTACATCAGCACAGCTGACTCTCGTTTTACAACAACACTCTTGTTTCACAACTTGCAAGTCGCTCAGCTGTTCTCTGCTTACTCACTCTGTTTACTACTGTCCGGCTGGCGTGTCACAATCACTTATATATCTCCTGATAATTTCTAGATCATTCTAAAATAAACCAGAAACCGAATTATCTCTATTAGTCCAGAAGTAACTAGAAATTTCCATTTATCTCAGTTTGTTTGTTTTGACAGACCTTTATCTGCATGTTATCTTGTCTGCCGGCACTTGGTTTTCACATTGCCCGCCTATCAGTTCCTTTGTGTGCGCAAGCCGCCTTATCACGATTGGGTTCGCGACACTGCTCCCTCCTCAAGGATGGTCGTCCCGAACAGCTCCATCGTAGCGGGCCAGACGATCCACTTGTACCACCAACATCTTCCCTCGGGGCACCTTCTGGATGCGGTAGACCCCGTCATTAGCCCTCTTCACCATCCAGTACGGTCCTTGCCACGGATGTTGAAGTTTGTTGATTGTTCGGTTTGCTCCCAGGTGTCCTCCTGAAGTACCGGAGTGCACTTCCTCCAAGACCTCCGGGACCTTACTTCGGGGAAGTCCCAACTGTTGTCTCTGCGTCTTCCCATCAGGTGATTCCCACATCAGGAACAGCACGCACTCTCTGATCTTCAGCGAGTCCCATTGGGCCCAGTACGACTTATAGGTGGCGCTCCTCGGTGCAATGTCCTCCCAGGTTGGTCTTGTCCCTGCCTCCGCCTTCCTCAAGAGTGGTCCCAAGTCTGCGTCTGCCAGCTGCTCCCTCCTCAGGCCTGCGCTATCCCAGCCATCCGCAGGCACTGCCGTGACTACTCAGACTGCTGCGGCACGCTCCTCCTCTTCCACTCTTGTGCATTGGCCGCACTCCTCTGGGCAGGGTCTTCGTCTGCGTTACCGTGGTTCTTCCCTCTGTGATGTTCAGAGGCGAAGTTGTACTCCTGCAGCCTCTGAACCCAACGTGCTGTCTGGCATTCCAGGTTTCTAAAGCTCAGTAGCCAGGTTAGGGCGGAATTGTCAGTCCTCAGGTGGAATGGCTGACCGTACAGGTACTTGTGGAAGTGCTCCAAGAACTTTACTACCACCAGTAACTCTCGCCGTTAACTACGCAGTAGTTCTTCTCTGCCTTGGCTAAAGACGCGCTGGTATAGTCTCAGCAGTTGTCGAACCTTTTCGAGCTGTTCTGCGGTCAGGTGATCGGCCGCCCTCTCCAGTAAGCCTTCCAGCCGGGGCCCCCGGTGTTGCGTTGGCATCGGCTCCTGTGTCTTGTCATCGCTGTCACGATGACTACGGGCTCGCACGTCCCCATCTCCGTTCCGGCCTGGACGTCGTGATAGGTGTCCGCTAGGTTAAGCAGCCTCACTGGCACCTCTCGGCACGGCAACAATGTTCTTCATTCGCTGTCCTTCCAGACGCGCCGTCACCACCACCTCCTTTCTCACGGGGACCCACGTCTTCCTTTAAGATGATCCTGCAGATTCCAAGGCGTTCTTCGGGTTGCCGGAGTATGACCTCTTCTCCATTGAGCCGCAGGACCTTTCTGCCGTCGTCGACCGTCGCCTCGTGGCTTCTGAGGGCATCCAGTTCCAGTATCACCTCCTCAGCCACCTCCACGACGAACACCCACTGACGCACAGCACTCCATCCCAAGGTCAATTGCAGCAGGGCCTCCCTCTCCACGGTCAAGGTTTCGCCCGATGCCGTCACTAGCTGGTATGGTCGGCTCGGTTTTCTCGACGGCGAACCCCTGGCTACGTCGGGTCTGATGACGGTCATGGCTGCCCCGGTGTCTACGAGCACGCAGCACGGCTTTCCTAGTACCCAACCGTCTGCGATGAGGCTGTCATCCATCCGTCGGCTGACGGCGCGCAGTGTCACTCGAGGAGATGGTGTAGACGGCGCCGACGTGCTCCTTGCCACGCCGGGCTTACTCGTTTCTTCCGGCTGCTCTTCCTGGTGTCGGTCATCTTCGCGGTCATTGTCGCGGCCAAGTTGCTATTTGCAGCTTCCGTCTTCGTTGTTAATTCGATCTTCATTTCTTCCATCTTGTCGGTGATGTCGTCGTCCCGCATTCTGGACACCAATTGTGACTTTGTGGGTTCGTAGAATTAAAAGTCCAATTTGCCGAAATTCTAAATGTTCTTTATTTCCGTAGAAATACACTGTTCAATTCTCACGTAACAGCATTACATCACATATACGCACCACAGTACCAAGGTCGATGACAATAACAATCAGCTCTCATTACATCAGCACAGCTGACTCGTTTTACAACAACACTCTTGTTTCACAACTTGCAACTCGCTCAGCTGTTCTCTGCTTACTCACTCTATTTACTACTGTCCGGCTGGCGTGTCGCAATCGCTTATATATCTCCTGATAATTTCCAGATCATTCTAAAATAAACCAGAAACCGAAGTATCTCTATCAGTCCAGAAGTAACTAGAAATTTCCATTTATCTCAGTTTGTTTCGGCAGACCTTTATCTGCATGTTATCTTGTCTGTCGACACTTGGTTCTCATACTGCCCGCCTATCAGTCCCTTTGTGTGCGCAAACCGCCTTATCACGATCGGGTTCGCGACAATATGTATTTTTTTAAAATCCTATTTATGTGCTATATGTAGTTCACCATTTTTATAATAGTTATAGATGGTAAGCCACAAGACTCTTTGTGGCAACAAATTTAGTTTTCAAGGTTATTTATACTATACTACATAAATAATAATTTGAGTTAAATTCAATAAACTATAATAGTTGGCAACTAAACTTCACTTTTCTTCAATACTTATTATATTTAATTCAGCTATAGCAAATAATTTTTGGTCACTTAATCATGAAATAAATCCAGAGATGAAATTATTAAAGCAACTAAATGTATCCATAGATTTAATGGTTTGGGAAAAAAATACTTTGAAAAATAGAAATTGTGTAATGAATTTTGAAATACTGCCAATCAATTTTGTCAATTTTGTTTTACTTTCTGGCATTGGTAATGAAATGAAAAACAATCCATCACCTAGTGACAGTAAAGATAAAACAGTAATAAATAACTTGGCTCAAGATGCAAATGATGAATTTGGGAAGCTAGTATTATTATAATATAAAGTGAAGTTTAGTCACTATTGTTATAGTGTTTAAGTTGTTAGTTAACTGTATTTCCAGGTAGCTCATAAATAATTCTGCAAGAAACGGTGAGAGTGGATTTCCCATTGTTAGGTCTGTTGGTTGTTGGTAGATTTTCTGACAGACTAAAGCTGTTCTGTGTGATGTACAAGTTGGTTAACTTTAAAAGGTCTTCTATTTCGTACTCAGGAATGGTGGTTAGATGGAGCCATTTCTGTAGTTGGCATCAGAGTTGGTCTGTTGGCACACTTGGATACAAACGCAGTCACATCAAAAGAAACCAGTCTATCCTCTGGTTTGATATCTAAGAATTTGATTTTGTCTATTAGATCTCTGGAGTTTTTTATGCTTAGACTGTTGAATCTGGGCAACGAAGAGAATCTTTTGCTAGTTTGTAGGTAGTTAAATATTGTTAACTATTGGTCTCATCTTTTTTCCAGGTTTGTGTATCTTTGGTAAAGCATACATTCTTGGTTAAATAGGGTGGTCTGGTTTAAATTTTGATTTTTCTATGTCCGTTATTGCTTTGGTTTCTTGTATGGTTTGGTTGAAGATCTTCAAATATGATTTTAATAGGTTGTCTGAAGTAACAAATTAATCTATTAAGTGAAATAAATCTATTTCACTTTCAGAACAAGACTACAATAGTTCAAATTACTGGTGCTTTTAATTGTTAAATTAACATTCAGTATGATAATATTTTTTATAATGTTTTTACTTATTGTTTGCCTACAGAACAAAATCTCAAGAAAATGCAGACATTTTATTCTTATACATGCTCTTCTTGTTTTACTGGAATACGATTATTGTAATGAGTTAATTGATGCTAAATACTCTACATAATTAAATTTGACACTGTGTATTATAATTTACTTCTAATTCAAGTAAGAGTAATTATTCCTAAGTCACGGCTTAATAAAATTTGGGTACTTCTTATGAAATGCAAATACTTCTTCCCACTGCAATTATATAAGTGGAGGATTAATCAATAAAATTCGGAGCTTATCTCCCACAAGTATTTTACTGTCCTACTGTTTTCAGTTCCAATCTATCATCTTCAAAAATGACTTTCACACTATTCTTGACATTCTGCATTGAATCACATTACTGGTTTGTTCACTGTTACATTTGTGTTAGTCTCTTTCCTCTTGCTCTAACTTTTATATTATTGGTTGGTATCTAATGTTAAGCAGTTGGCAATGAAGCCATTCCCTCTCTTGTACTCCAGTATTTTGATGTTACGTTGATATATTGACTAATATATACTATATACTAAACCAATCCTGAATAAATGTTTACTGAAACGTCATGGCCTGTTAGGAGTCTGAAAGTTGCTACAGAGGATTGATTTTCTTGGTAGTGTAGTGATTCTAGTCGTGATGTTAAATAAATTTTCCCATAGTTTTCCTTTTGTTTGTAATACATTCTCTTCTTTAATTTTTTGATTATATGTTGATATAATTACTTTTGATAGAATGATAACTTAGTGGATCAGATGTGTTTGACATAATTTTACTACCTTTCCTGGCTAGAAAGTCAGCTGTTTCATTATCATGTATTCTGCAATATGCTGGTATCCATTGAAGTATTAATCTTTTATTCAAAGATTTGTTTGTTTCATAATTTTGGGGCATTCTGTGATATTTAGGTTTTATATCAGACATTACGGATATTATAGCTGCTTTAGAGCCAGATAATAATATTGTCTAGCAATGCAAAGAAGGTCCCTGAAAGGTATGTGCTGCCTTACACAGTGGGACAAGGACAGCAAATGTGTGTGGCAGAGAATGCCTGCTACACAAGGAGCAGAACCGTTAAAAAAACATATGCCCTATTCACTCTACACTAAAACCAAGAAGATTCATTCACAAAAGTAGAAGCCATCAGAATGTTTTTGAATGGTCTGTAGCTGTACTGACATGGGGTGTCATAAATCTGTCCAGGTAGGGTGTGGGAACCTTTGCCAACCCCCCCTACGCCTCAGGCCTCGGAGACTTACTCTCCTGTGGAGGACAGTACAACTGTTCCCAATTTATTTGATATAGAGGATTGTGTAAGCTCTGAAGGATTGAAAAACTAGTTGTAATCAGTTTTTAACACTTCATCACTTAAATTTTTATATTATTGTGAGATTAATTTTGGAAGTAGTTGCATCTATTTTCAACCTCGAAGGTCCGACTATCGTCTGTTGTTCTCTGCTTGCTCTCTTCTCTCAGGTGGTGGAACTATAAACTTCTTCATCAAATTACTGATTGGTGGGATTTCAAAGTTCATTACTCTGTTCTTATTTTTCCATATTAATATGTTCTGCCATATTGTATCTTTGTTTTGGTTTATCACTGCTTGATGGATTGCCAAATTTCTCCATCAAAATTTGTATAATGTAAACTTAATCTTTAGAAGAACGAGAAAAGTGGACATATGGCACGAGCGTCAGTACCACCATTATTTGGTAATCTGGAACCATCACTGTGAACATGTAGCCATTCACTGGCAGGATATATTAAATTTATTATTTCTAGTGTCATTTGTTTCAGGACATACTAAGAGTTTTCAGATTTTGTAAATTCAGATAAGTGTAGATAGTATTCAAATCAAATAGTTCTAAAGAGTTAATATTTGTTTGTAAGGACATTTTAATAAAAACTGACTACAAAGTTTTTTTTTATTATTATTAATTTGACCTCACATTTACTTAACTCCTCCAATCACACATAAAGAAGTTTTAATTTTTCTTTGATTTCTTTGTCGTTAATAAGGGACTTTAGTTCAGTTTTTAGGTTTGTGATTTTTTTTTCCCCAGTCATTATAAGGCAGTCAAATTAATTTTTCATATTGTATGATGGCTGCATTTTCAATGTCAAGATCAAGTTTTGGATTATTTGTTAAAATTTGTACAGTAAGCACTAGGATAGTTTTAATCGCTCAGTTACCAGGCAAAGAATTTGATTTTGCAGAATATTAAGTTTTTCTCATTTGCAGTTATTAATACCTCTTCACCATATTTAAGAGCTGATTTAATATACATCTTGTGAAAAGTTTGACGTTTGTGTAGTGCTTCCCAACTTCTTGCCTGCCAATTACCTATAGTGGTAATTTTTTAAAAAAAATTTTTGTATATATTCTCAGTGCATTTTTTTTATGTTAATTTTGTATCAAAAACAATACTTAAATATTTGGCTTCACATGTTCTGTGAAAGTATTTCCTTCTAGTTGAAGGGAAATATAACCAGTTTCTTACACATTAGGCTAATTATGGTTTATGCTTGGGGTGACCAAGGTGAAGTTTCAAATGGCTTGATTATATATAAATCAAATAATAAATCGGAGATTATACGGAAATTGTAAATAAAATATGAATATCATATCCTGGAACATAGCTTACTATAGCGGGACATATATTCACACTTTTATCCAAACATTTTATAATAGCAAATATTTACATTTAATTTATACATAATTTTTCATATTAAATTTATGCTACTTCAATAGTTAAAAAACTAAACTAACTATAATGAAAAGGACATCAACATCTATATTGAATGATTAAAAGAAAACCCGTTAAAATCTGTTCCCAAGCTTCACAGTTGGGTTTAATAATTGCCATTTGATACTCAAGAGGTCAGAGTTTGAGTCTATTGGGCCCAAGAGTAAGCAGCAATTCAATGTAGTAATAAGTATGGAAATGTATCAAAGTATAAACTTGAAAGAAGCGTAGGGACAGTGAAGCACAAATTAGTACAAAAGTGAATCGAGAAGATATTGACACATTGCTTCACTCACACTGTTTATTCACAGGACATGTTTCAAGAGCTCTTGCTCCTATCATCAGCTGATACTCGATTAGTGTAAGTTGTAGTGGTTTCCTCTTTCTCCGTATTGTCAATAGATGGCGTGATGTACTTGTCAAAGATGTCCAGTGGTGGAGTTTCAAAATTCATGACTCTATGACGATTTTTGTTGATGAAGATTTTTTCCCATACGGAAAGGTCTATGGGGTGATTAACATATTTTATTAGAGATGTTTCCAAGTTGATGTCATGTCTAGTATTCAAAAAATGAAAAGCCACTGCTGATTTTTCTGTTTCACCATTTTTAATGTTTCTTATATGTTCTTTAGTTCTGATGTTAATATTTCTTTTTGTTTTTCCTATATAAATTTTAGGGCAAGTTTCACATTTGATCTCATAGATTCCTGGTTTTTCTTTGGTAGAGATTGAATTTTTGGGAGGGCCTTTTAACAAATTTCTGATATTAAATCTATTTTGAGGTGCAAGAGTTATGTTGTGTTTTGAGAAGATTTTGATGTCCAAAAAGGGAAGTACACCATCCTCTTCTGTTTCCAATGTAAATTTTATAGCTGGATTTTGTATATTCAAAAGTCTAAGACCATCTTGTATGAGTTTTTTAGGTACTATTGCAAAAATGTCGTCAACATAGTGATACCACACTTTGAAATAATTTTGAAAAGTTTTTGTGATATGTGTTTCAAAAGCACTCATAAATAAATCTGCCAAGAAGGGAGACAATGGGTTGCCCATAGCTAGGCCCGTTTTTTGTTTATACATCTGTCCATTACAAAATCCAGCTATAAAATTTACATTGGAAACAGAAGAGGATGGTTGTCTTCCCTTTTTGGACATCAAGATCAAAAGAATGAACAACAAACTCACTTTTGGTATTTACAGGAAACCGACACACACAGATAATTACATTAAGAACAACAGTTTCAACCCAAAACAACACCAACATGCCATTTTCAACAGTTTAATCTTTCAGATGATCAACTTTCCACTAAACAGAGAAGATTATCAAGAAGAATACCTACACATAAAAAAAGTAGCTATATCCAACGGTTTCAACCCAAATTTAGTAGACAAAACAGTTAACAGACTCAACAAAGCTAAGAAAATAAAAGAAACCACCACCCTAGAACCTACAGGAGAAAAAGAGAAAAAACTTTTTAAAAAACTCACCTTCCACCCATCAGCCTATAACAAATTCCAAAAAATCTTCTCAAAACACAACATAACTCTTGCACCTCAAAATAGATTTAATATCAGAAATTTGTTAAAAGGCCCTCCCAAAAATTCAATCACTACCAAAGAAAAACCAGGAATCTATGAGATCAAATGTGAAACTTGTCCTAAAATTTATATAGGAAAAACAAAAAGAAATATTAACATCAGAACTAAAGAACATATAAGAAACATTAAAAATGGTGAAACAGAAAAATCAGCAGTGGCTTTTCATTTTTTGAATACTAGACATGACATCAACTTGGAAACATCTCTAATAAAATATGTTAATCACCCCATAGACCTTTCCATATGGGAAAAAATCTTCATTAACAAAAATCGTCAGAGTCATGAATTTTGAAACTCCACCACCGGACATCTTTGACAAGTACATCACGCCATCTATTGACAATACGGAGAAAGAGGAAACCACTACAACTTACACTAATATAATCGAGTATCAGCTGATGATAGGAGCAAGAGCTCTTGAAACATGTCCTGTTAATAAACAGTGTGAGTGAAGCAATGAGTCAATGGAAATGTACACTAATTTTTTTAACTCCAATGGTAATATCAGCGGCTGTTCTCCTTTGGAACATATCGAAGGTGTTAACTCGTATTCGTTGGGTTTTAATTTTAGATCACGCACACATTTGCACTCTCATTCTTCCAGACTCTGGGGAAGATGAGGAATTATCTTGGTTGGAGAAAAATCCCCACCACCGGAAATCAAACTTGGGACCCCTGGCGCAGCAGGGAGGTGCTCTACCGACTGAGCTACGAGGCCAGCCTATACTAATTTGTAAATTAATGGAAATAAAGATTACTTACTCAAGAGGTGAAGCACAGTTCAAATTTCTTGAAAACATGTCTCAGATAATAGCATTACATACAATGAAAACATGACTAAATTCAAGCACTATGATTTAATATTAGTGTACAAACCCAAATATATAAGGTATTTTAGTGGAAAAAATTCTGGAGGAAAATGACAATACTGTGTTAAGATTACCACCATATCAACCAAACCTAAACCCTATTTAACTAATGTGGGAACAGGTTAAACAGTGGGTCGGGAGCCAAGCCACCACATTCAAACTCAAGGATGTTGAGCGGTCCGATGAAATCAATGGACGCAGTAAAGTGGCAAAATGTTTGCAGACATGTAAAAGAAATAAAAGATCATTACTACAGTAAACATAGTAAAGAATACAATTAAAGTTTTTAATTGAGGGTGTTGCAGATAACAGTGATAGTGACAGTTTGACAGAGGACCTATTCTGTCTGGTATTCATCAGCTAGAACAAATTTATTTACAATGTCTTCAGTCATGCTTGTATTAATATGAACCAATTTACTTGGTTCTACAGTCACCTGGTTTGGTAAGTAAACTTGCACTCAAGCTTTACATTTGCTTTCTGCAGGGGCCAAGAACAGTAGAACTAAACTGTACAGTGAGAGCAGTGTGGTACTTTGAGCTGAGTGTGGTACATTCCAAGCTCCGCGGTAAGGAGTTGGCAGGCTGTGGAACAAGCAGGAAGCAGTTCCCAGGTCAGTAAGTGTGCCTCCAGATGAGGGACTGTCGAGCTGTGGAACTGGCAGTGAAGCAGTTTACAGGTGAATATCGGAATTGTGTTCAGAATTGATGTGTAGCTCAATGAGCTTTTGAGTTTGAGAAACACTGCTCTAGAACACCTCCAGAAGAGCAAAACATTCACTGGAAAATATTATGCTTCACTAATGAACCAACTGAAGGCTTTTTGTTTCCAAGCTGAGTAGATGAAGAAATGATGAAGTTGAAGATAAGACATATGCTTATGGTACATTGCACACAAATGTTATTGAGGGTATACTGTTATAGATAACTAGAAGAAGGATTGGAAAGCAGCTAGTGAAGATAAATAATTTGTGATAGGGAAAAGGAGCGCAAGAAGAGGGATGGGGTGCAAATGAGAAATATGAAAAGTGAGGTTAAGTAAATCGAGAGCCAGCGAGACTATATTTATTTATTAATCATCCAACTGAACAAATACATGTTATGGGACATGTCAGAAATATACATATTTTACAAATCAGAAAAGAACAGACATTCTAATAATACTTATGTATAATATTAAGGAGACAGATTTACATGCACTAAAATAACCGGAAAAGAACACACATTCTAATAATACATATGTATAATATTTACAGTGATTCTATATGTTAAAATACTCTTGTTTGTTATCAAACAATGAGTGTACATGAAATCCTTAAGTCTACTTTTAAATTTATTGATGTTGGTTACATTTTTAATGTTATGTGGTAAGTGCTTATATAGAGTAATCCCGTTGTATGTGACACTTCCTTCAAACAAAACAGTGCTGTGTGGTATTACCGAGAGGTGACTATTGCTTCGAGTGTAGTAATTATGTACCTGTGAATTTAGTTGAAACTCCTCTAAATTATTCTTAACATACACCAAGACTTCATATATGTATAATGAGGGTAAAGGTAAAATATGTAATTCTTTAAATAGCTCCCTACAACTACTTTTTGTTGGTAATCTTGTAATGATTCTAGTGACCCGTTTTTGCATTTTGAATACTGCAGTATGTCTTACCGAGTTTCCCCAAAACAAGATCCCGTAAGACATGAGTGAGTTGAAATATGAATAATAAAGAACCCTTAGAAAATCCACGCTTAATGTCTCAGAAGCCTATCTGATAGCAAAACAAATTTTGCTTAACTTTTTAATAACACCTCAATATGCTCACACCATTTTAAGTGTCATCAACATGAAGACCAAGAAACTTAGTTGTGTTTGTACATTTGATAACATTGTCACCGAGATGAATAATTTGGTTACTTAAATTCTTATTTTGGATGTGATGAAAGAGAATAGTTGCTGTCTTATCTTCATTAACTATTAGCTTGTTCATTTTGAACCATTCTCTTAATTGATTAAATACACAATTTACTTTATGTTGCACAACAGTAATATTTTCCCCTCTAATAAAAACACTTGTATCATCTGCATAAAGTACTGTGTCTACTTTATTTATGTTGTCTTCCAGATCATTGATGTAAACCGAGAAAAGGAGAGGTCCCAGAACAGAACCCTGTGGAACCCAGTTTTTATACTCCTTTTTTTGTGAGCATTTAGAGTCTATTAACTTAGCTTTTTCATCTATATAAGTTATTTGTACAATCTGTTCCCTATTTTCCAGATAAGATCTAACCCATTTTAATGCTATTCCACGAATCCCCAATGCTTCTAACTTTTTGCATAGAATATTGTGGTCCACTAGATCAAATGCTTTTGATAAATCTACGAATAAACCTAATCCAACCTCTCTTTTATCTGCTGCATTATAAGCCTGCTTAAGGAAGTCCATTGCAGCTGTCATTGTTGATTTGCCTTGCTGAAATCCATGCTGAGTAATACAAATTTGAAACAAGTGGTAGTAATTAACTCGAATAGACAAAAATTCAGCAAATACCAAAAACTAATGAAAAGAGTGTAAATGGAAAGCAATTATCATAATACACACGAATCAAGTGTGTAATTGTATTGAAGGGCTAGCCTATTTACAAAGGGGCCAGGGAATAGCTCAGGGGTAGCCCAAGATGAGTTTCTTTTAGTATTAATAAATATCATATTAGAAGCTTGGAAAGTTGGACTAACTGCATCGAATCAATAAATAAATAAACAAATAATACATCTTTTACATTATAAAAAATAAATCAATGTTAAAACACTCATATTGTTTCATTTGTCAATTTTCTATAATGTAATTATTTGCTCCACTGTGTCCAAGTCTGAATGATATTAAATTTCTTTTAGATATTCTTGCTGCTCAGGCTGAGAACTGTTCTCCATGGGCAGTTTTTATCAACAAACCAATATAATGTTAAGCAAGAAATAAGAATGCTAAAACATGCAAACATGCACACAAAATTAATAATAAAGATGGAATATTTCATAAAACTAAAAATATTGGCTCAGTGTTGACTTCCAAGTATTGCTAATAGACAGCATGGTAAAATGACCTCCCAAAAATCTGGTGGCATAGCAATTACCTCACTGCAACAGCTTCATCCCCAAGAATCTGTTACCAAAAGGCACAATAAAGTTGGACTAAAAAGTTAGCTATTAAAAACAGAAGCACTGCAACAGTGAAATTTTCTTTGTGTTGAATTTGGAATGAGCTGCACTATCTTTACACAAACCTTCATAAGTTTTTAAAAGTTACTAAGCTTGTTAGAACTGTCATTCTATGAGTAGATGGCAGCAGGATCAAAACCAGCCAAGAGAGGGGTAAGGGAAAAAGTAGGAGCATGCTTTGTAGCCTACTGTTAATGAGAACAAAAGCCTTGAAAACATTTCAGTTTTAAAAACTGTTGGCTTTCTCAACAAATAATCACTCCAACTGACCAGTTTGGAGTGAAGTTTAAGATATGATTTACACATACATCCTTTTAAGAATCAACATAAAAGCTGGTCAATGGATCATTTGCAGCTCCAAATATTTACAGATTGAGTAAACTAGAATTGGATAGCAATTTTACAAGAAAATACTCTTACGTGAATAAGGTATGTTTCCAGCTTATGTGAATTATGTGAATAAACAAAATTGGTGGATTTAGGGCCTGAAGAATATTTGCATGATCCATGAGAAGTTGCTGTACTTAGAACAAGTTACAATTTGGTGCATATTTTAGGCCTGACTGAGTGGTGGGACAAAGTAAAGTAGTCACAATGAATGATGAATGTTATTGTCACATCTGAACAGCTTTTTATAGTTTCAACTGCAAGAACTGGATGTGGAACACGTGCATTTCCAACAAGATGAAGCAAGCAGCTACAAACCCATTTCAACAAGGCTGCTGAGAAAAGGATTCTCAATCCTCATTTCTGACAAAGGCAACCAGGTTCTTGTAATTTTACCTAAATTAAAAAAGGTTTATTTTCTACACATACATACTGAAGTATAGTGCATATAATGTCTGTTTGGAGGAATTCAGTAACAGTGATGTCCAAATATATTGGGGGGGGGGGAACCTGTAGTCAATTTTTAACACTAGATTTTTTTTGTTTTTTTTTTTCATTTTTACGAGTAGTTTTGGGAGCTGTTACTTCCATTTTCAAAGCCGAAAGTCAGACCCTTCACTCAAAAAATAAAAATGTCACCGTGTTAAAAACTGACTACAAATAGATTTTTCAATTATATTGCATATATTTTTAAAATATCTTCAAGAGACTACTCTAAAATTTTCTGATAGGAAAATTATGTTCCTTATGAGAAATCATCAGAATGGAATGGACAGTAAGGAAAAGGTGAAGGCAAATAAATAAATAACAAAATATATATGTATATATATATAACTCTGAAGAACTTTAATAATAAATAACAGTATTACATCAAATGGCACTTTCATCTTTTGGGTTTTGCACCTAGATGATTCATAGTTTCAGGCACTAATTCCAGCAGTTCTTCAGCTGTCAGTTTAAAATCACTATTAACCCACAGATGCTTCAGTTTCTGCATCACGTCCCCCATAATCTTGCCACCTGGAAAACATTACACATATCTTAAATAAGCAAACACATATACTTTTAAAGCTTTTTGGTTAGACCAACTACAGCACATTAATACACCATCAATGAATGAAGTCGAAGCTAGTTTTTCTCAGATTTAATTTATTTGGATTACCAGTCTATTTTATCAGTTTTCCAGGCTATTTATAGCATCTTATCCTTGCACACTAGTGGAATTTTGAAGTATAAAGAGAGGCCAGCTTCATCAAATGTTCACCAGGATCACTGGGGGAATATGAGTCCATGAGATCTAGCATCCATGTAACTGAAGATGCAAGCAACAGCTTCGGAAACTAGTACTACATAAATTGAGGAGGGTTTCTTCAAAACTCGATAGATGCAAAATTTTACGAAATTGAGTTATATATAGTATCGGCATAATTTTCACCTTCTGCATCATTATGTGAAATCAGATTTTGCAAAATTTGATTCATGTCCTGTGTAGAAGTTAGGGAATATTTGCAGTTTTTTTCCAAAAATCATTAGATGCACTTGCTCAGTTAAAGCAAAAGTCGATAGATGCAATTTTATGATTTTACGCTCCAGCGTGTAGCAACCTCAATTCTATGAAATGTATGCTGGCACTGAATCCTCAATCATTTCTGCAAGCTTTGTTATATTTACATGGCATTTTTATTCTTAGTTGAGACACTGCACTGTACTATGCACAATGGACGGAAGCTCAAATTGTGAAACTGTACCAGTTGTAGAATGTGCAGGAAGTAGAAATTGCAAAAATAAAGAAAGGAAATCAAAATGCAAGTCAGGGAAAGCTTATACTCCAGCAATTTCATGTTCACATGGTCTCGAGTGCCAACATCTTTCCGTGCTCAACAAAATAGATCAATTTGGATTGCTAATAAATCTGTTGAAGAGAAAATACAATAATTTAGCTTATTCATGCTGAGCACATTCCGGAAAATATGAACTGGAAATTTGCCATCTTACCTTCTAGGAAAATGTCTTTCAAGGAAATCAATTGCACCACTGGCGGTATGTACAGGAGCACCATCCTGCTGGAACCAGCCATCAAAATTTTCTTCATCCAGTTGGTCAATAAACTAAACTAAGTTAAACTTTTCTCCCTATATCGCCGAGCGTTTAGACTTCCTTCAAAGAAAATTGGGCCCATTATTCGCTGTCACGACATGGCAGACCAGACACCTTCTTTTTTAAATAATACTGTGGGATTTCCACAAACTGATTTGGAGGTTCAGAACACCCTATGCGTGTATTTTGTGTGATTTTATAAGGGTAGAGTTCAATTACCTTCCTGACTGCCATATAGCAAGAATCAATGGAAAGTCCTGTCTGCCTAACTACTGCCACAAAGATGTCTGAGGCCTTTCTGTCATAATATTATTTATTGCTTCTAGATTGGGACCAGTCAATTTATAGCGTTCAGTCTCTCTCTGTTTGCTAGTAACTGATCCTGTATCTTGGAAATGTTTGATGTATTTATTGGTGTTGAAAGCTATAAGGATACCAACATTAATTAAGAAATTTTAATTAAGCATGAGAATGCAAAAAATTTATATTATATACTAATAAAACGTAAGATGTTTATGTTGCAAACAAATGTATGTACCTGGACACTTTTGACAGCATTATGCTCAGAGGAACTTGTTTGAACGCCGGATAGCATTGCATAAACTCCTCTATGCAATGGTTTAAAGTCTATTTATATTAAATTTAAAGGGAGTATACTAATGATACTAAACAACATTTTTAAATTTACCATTTTACTTGCATTGCACTCTGCCTCTCTTTCTCTCTTCCTTATGTCATTCATTTCCACTGCTAGAGGCGCCACAATAGCATGTTTGCCACTCACTCATAGGTTATGTACAAAAAAATTTCCTGCACTGTTATAATAAGTATTTGATGTCAGTATCACCAAATCTCTGCCAATTTTATTTACATTAAGCTGCAATTAATAAAAATGTTTTAAGAGTAGAGAGCATTGGGAAAAGAAGTTTCTACACTGTAACTCTGCTTTTATAGAAGTAATATTTAAAAATTCACATCAGATGAGAAATATCTTGAACAATAACTGAAAATCTAAAAAACAGCACCCTCACCTATACTATAAGCACTAAACTTTTTATGCTCTTACCTGGAACTCCATTATCTCTCAACATAATCCCATTTAGAGGAAATCTTGGAATGGTCCAGTTTTTAAATTCTTGCAGAAGTTCATTATCTCCTCTATATTTCAGAACTTCAATGACCCTCTGAAAGACATCTGAAACTTTGCCTTTCGTGCTGACTACTAACAATTGATAAGGCCTGCAAAAGCAAACACATCAAATGCCCTGTAAAATATATACCATTCGTGAAAACTGGTCTACAATGATACACATTTAAAAAAGAAAGTGAGCTTTATTCTTGTCTGTTAGGAACAGGATCAATGTTACACTTCTGCTAAGTATTCACTGGTTTTTATTGGATGAACTTAATTTTATTTTAACAATCTTTGCATTATTAATTTTTAGATGAGCCGTATTTATTACACATCTGCTTCACTTTCGTACCTATTTTGAGGACATGTTTCGCAAATCATCGTTTGCATCTTCGGCTCTTATGCGACTAAAGCTTGATCCAGTGGTGTGGGTAATTCTGGAGTTGCTGCTGCCATCTGTTGATTTAGTGATGAACTTAAATGTGGGATTCTCTTCTGGCAGGATTTCAAAGTTCATTAGTTGGTTTTTATGCTTTTCTATGTATATTCTCTCCCATATGACGAGTTCACTATGTTTTTGTACGTATTTTAGTAATTCTGTGCTATCTTCAATTTCATGATTTTCAGACCAGAAATGAGCTGCTATTGCGGACTTATCAATATTTTTGTACCTTAAGTGCCTGAAGTGTTCTTTCTTTCTAGTGCCTATGTTTCTTTTTGTCCTCCCTATGTAAATTTTTTCACAGTCTTTACACTTAATCTTGTAAATGCCTGACTTTTCCCACACCCACCACACCACTGGATCAAGCTTTAGTCGCATAAGAGCAGAAGATGCAAACGATGATTTGCGAAACATGTCCTCAAAATAGGTACGAAAGTGAAGCAGATGTGTAATAAATATGACTCATCTAAATATTAATAATTATTTCGCTTCACTGTGGTGTTCCAATACAGTTAAATCTCGATATAGGTTTTTAATGTTGTAATTGTTTTTTGGTGCCAATGTTACATTGTATTTCTTGAATATTTTTTCGAACTTTTTTGTGGCCCAGGGGTGGTAAGTAAATTTAGCAAATCTAATTTCTTGTTTTATTGGTGTGAGAGTTGTGATCTGTTTTAATCTCTTTTGAAGTTTGAATGATTTTAGTTTTTTATCTACAAGGTTTTTTCCATATCCATTTTTAATTGCAGTTTTTAAGATTTGATGGTATTCATTTTGATATTCTTGCTGGCTGAGGGGTAGATTTACTAATCTGTGTGTGAGACTGTTGATGGTGGCATGTTTGTGTGGAATTGGGTTGAAACTATTTGCTTTGATGTAATTATCTGTGTGTGTTGCTCTTCTATGGATACCAAATTCTAGTTTTTCATTGCTTTTTGTGATTTTAAGGTCCAAAAAAGGTAGAGTACAGTCCTCTTCAGTTTCCACTGTGAATTGTATGCTGGGTTCTTGCAGGGTGAGTAGTTTCAAAGCATCATCTATTTGTTTGTAGGGCACTATTGCAAACATGTCGTCTACGTATCTGTACCATGTTTTAAAAATATGAGGGAAGGCTTTAGTTATATGTGTTTCGAAAAAGCTCATGTATAGATTGGCCAAAAATGGTGATAGCGGGCTTCCCATAGCTAGTCCTGAAATTTGTTTATAATATTTTCCATTGAAGACAAAATAATTTTGATGTATACATATTTCAGTCATTGCCAAATATTCTTCTATTGCATTGACATCTAGGTTTATAGAATTTAGCCATTTTTTCAGTTGAATCAAAAGTTTGTCTAATGGAATGCTAGGGAAGAGGGAGCGGACATCAAAGGATACTAACGTGTCATGAGGTTTTAGTTTAAGATTTTGAATTTTTTCTACCAGGTCTAAAGAGTTTTTTATGCTCAGAGTACGGAATTGTGGAAAGGACTGAAATTTTTTGGACAGCCATTTTGCCAGAAGGTAAGTAGGAGTGTTTATATTATTTACAATGGGTCTCATGGGTATGTTGGGTTTGTGTATTTTAGGCAAACCATATTCTTGCAAGGGTAGGGTTGTCCGGTTTGATAGTTTTTTGTTCTGCAGTTGTTAAAATTTTACTATTAATGATGGTTTTTTGTACATCTTTTATGCATCGGTTGAGTGGATTAGAATCTATTTCTTGTAATTCTTTTTGTTGTAGTAACTCTAACATTTTTTCCTTGTATGTAGCTGTGTCTAAGATTACTATTTTGTTCTCATGTCCTCAAAATAGGTACGAAAGTGAAGCAGATGTGTAATAAATACGACTCATCTAAAAATTAATAATTATTTCACTTCACTGTGGTGTTCCAATACAGTTAAATCTCGAATCTTTGCATTATCTAACAAAAATCTTTGCATTAATGATTTCCTTTTAAATATGATCTGTGAACTTCATCTTGTTGGCTCAGTTTTACCACTGTTGTGAAACAAATGTGGATAGAAGCACTACTATGCTATATGCGCATGATAAGAGCGATCGGGCTCCAAGTCCTCATTTGGTAAGTTTCGTTTAACTCCGTAAACATAGATGACAACTTTGAAATTTGAAATGCGCTATACACTGACATCTAGTGGCTAATACTCTAAACTTTGTCATGTCCGACATATTCGTTTTGGTCCATTTCGAGGTTAATTAGCTAAACAGTTTATAACAATCATATGTTAGAATTACAATTTCAGTTCGTCCTTGGCAACATATACATGTTATGAGACACGTCAAAATGTATAAATACAGTATATACATAAAGTCAAATTGATTTCAAACAATATACACAGTAAGCATATTTTCTATGGTTTCATGGGGTATTTGCATAGACTAATTTACTACAAGAAATGTCAAAATATGAATATTACAGGTTTGTGAATGTTCTATGCTCCCAGTGCTCATTTACATGGTTATAGTTCTAAGCATTCATTAACCGTATAAAAACAGTGTGCATGCAAAAATTTCTTAACCTTATTCTTAAAGTGTTTTTATGATGCAGCTTGTTTAAATGAATTTGGAAGTTTATTATATAACATTATCCCTTTGTAGTCAAAGGTTCCTTCATATAGGCTCATTTGGTGCCCTCGAATTGCCAGTTTATCCTTGTTACGAGTTCTTTTTATTTTTTTTAATTTTATTTTTTATAACTTGCATTCTCTAACCTTAAGTCATATCGGACGATGAATGGAATGGATGAAATGATGCTCAAATGAGTCCAGGGTCCATTGAGCTTAGAATTACCCGACATTGATCTTTCAGGACAAGGGAAAACCCTGGAAAAAACCTTATCCAGGTAACTCACCCTGACCGAGATTCGAACTCGGGACCTCTTGAACGTGAGGCAGACATTCTACCACCACGTTACTGAGGCAGTACTTGTTACGAGTGTGGTGGTAATGTATATCAGCATTTACTTGAAAATGATTTATATTTGTATGAACATTTGTGGATGTTATGGCTCTCGAAAGGGGACACATTATTATTCGCCTACCTCATGAACTCCCGCCTACACGTGTTTCTGCGGGAGTTCATGAACAATCGCGTTTTCCGAGTTAGGGTCGGCTCGGTTTTTTAAAACCCTTTTATCCAAGAGAACGGGGTCCCACAAGGATCGGTCCTAAGTGTGACACTGTTTGCTATTGCGATTAATTACATCTCTGACTGCATTCCTCGAGGGGTTTCATTGTGCTTATTCGTGGACGATTTTGCCGTCTACTGTAATTCTCAGCGTACTGCGTTCCTGGAGCGTCGTCTACAGCAATGCTTAGACAACCTTCAGGACTGGAGCCTTAACGGCTTTAGGTTCTCCACTAAGAAGACAGTCTGCGTTAACTTCTGGCGCTGCAAGAGTCGGTTACCACCCTTCCTCCGACTAGGTCGCCATGTTTTACCATTTGCAGATGAAACGAGGTTCCTCGGACTTGTTTCGATAGAAAGCTTAGCTGGTCGTCGCATATAGCACAGTTGAAAGCACGATGTGAGCGTTCTTTTAATATTTTGCGGATACTTAGTGGGAAATCGTGGGGAGCGGATCAAGCAGTGCTGCTTTGCTTGTATCGCACACTGATTCGATCCAAGTTGGACTATGGGTGCATCGGTTATGCTTCAGCGCATCCATCTATGCTGAAGCTCTTAGAGGCAGTCCATAACTCTGGCATTTGATTAGCCACTGGTGCATTTCCAACAAGCCCAGTTGTAAGTCTCTATGCCGAAGTGGCAGAACCCCCACTGCAATATCGGCAGGATGTGTTGCTGGGGAACTATGGCTGTGGATTACATAGTATGCCTTGGCATCCAACGTTTGCACCCTTTACTGACACCTGCTTTGATGTTCATTATAGGAACACCCGGTTGAGCCCCAAGCCTCCAGGTTTTCGCTTCCGGGAGCTTCTTCGGCAGCATGCCCTCGAGCTGCCCCGGTTGCTTTCCCGGGGTGAAAGGGTGTATCCTCCCTGTCTGCGTGCTGCACCTGCCGTAGATCTTGGTATGGCTGCGCACAGTAAGTCCACAACCCCCACGAGTACTATCCGCACTTTGTTTTTAGAATTTTTATCGGGTTATAAAGATTTTATTTTAATGTTTACCGATGGGTCCAAGAGCTCCTGGTGTTGGATGTGCGTTTGTCCATGGGGCCGAACCCTTTACATTTGGTCTCCATGGCAGCACTTCTATTTACACAGCGGAGCTCCATGCAATATAACGAGCCATTTTATATGTTCGCCGCAGAAGGTTGTACAGCGTATCCAGGATTCCCTCCACGTTTTGCACGCCTCTGGCGTCAGCGTGGTGTGCGCATGGGTTCCTGGTCACGTGGGCCTGGAAGGAAACGAAATGGCGGATTCGGCGGCTAAGGCAGGAGCCATAACACCAAGTATTACCCACCCTCTGGTTACCGCGAAAGACTTTCGTCTTGTGTGCAGGGAGGCGCTCTCGTGCTGGCGCGATGAGTGGTCTGCTCTGCGTGGCAACAAGCTGAGATCGGTGAAGGACCTTCCGATTCCTTGGTCGACCTCCTGTCATTTATCCTGATCGGAGGAGGTAACCCTGGCTTGGTTGCGCATTGGACACTGTTATTTTAATTAATGACTTGAAGCTTTCCCGGCGTTGATTAATGATGATAGTTTCTTGGGCTAACAGCCAAGTCAGATTAAGGTAACTATCCAAGCTTTCAGCGACTAACTCTGCCGCCATCCTCAGGGGAACTGAATCTAGGCTACTGATGTTGCGATATTTATACCTAGCGCGCGGCCGGTAAGAACCGCCTACTTTCTTCCCATTGGCCGAGCTCCAGCCGATGGAGAAACGTGCGGAACCAATCAGGTGATTGCTGATGCTTCTTTGTACTGTGGAGGAGAGACATACTGAATGACTGGTGTTCATGCTTTGCTGATATGAAGGCCTTCTTCCCTGTTGAAGTTGTTTTTATTCGCTTTAATGTATAGGGCTTCTTTAACCACTCTATCGTAGTATCTAGAGGACTTTTCAAGTATTTTTGTGGAGTCGAATTTGATTTTATGATCTGCATTATGTGTGTGTTCAGCCACTGCAGATTTTTCTGGGTGTCCTAGTCTAATACAACGTTGATGTACTTTGATGCGATCTTCTACAGTTCTACCTGTTTGTCCTATGTAAACTTTGCCGCAACTGCATGGGATTTCATAAATGCCTGGTGCACGAAGACCTAAATTATCTTTAGCAGAACCTAAATACTGTTTTATTTTGGTTGGGGGTTTGAATACGGTTTTTATATGATATTTCATGACCTGGCTGTTAGCCCGAGAAACTATCATCACTGTTATTTTAGTCACAGCTTTTAATTGAACCGGACACCGGCTCCAGTTTGCCCGCTCTGCGGTGTTGAACTGTCGATGCACCATGTAATTTTATATTGTTTTAGGCTAGCAGGTCTCCGCAGGTCTTTCCAGCTGCCGGCCAGCTTGGCTGAGATCCTTGCGGATGACGAGACGGCGGTGAGCAAAGTTTTAGCGTTCTTTTTATCTGTAAATTTTCGAGTTTAGGCCCCAACAATTTGGATTTTATAACCATTTTAACCTTTTACTGGTTTTTATGATTTTAGTTTCTATTTTAGTCTTTGCTACACCGTTGTGCGGATATTTTATTTTGTTTTTATTTGATTGATTGTTGTTTAGGGTTTTAGTCTTTTACTTGGCTTTTTAAACTCCTTACTTACTGGAGGGCGCTAATGACCTAGCAGTTGTGCGCCCTTAAACACCATCATCATCACTACCTCCATATAACTGTGATCTGAATGCAAAAGCTGGTGTGGGCAAAACTAAGGAAGGTTTTCATAGGATGCAAAGTTACTTGTGATATCTTCGCTTATCTTACACACTATTTTGCTGAACTGTGTTTTTCAAGGTTGACCATACTGCAGAAACAAGAGCATTAGCTCTCGCTTCTTCCCATCTGCCCGCACCACACCATAAATCCAGCGCTCTTATCTTGCGTGTACTGTACATAGTCAACCTGAAAAATTAATTGCCATGGCTGGAATTTGAACCATGGATCTCCTGGTTTCCGTCCAGTCGCTCTTACCCATTGAGCTACCATGGCCAACGTGCTGTCCTGACATTATAAATTCTCCAATGACCCATATATTTTCCTGGTAAAGCACTAGGGGCTCTCGTATCCGAGATACACCATTTGTGGTGACTTACTATTGTAAGTATGTACTTGAATCCCAGACTCCGTCAAACTCTTATTTAAGTTAATTGATGGAAATTAATGTCTTCACACTAGCCATATATAGGCTAAGGTTTTGGATAGATAGAATGGTTCAAATCCCGGTCATGGCATTGAATTTTTCAGGTTGACTACCTATAAAATATCTTAGCCTATATATGGCTGGGGCTGCGCCGTGGCTCAGTGGTTAGACCGCTTGGCTCTCACCAAGGCGGCCCGGGTTCGATCCCAGGTGACTGCAAAGTGAGATTTGTGGTGGACAACACGGCGCTGGGGCGGGTTTTCTCCGGGACCTCCGGTTTCCCCTGCCATCTCATTCCACCGGTATCTTCATCTCATGTATCAGTGTCACCGCCTGCAGTGCCGTATGTAGTAAAAGCGGGTGTTAAACACTACACATTCATTTTTATATATGGCTACTTGAAGAAATGATTAATTTCCATCAATTAACTTAACTACTATACATGCTAATGATTTCACAGCTGGCACTGATGGAATAGGATGTAGTTTCTGGGCTTTTTCTGAAGATGCCCAATGGAGTAATGGGCAAAACATCAAATGATAATTCATTGACTGGACCACAGACTACAAGTCTGGAAAAGTTGATGCTTGAAGAACGTCTTGCTAGTTTACCAATGCTCCATATGCCCAATGGAATTAAACAGCCAGTAGCTTTTTACTTATTACACAGAATATTTTTTTCCCCAAGAACAATGAATTACATACAGCAAAACCTCACTTTTAGGTCCTGTAAATTAACATTTCTTCATCAGGTACACAATATTTTACACTTCTGATTTTCTTAAGCTTATAAAATATTTTTAACATTATATTTATATGAGCATAGTTTTAAAGTTTAGGCAATTTCTGATATTTCAAAGCCCTCAAAGTAATTTTAAGATAGCATGAAATCAAAAAGTCCTGGATGTTTTTAGTTTTGGTAGAATTTGGCTGTTTTATTCTTTGTTTATACATGAAGATGTTGCTTTTGTGCATGCCAGCATTAAACATTACAGATATGCTCAGTATATATGAAATGTTAACATATGCCATACACGCACAAAGTAATAAATGTTAAATTTAAAAGGGTGAGTGGATTAATGACACTAAACAACACTTTTAAATTTCCCGGAACATGTTTAAGAGGCTACTTTCCTCGATGTCCGGTTGAAAATGGAGGAAAATAGCCTCCGAAACACATTCCAGGAAATTTAAAAGTAAGTGTTGTTTAGTGTCATTAATCAACTCATCCTTAAATTTAATTTATTACAGCAACACTGTTTTCGACACTTCCATGAATGGAAATTATACTAAATGTTACTTCATACATCAATTAAAACTGGCAATCATTTTCTTTTCCGTGACAAGTTGCCAGCGTAGACTGGCACTATCTATTACACATTGAGACAGAATATATGAAGTGTTAACTTGCACTACCAAACACAACAAAGTTACAACATAGTTTCAAAAGAAACCAACAATCTCATTTTCATTTGTCTGGTAGCATGGAAGAATATAGTATAATATAATGAATGTGCATACGCTTTAAAACCTCTTTCAAAGATACTTGAATTCTATATTTGAATATTGAATTGGCTGATAACTATAACTTGACTTGGTTGAAAATTTTTCTAACATGTTCCTAAAGAACTCAAAAAATACTGAAACTTCTGAATATATAATAATTATTGGACATTAATTATTCTTTCACACTGGCCGTGTGTAGGCTAAATTGTGGAAACTTAGAGTCAGACTGAAAAATTCAATGCCATAGCCGGGATTTGAACCACGGATCTTCTGGTTTCCGTCCAGCCGCACTACCATGTATGGTAGTGCGGCTGGACGGAAACCAGAAGATCCGTGGTTCAAATCCCGGCTATGGCATTGAATTTTTCAGTCTGACTCTACGTTTCTATAATAATTATTAACTTTAATCATGAATCATCCTCTTTAAATGCCCTCTTATACCATACGTGGTAACAGGGTATTCTTATTCCTCTTAATCCTTATGTGGGTTGAGGAACAAATCTCTGGATCAGAGGGAGAGAGAATCCAGAATGGGTGATCACCCCAATGCCTGGTATGAGAGTGAGGGAAGTGGATGACAGAATTAGGGCGAGATGAAATGATAGGAAAGATGGAGTAATTAGTGGAATGCTAGCGGGGGAAACTGGAGGACCTGGAGAAAACCCACCCCAGTGCCATGGTGCCCACCACAAATCTTACTTTGCAGTCGCCTGGGATGAACATGGGCCGCCTTCGTGAAAGCCAAGTAGTCTAACCACTTGACCATGGCGCAGCCAATGATGAATCAGCAGTGAAAATTGTTTGAGTTCTGTTTACATGCAGTACTATTTTTACCTATCCATATGTAAATTTGTTTTTGGTTTTAGAAAAGGTTTAGTTCTTTTTTGTTTTAGTATTTGTTAATAATTGTGATAAAACAATAGTTTCATCATATAGCATTTTGTAACTTAACCCAATTTTTAACTCAGCCAATTCAGTTTTCACTGTCACTAAACTAACATGAACTATATCGAGATTTAACTGTATTGGAACACCACAGTGAAGCGAAAAATTATTAAATTATAGATGAGTCGTATTTAAAAAAAAAAAAAAAATACGACTCATCTATAATTTAATAACATGAACTAGTTCCTTCACGTTCCTCATAATCTAATGAAATAAACATAACTTAGCAATTCTTCAGTTCACTTCACTCGTTGGGGAGTTGAACCACAATATCTTTCTCAATCCCTTAAAGTAATAACACTCATTGTATAAATATCAAAAGCAGAAGCATTATTAACAGTGAAGTATTCTTCATTTTTGAGTTTGATTTATGAGTCACTATGTTTACACTCAAACTTCACTAACTTGTTGTATAATTGAAACGTTTTCAAGATCATTCGATCTCATCCTCAGCTGTTTGGTGACTACATGAACATTCCTCTTCTTCCACTACTATGGAGCTCTGATCAGACTGCCATCTGGTGTTAGGGGCACTAAGTTTTAATACTTCATTTAATGCCTGGATTTCAAAATTTATAACTATCATGGTTGTTGGTTATGAATATTTTTTCCCAAATATCCAATTCTATGGGTGTACTTAAAGATTTTAACAGTTTAATGTTGTGGCCAATGTTGTGGTTTTCTGTCCAAAAATGGTGTGAAACTGCAGATTTTTCTGTTTGTTTCAACTTAATGTTCATCTGGTGTTCTTTTTGCCTGGTTAACAAGTTTCTCTTAGTTTTTCCTATGTAGCTTTTTTCACAGGTTTCACAATTTATCTGATAAATTCCTGATTTCAAATTGTTGGGGATTGAATTTTTTAGTGGTTTATTTAGCAGGTTCCTCAGACTGAATTTGTTTTGGGGTGCTAGTTTTAAGTTTAGTCTTTTGAAGATTCGTTCAAATTTTCTAAAAGCCCATGGATGGTAGGTGAATTTTCTATATTGCCAATTTGTGTTTTTGAAGTGGTGTGAGAGTGGTATTTTTTGATATTATCTTCAGTTTTTCCTTTCTATTCATCATGTTCCTTACGATGGCTGGGTTGAATCCATTTAATACCGCTATGTCTTTTATGTGTTGTTCTTTCAAAAATTCCTCCTTACTCAGTGGGATGTTGCATAGCCGGTGAATTAGACTTCTAAAGGCAACTAGTTGATGTGAAACTTGGTTGTATTCATTTTTCTTTATGTAATTATCTATGTATGTGGGCTTCCTGTATATTCTAAAATCTACACCATGACGACTTCTAGTTATCTTGAGGTCCAAATAGGGTAGGGTGTTGTCTCTTTCTACTTCCATTGTAAACTGGATGTGATTATCTTGCAGGTTTAGTAATTTTAGAGAATCATCTCTAAGTTTTTCTGGAATGATAGCAAAATCATCAACATATCTACGCCAAAATTTATAAATCTGTGGGAAGGCCTTTACCATGTGTGTTTCAAAATAGCTCATGTATAGGTCTGCTAAAATATGTGAAAGTGGGCTCTCCATAGAGTGTAAACATAGTGACTCATAAATCAAACTCAAAAATGAAGAATACTTCACTGATAATAATGCTTCTGCTTTTAATATTTATGACGTTTGGTATCACAAACCAAAGAAGCAACTTGGCGACTGAAGAAAATGGAGACGAGGTAGGATGCATGTTTACGAACTTTAATACGGAATTATGCTACACAAAGAAAGACTTAAAGAAATACTTGAAGTTGCACACAAAAAGGAGATACGCAACGGCGGATATTAAATTCCTAAAACTTTGCCTCAGACACAATATCATGCCAACTTTTGTCAAGCAAATGGTCAAACACAATAGTAATCACAGAACACAAAAACTGGTGGAAAAATACGTAATAAAACTGGAAATTTCGAAACATTACAGCTACATAAATAAAATAGACCTGGAATTATACAACCTACATCTGAAACTAACCAATTAGGAATACACATCTGGCAAAATTTCGAAATTTAGGTTAATGAAAAATTAAACATATTAATGATTAAGAAAAACGAAAGACTTAAGAAGAAATTCAAACTGTTAAAAGAACGGCAACTGGAGTACCCTCATCAACCAAAACACCGGGATTTTAAAGAACAAGTTAACGTAATAAACCTATCACAACAAAAGTTTACAGCCGAAGAAATTAGATTACTCCAGAAAGGTTTCAATACGTGTGTTAACATCTCAAATAATAGACAATTTTATCGCCGACATAGAAATAGCCACACATAACCTAAAAAATGAAAACTTAACCAAAGCCAAAATGGAATGTCTGGATATAATAAAGCAGTTATCCCCAATATACAATAAAACTTACAACAAAACAATAAGAAATTTAAATAGGAAGCCAGTGGTATACCTAAAAGTCGACAAAAGTAATTCTCTAGTAATTATGGAGACAGAAGACTCTATTCAGAGAGTAAACCTTATGTTAGACAGTCCAGAATATGAAATAATTCCAAAAAGTCCATTAACCCCAAGTATCACTTCTATCAATAAAGCTTTATCAATTACAAAAACATTAAGTACATCTGAAAAATACAACTTCAAATCTTCCAACCCCACACTACCAAGGTTGTACTGTCTGCCAAAAATCCACAAACAAGACAATAGCATGAGACCCATCATCAATGGCATCAATTCACCTACGTACCACATTGCAAAGTGGTTAGTAAGAAAATTAAAATCATATGACAAATTTCAAAGTTTGGGAATAAAGAACTCCTTAGAATTGATAAATCAACTACAGAAGTACAACATCCCGGAAAATCACATACTAGTTCCTTTGACGTTAAGGAACTTTTTACAAGCATTCCAGTAGAAAAAATACCTACACTCCTCAAAAAATGGCTAACCCAGACTACAACGGACCCCAGAGAAATAGATGACATTATCAGTCTTACAGATTTATGCATAAGGAATAATTACTTCATGTTTAACCAAAAATTCTACAGACAATCAAAAGGATTAGCTATGGGGAGCCCACTTTCGCCTATTTTAGCAGACCTATACATGAGCTATTTTGAAACACACATAGTAAAGGCCTTCCCAGATTTATAAATTTTGGCAGAGATATGTTGATGATGTTTTTGATATCTTTCCGGAAAAACTTAGAGAAGATTCTCTAAAATTACTAAACCTGCAAGATAATCACATCCAGTTTACAATGGAAGTAGAAAGAGACAACACCCTACCCTTTTTGGACCTCAAGATAACTAGAAATCGTCATGGTGTAGATTTTAGAACATACAGGAAGCCCACATACATAGATAATTACATAAAGAAAAATGAATACAACCCAGTTTCACATCAACTAGCTAAAGCACCAGGTATAGATGGTATACCCGGAGAGTTCATTAGGGAATGGAGCAAAGACGTGAACCGAGTTAAAGTTATAACATCATTGTTCAACTCAATGAAAACCAAAGGGTATACACCTAAGAGTTGGAAAAAAGCTATTATTCAGCCAATTTATAAAGGTAAAGGGCATATGGATATACCCAATAATTACCGAGGCATAGCTCTGTTATCGAATGTGTGAAAAATTTATACGGGTATCTTGGCAGAAAGGCTGCAAGTCCGGGTAGAGGAGCATAATATTCTTTCAGAATTCCAAATGGGCTTCAGAAAGGGGAGGCGGACAGTTGATAATGTATTCATCATAAAAACACTAGTAGATAAATACCTAAAAAATAAGAAAGGTAAATTATATATGGCTTTTATTGATTTGGAAAAAGCTTTCGACCGGGTAGAGCTGAAACTGTTGTGGTACAAGCTGTTAATGAAAGGAGTGAGTAATCAAATGGTAACTATACTAAAAGAATTGTATAATGAAAATACATTTTGCATAAAATATGAAGAAGGGGCACTAACTAAAGAAATACAACTGGAGGGAAAAGGACTAAGGCAAGGGTGCAAGCTAAGTCCAATTTTATTCAATTTATTTATTGATGATGTATTACAAAATATAAGTAAGAATAATAGTCTCATACCAGTAATAAACATCTTACAAGTCCCAGGTTTACTTTTTGCAGACGATTTGGTAATAATGTCCATTACTGTTAATGGGTTAAAAATATCTTTGCAAGAGGTGGAGAAATACTGTTCAGAGTGGGGCTTAAAGGTAAACAGCGAAAAAACTCAAATTGTAGCATTTAAAAAAGGAACTAAATTGAGTAAATATGAAAAGTGGAAGAAGGGAGAAGCTGAATACAAAGTAGTGCGTGACTGTACTTACTTAGGATTAAAATTAGATGCAGGAGGCAAATGGGAAAAACAAAAGAAATCAGCACTGGCAAAAGGGAAAGCAGCAATGATGGCTGTGAGAGGGTGTCTATATAAAATGCCGAGGATGGAGATGAAATGGTTGGAAATAGTATATAGTTCTGTAGTCGAGGCCAGAATGCTATATGGCATTGAAATATGGGGGCTTGAGAATGGGTGGGAAGTTGTGGATCAGATACACAGGATGTTCTGTAAGGAAGTTTTGGGGCTGCCAATGGCAACAGCAAACGAAGTTGCTCAAATTGAAATGGGGAGAGTAACAAGGAAAGGGTTAATAATGGAAAGAGCCTTGAAATACTGGCATAGGATCTTGAATTTAGATGAAGGCAGCTTATTGCAACAATGTTTAAAATATCAAGAAGCAAGTCTGCAAAGCTCGGGCTGGGCAAGCACTCTACGAAACAATTTAGAAAATAATGGCTTAGGGGATATTTGGAGAAAAAGAGAGAGAAATTATAAAGGTTTCTGGAAGGGTGTTAGAAAAAGCTTTGAAGATATAGAGATTCAAAAACTGTTCAGCCAGTTAGGTGAAAAGAGGTCATTGGTATATTATGTTGAGTTAAAAAGTGGCTGGGGAAGGGAGCAGTATATAGATAAAACCATTAATGAAGAAAGGAAGGGGATAGCATGGCTGAGAGCAGGAGTGTGGAGGCTAAAAGGGCAGCAGAATGGGTTTGTGAAAGACAAGTGCCCATTGTGTGGGGGTAAGGAAGATGTGGAACATATCCTTTTTGAATGCAGGGAAACAGAGATTTGGCGAAAAGAATACATCTGGAGAAAAATTAAGCGAAGTCCTGATATATGCAAAATTATAGATAAAAATCTCAAGAATGTAGGTCAGTTCTTAGACAAAGTGAAAAATAAATGGAAGTGGACTGTGAAAAAGGAAATGAACAATAGTGTGTAAGCAATAGTAGTAATGGTAGTAGTAATAGAAATGTAAGTAGTGTACTACACATTTTGTAATTCAACGGGCTGCTCACCAATTAATGGCCTGGGCCAAATACTGGTGATCAGCTCAACAATTGTAATAGCTTAGTACACAAATAAATATTACAATTACAATTACATCAACTAGCTGCCTTTAGGAGTCTAATTCACCGGCTATACAACACCCCACTGAGTAAGGAGGAATTTTTGAAAGAACAACACATAAAAGACATAGCGGTATTAAATGGATTCAACCCAGCCATCGTAAGGAACATGATGAATAGAAAGGAAAAACTGAAGATAATATCAAAAAATACCACTCTCACACCACTTCAAAAACACAAATTGGCAATATAGAAAATTCACCTACCATCCATGGGCTTTTAGAAAATTTGAACGAATCTTCAAAAGACTAAACTTAAAACTAGCACCCCAAAACAAATTCAGTCTGAGGAACCTGCTAAATAAACCATTAAAAAATTCAATCCCCAACAATTTGAAATCAGGAATTTATCAGATAAATTGTGAAACCTGTGAAAAAAGCTACATAGGAAAAACTAAGAGAAACTTGTTAACCAGGCAAAAAGAACACCAGATGAACATTAAGTTGAAACAAACAGAAAAATCTGCAGTTTCACACCATTTTTGGACAGAAAACCACAACATTGGCCACAACATTAAACTGTTAAAATCTTTAAGTACACCCATAGAATTGGATATTTGGGAAAAAATATTCATAACCAAAAACCATGATAGTTATAAATTTTGAAATCCAGGCATTAAATGAAGTATTAAAACTTAGTGCCCCTAACACCAGATGGCAGTCTGATCAGAGCTCCATAGTAGTGGAAGAAGAGGAATGTTCATTTAGTCACCAAACAGCTGAGGATGAGATCGAATGATCTTGAAAACGTTTCAATTATACAACAACAAGCAAGTGAAGTTTGAGTGTAAACATAGTGACTCATAAATCAAACTCAAAAACTCATTGTGTGTTGTAGCAGTTACAAAAATCATTCAGAGAATTTATGATGCGTGAGAAACACACTCGCTAACTCATTAACTTAATCACTGATTAATTACTTGTGAGAGTGCTCACTTAGCCGTCCAAAATTTCCAGAGTTTCAAAATGTTCAAGAAGTGGAGAGAAGGCATAGCTTTTAAAAGATTCTGGTTATCTGACAACAGTGCTTCTGGTTTTATGTTGTGCAAGCAAGCTGCTATCTCTGTCTACCTCTCCATTGTCCGCTGACCTCACACTAAATCTTGGGCCATGGCTGCTGCATTACAATATACATGATCTTTTATTTTGTTCATGTGCATTTCAGAATATTCCAGTAAAAGAAGTAAAGAAACCACATGTTACCTTCCATTTATACTTTACTCTGCTTTCAACATCTTTTGGCGATAGCTAGAAAAGTGGTGAAGATGAGTTCAACAGTATTTTTAGAAATGTGGACCTTTAATTACTTTTGTTATTACAAATAATATCCCATTTGTTTTCTTGTGCTTTTGTACAAACCCCAAAAATTGTTGCACATTAGTACTTGCTACTAAACTGGTTTTGGTAGTAAAATGTATGCTTCATATAAAGCACATCTTGAAATTTCCTGGTCACAAATTGTCTATTTTAAGATTTACCACATTTTAGCACTATTAAAAATAAAACAAAAAATCAACTGCACCTCACCTGATAGGGTTCACCGACAGTTTATCCTCACGATGTTCCACAATGAATAAGCCCAGATCTCGCTCAAAAGCAGAGAGCTTCACACGAGAATGGAACTGCAGTACCTTGAATACAAAAATTATTATGTAGTAATTAAGTTTCTGGACTAGTGTGATTTTGACTCCTATTTTCAGATAATTTTATATTATCTTGATTGCTGCCTAAAGCAACAGCTTCCAAAACTAGTACCTCAATAATATAAAAATGTAAGTGACGGAGTGTTAAAAACCAACTATAAATAGTTTTTTCATGCTACTATGGAACACCTATTAGCAGTGGCAGTTTCGAAGGTGGGCTGCATGGCTGCTACACTTTCCCCCATTAGGACCAGCCTGTAAAAAGCTTGCTAGTTCAATGCATTTGTCGAGTGTGCTGTGAACAGCCATAAGAGGCGAAGTGTGAGCAACTTGCAGGAAAAGAGTATCTGGGGATAGGAATTCAGCAATATAAAGTGAAGATTAGCAGATTTGGAAGACTAAGAATAAAAAGAAATGAAGTGTTTATAATAAGCCAGCAAATATGGTTGGTAATAAATAATTGCTATACTATTGAAAATAGGTGGGATAGTATAAAACTAGGATCCACGGAATTGTAGACAAATCAAGCTGCTAATACAAGAAGTGCAGGACTGCCAGGGAAAGAAGATGGATGAAAACATGGAACAGCTGAAGGAAGCATAGAGAAACTGGAGAGATAAACTAGTACAAATGGAAGAATGCAGGAGGAAAAGTGAAATACTGTCAAATAGATGTGATTCAGGACAAAGAAAAAAGCCTGTCTAATTTTCTGAGTGAATAAAGACCATGGGATAAGCCCAGAAGACACAGCTTACAAAATTACGGAAAAGAATCTTGGAATGGAAGTCTATGGATGGAAATCAAAGCACTTAGAATAGGAAAAAATATAAGAGAATAAGACTTGAATTTAGTAAAATTCACTACCTTAAGGAAGAAATGGGAAGTGATAGGAAATAATAATAATAATAATAATAATAATAATAATAATATAATAATAATATAATAATATAATAATAATATAATAATAATAATAATAATAATAATAATAATAATAATAATAATAATAATAATAATAATAATAATAATAATAATAATAATAATACAAGAACAAGAATTCTTATAGAACAGAATTATATAAAGTAGGAGCAACAACTGAAGACAATTATTAAATTGTAGATGAGTCGTATTTATTACACATCAGCTTCACTTACGTACCTATATTGAGGACGTGAGTCGCATTAGAGCCGATGATGCGAACGATAGTTTGCGAAACATCTAGGTATAATTTAATAATTATTTTGTTTCAATGTGGTGTTCCAATACAGTTAAATTTCAATAAACTTAAGAGAAGACGACTGAAGCAAGGACAGCTGGAAAGAAGACCTTCATGAAAGGGTTACAACTATTTATTGAAGGAGAAAACTGGAGCTGTGTTAGTAATAAAGGAATGAAAAAAAAATTGAATGGCAAAGTCAGCATATGTAATGATTAGGGCCCAGAAGTTGTTGACCTAAAAATTCTCTAAAAATGAGCTATAAAATGCCCTTAAAATATAAAAAAAAAATGCATGTACAATGTAAAAAAATGACCTAAAAATTAACAATTTCTTTCATAATAATAAATTAATAATTGTCACAAACAAATAATATATATTTCGAATAACCACATTTTAAAATTAACTTTCTTAGTAAATAATGCAATTATTGCTACTAGATAATATTTTCAATTTTATAAAATATGAAAAAATAAGTAACTGTACCCATTAGCCAAAACATACCTTACTTAGCACTGCAGTACACCACCACGGTCATCTTCAAGTTATCAAAAGGAAAGGAACGGCGGTTGTCAGCTAAAACTGTTTTATACTTTGAGAAACTTCTCCACAGATGTTATAGGTGCATATCTAAACAACACTATGTCACTGTCTGTTAAATCCTATTCAAAAATATCAGTTCTGAAGTCTTCTCCTGACAAGATATCGGCAACCTTACAAACTGATTGGTATTCTTTCTTTTCGTCCAATAAAAATTTTAGTTTCTGTCTAATTTTATCCCCAATCTCACCTTTTACATTTTGCATCCTCTCTTCTGCAATTCTCACTAACTTAATCGACTTATCCAATATCATGCCACTTTCTTCAAGGGGGGTTATAATATCCGTCAAAAATAAAAAATTTGATTTAATAAAAGCTCATTTACCTTGGATTTGAGGATCAGAAAACAGATCCTGTGCACCCTCAATTGCCTTAGAATCTACTCTATCAAAGCTATTCACCACTTCTTTCACTATTTGACAACTGTCACAGTGGTATAAACATGCAGTTAACCATGTATCCCGCATGTTAAAATTGGTGCCGGCTGCAAAGTTATATTAGGGGCTTTTTCTTTGAAATACATACTTTGGGTTGGTGCTTTCAAAAATATTTTCTTTACTGTGGAAATTAGTGTATCTACTTCTGGGAGTGTTAATCTGACCTGTTCTGCAATTTGATAAAAAGCATGGGCCGAACACGTAACATGCTTACATGCTCTTACTGTAAAATGATTGTATCGATTTTGCTGCCTTTACCATGTAAGGCTGTTAGGAAGAGGAGCATGTTGTCATGCTGTATTCCACTAGGCCACACGAAACACATAGATTTATCGAACAGTTTGCAAATCTGACAGTGATTAACAGCTTTCATAACCTCTGAGGTCAGAAGAACATTTGTCCGGCACTAATAGCTTCTAGTGTACCTATCACTACATTGGCTACATAATGCCCCTCTGAATCGGTTGTCTCATCAATTGATATATACATTTTTTTCCCATTCACATATTCATGTATTCGGTTTAACGTGTCTTCATAACATTTTTTTAGGTAACTTTTATGCAAAGTTGATTCATCAGGAATTGTATGACCAGTGTGATGTTCAAGAAAATCTCGTAATTTGGTATTACTTAATTTTCCTAGCAGAATATCTGCACTAACAAACACTTCACATAATTCTTTGTAAAAGAAAGATGACTTGTTACTTAACGTCGAAGCCGTTTCTTTTAACAGTAACTGAGACGCTTGTCTTTTTTCACATTTTGAAGAGCTCGCAAATGTTTTTCCCACCCAACATTCTGTTGTACAGTGAACCATTTGTCTGCAGCGATTTTAATTTCGCACACTTTACAGAACAGTACAGTTTCATCAGTAGAGAATATGTTTCCGCCAAACTCTAAAACATACTGTTTCAAACGGGATGCAGTTGACTGCTTTTGTTTCGGCATTTCAATTCCACAACACAACAAATTTACACACCTCACACTACTCTCTTACTGCAACAGTTCTAGCTCCTGAAGTCCTGCCTGATGCAATCCACAAGTATTGATTGATGTAATTGGCAATTCCTCAAATTGATGCATTATAAATTCACCAGCACTGTTAGGATGTTGAGCTGTGTTAATTACATGTTTACCACGCTTACAAATTTAATATTTCATAAAAGATTATGATATAAATGAACTTTTAATCAGATTATAAAAAAAAAAGAAAAAAAAAAGCCAATGGGTCAGGGTCAGGTCAGCCATGGGAATCGAACCTGGGCCTCCCGAATGTGGGCTATAGATGAAAATGCCCAATAAATTCAAGAAGGAACAAAATGACCGGAAAATGCATCTAAATGTTAAAAAATGACTATTATAAAAATGTGGGAAATATGCCGTTTGATAACCTATAAAAACCATGTATATCTAACCTATTTGTTCCAGAATGCACTAAATTTCCAATAAACATTGTCTGTGACTACTCAGAAAAAAGTAACTTTTCATCAAAATCCGGGCCCTAGTAACGACAGACGTGGAAACAAGGGAAGATGGAGACGCAGACGGGGAATGTTATGCTCCAATGGTCAGAAAAACTTGTGGGAGAAAGCATTATGGGCTGAGCAGGAGAAGACAAGGAGAAGGGGAAAAGATGAGACAAAAAGCAAAGGGATTGCCGACTGCAGCAGGAAGAAGGGGGACACCTAGTGAAGAAAAGAAAAAAGTGGAGAAGTGAAAGTGGAGAAGTGACGAGTGATTGTGCTATTGTGAGGTGAGATTTAGGGGAAATGGAGAGAGGGGAAGAAATATATGCCAGAAATATGCAAGAGGCAAGTGAAATATTAAAGAAGAGGGGACTAAAGTAACTGAAAAAGGAAACTGTAAAAATGGTCAAAGATGGGAGGTAACATATGAAGGGAAATTTTTACCAAGAAGATCAAGATCTAGGTCTAAATTAGAAAATTTTATATTTTCAAAACAAAAAATAAGTGGGGAATGGGATTAAAGTTGATGTTTTGTAATTTGGAGGGATTAAAAATTAAGCTAACTGTAGGAAAGTTACAAAGATTAATAGAAAACTTAGCCATTATAGTAGTAGAAATTTGGTTTGAAAATAAATACAGAGTTGGAGATGTTTAAATTTATAGCAAAGAGAGAAAACAAAAATAGTGATAGAGCAAGAGTATCAGGAGGAATAAGAATTCTGATTAGGAAGGATATAGAGGTGTTGCAGACACAATGGCATTAAGGCTCAGGGACAATGAAGTTTAATGGTTAATAATTAAGCAATAAGATAAAATTAATGTGAAGCAGTACTGATGCTGAATGCACAACAGCACAATCTGCTTGAGACTTCTTACTTATTGTCCATTTTTGCAATAATATACTAAGTACTTTATTAATCCAGTTAATTGGAAATTAATTGTTCTTTCACACTAGCCATGTGTAGGACGTACTATGAAGTGGTAGAGCCAGACTGAAAAATTCAATGCCATAGCCCGGATTTGAACCACAGATCTTCTGGACCAGAAGATCCGTGGTTCAAATCCCGGCTATGGTACTGTCTGGCTCTACCACTTCATAATCCAGTTAACTGTTTAGTACAAAGAAGTATAATCAGTTTTGGACATGTCAAATGATACATAAAAATATTTACTACTAATATAATTTTGAGTCGAACTATACTGGTCGAAAATCTAGAAAGTGATTGACATTTCATCCGGAGAGAGAGGCGACGTTGCCGCTTATTGCTGCCATGTGGAGAGCGCGATAGCACTATGCGTGCGAGGGTGATTCAGTTGCAACTGCAATGGGTATTTTATTATTATTGTTATTAATAATTATTTATAATGTTGTACACAAAGACAATAGTGCAGTCTTCGATCTACATGCAAACGCTACAGCATGCAAGAACACATAAATGTAAAGATAATCGTAACAAAAGAGGCATACCTGTGACATTTTGATGCTTATTGAAGTGGGAAATGCTGCTTACATAATTTTTCCTGGGAGTTTCTAATTTATACCCCAATGTCTAACTTTTTTCTTTAAAACACTTTTCTTTCCCAGTCTTAACCTTAATGCTCTTACTGATATCTACGCACACAAAGTCCTATCAAGCACCTTAGAGAACGGAACACTAGACTCCCCTTTCAATTTCTCCTCATCGAAGTATTCTCTCACAGAGCATATTATTTCACGTGTATGTCCTTTATTTGGAATACCTTTACCAAATAGTTTTATTTGGTTCCAGAGCACGTTCAGGTTTTTGCTTGTCACTATACTTAGACATAACTAAACATTCATTAAACACAATTGCAAACGATCTCAACACGTGCTCAGATACATGGACTTAGGCACACGTAAACCAAGGCAAATTACCACAAATAAAATGCAAAGTAACTTGCCAGTACAGGATCTCTAACTGTGAGAGCATTCTGTTTATGCAGCGTTATCAGAAGAGAAATAAAAACCTAGGTATTGTATTTACTGCAGCGTTTGCGTAATTCGCTTGCCCGCGTCATGCTAAGCACGTGTTAGAATATCGGCAACCAAGGTTTAGCATCTAACGTCATGGAAATGTCTCGACTCTAATTGGTCATTTTAATCGTAACTATGACAACGGTTATGACGTACTCATCCCCTCCCATTTATTTAGACCGTTATTCCATGTGGTTACTAACTGTCAATCACATTCTAGTTTGGCGACCAGTATAATACTCAATGCTCCACTTATTGCTAGTATTTACCTAGAACGCATTTCGTTAGGATCTTCCTAACACCATCAGCTGTTGTCGACTAATAGACGTTGGTTTGGTGAACTCATTAGAGGCGATAGGTGAGTCTCTGTCGGTATCTTGATGAACTTGAAGTTTGGGTTTTCTTCAAAGGTAGTGTCAAAATTAAACAATTTTCTTTCATATTTCTTTATGAAGATTTTTTCCCATGTGGTTAATGCAGCTGGACCTTGGACACATTTTAATAAGTGGATTTCTCGTTCTATATCATGATTCTCCTTCCAAAAATGGTACGCAATCATGATACAGAACGAGAAATCCACTTATTAAAGTGTCCCAGGTCCAGCTGCATTAACCACGTGGGAAAAAATCTTCATAAAGAAATATGAAAGAAAACTGTTTAATTTCGACACTACCTTTGAAGAAAATCCAAACTTCAAGTTCATCAGGATACCGACAGATAGCACCTATTGCCTCCAATGAGTTCACCAATACAACGTCCATTAGTCGACAAGAGCTGATGTTAGGAAGCTCCTAACGAAACGCGTTCCAGGTAAATACTAGCAGTAAGTGGAGCACTGAGTATTAGTTTGACTCAAAATTATATTAATTTTGTGCTTCATTGTATTGTAGTCCTTACACATTGGAATATATTTGCTACTGTTTAGAGTGATCATTACTGTAAGAATATACTGTCTTTTGGCAAGAAAAAATGAAACTTTTACAGTACCTATCTCCTTAATAGTAAGTACAGTAAAACCTCATTAAACCAGACCTCTTTAACCCAGACCAGTTTTGAAAAAAAAATAAAAAAAAATATTATGTTGTTTAGCCTAGTAAATGAATTGTTTTACAGGCGATAAATTGCTATTTTCAGTAGGTACATTACTTGAATTCTCTTGCCAGCAGATGAATTCATAGCACTCTCCCCAACTGCTTGGGAATAGGTTGGTAGCCTGTGCGCGCGCATGTGCGTGTGCGTGTGTGTGTGTGTGTGTGTGTGTGTGTGTGTGTGTGTGTGTGTGTGTGTGTGTGTGTGTGTGTGTGTGTGTGTGTGTGTGTGTGTCTCTTGCCAGAAAACAAGATTGAAGCAGAAAAAATTAGTGTGGAAGGTCATTTTATATACATTTTTAAAACTATTGATGGCTGTTCCGATGTTGATCAAGAACACATTGACAATTTGTTGTAAATTGACAATGATGGAGGTTATAAACCTATTACAAAGAAAGACATTATTGCATCATGCATTGTTAATGAAAATGAGTTTTCAGATTTAATGTTGATCAAACAGCTGCAGTTATGATCCATGCACAAGCAGTATTAACCATAAAGAAACTGATGCTTTATTTTGAGAGTCAAGCTGAAACATGGCCAAATGCAACTTCTATTAAGTGGACGCAAGATCACGTGCTCGTAAGCGATACACTAAACTGAGACAGCAGAGACTCACTGTCTTTTTCACTACTGGCTAGTTTGTAGGTATATTGTCTACAGTGCAAATATATAGGTTATTACAGTACATAAAGTATGTGTTTTTAGGTGAAAGTGTGCCAATAGTAATTTTTTAACTGCATTAAAAATATTTCAGTGATGTACAGGTTCTTTTTTAAAATTATTATTTCTCCATCATTCTCTGGATAACCCAGATTTTCGTTAACTCGGATTGAACCTGGTCTGAGTTGATTCGGGTAAACAAGGGTCTACTGTACTTTGCTCTGATTCTGTTGACCAAGAAACAAGTGACAGAGGTATCTGAACCAAAACTCCCTTTGCCATTTGCAAGTCACTTGTAATTCTTCAACAATTGACAATGAGTCGCACAAGGAGTCGCACAAGAGCCGTAGATGCAAACGAAGATTTGCGAAACATGTCCTCAAAATAGGTACGAAAGTGAAGCAGATGTGTAAAAAATACGACTCATCTAAAATTTAATAATTGACAATGAATTTATGCCAGTATTACTGTGATAGATGGTATGCACTGCACCCAATTTTGTTTCCCCAAAGGGCAGTTGAAGCAGTTCTATGTCAATGTTCATTCAAGGATTACGTGGTAAATGATAAATTATTATCCAATTAGGTTAGTTATAAACTGTTACCAATTTATTGTTGTAAAAAATGTTTTGAAATTTTAATATGTTATTCAATTTAGTTAACAATGAGAAAAATGAGTGTACCACAGATTCATCTAGGACTCTAGGAGGTTTCTTGGCAAAGGGAGACAGTTCCTTATACTACATGTGCACGATAAGTTGAGTGTTCGGCTCCCAAGTCCTCATTTGGTAGGTTTCACCTAACTGCATAAACACAGATGACAACTTGGAAACATGAAATGCGCTATACTAGTACACTACACTAGTACACTGACATCTAGTGGCTAATATACTATGATTTTACGTGCACTTTGTTTTCTGTGTGCATTAGTTTTGTGCAAGTTTGAGGTTAATTTCTATATCTTAACCAGTTTGTAATTATGGCAAAGGACACACCAACCTCATCATCATATATACCTTCTGAACAACGAACTCCAACTCGGAAACACGCATGTACCATCGTGCATAGTGATGGCCACAAAATAACAGCAAAAATTGCGACATACAAAAGAATAACAACCAGTTAATGTTCCCAGTCAGCAAATCCATAGAACGAGTTGCTGCTTACACAGGAAAAGCCTCAGCACTGCCAGGTGTATTAATTCATTTTGTGCATCTCATCCCAATGAATCTTGAAAATGCCAGGAAAAAGCAGATAAGGCTGTGATCTGTGTATGGTAATAACTAATAGTGATGGTTTCTTTCTTTCTTCTTTTCCCTTCAATGCTTTTCCTTTTGCCTTCCTCCTTTCCTTATATCTTGCTCTTTACTTTCTTTTTCTCTTGCTCTGAGCAAATGTAAGAGAAACGAACAGGGAAGTATTTTATTTGGACAAATCTTGGGTAGATATGACGGTTGAGAAATGATGGCAAAAGGAGAATAATGTTTTGGGTGTCACTGCTTGGGTAAGTGCCTCTAAAAGACTAATTGTTGCCAGTGTTTGATTCAGAAGAGGACTTATTAAAGAAGCACAATTAATATTTGCGGCCAGGTTCACACAAGGGAATTATGGACAAATGAATTCACATAATTTTGAAAAATGATTTAGCTCACAGGTTCTTCCTAACCTTTCACTGTCATCAATTTTGGTCATTGATAATGTACTGTAACACTCTCGACAGTTGGACAAAACTCCGACATGATACGACCTGAATGCAACAATGATATGTTGGTTGGAAAGAAAGGGTATTGCCTGTAATTATGAAATGACGAAAACTACACTCTTCAGTTTGAGACCAACAAACCTAGGAGCAAGACTTATGTTGTGGATGTTAAGGCTCTCAAAAGGGGACACACTATTATTCGTCTACTTCCGTATAACTGTGACCTGAATGCAATTGAACTGGTGTGGGCAAAAATAAAGAATGTTTTCAGAGGATGCAGCATTACTGGTGATACGTCAGCCACAAATCTGCAGTAACTTGCTATAGAAGCATTCTCCTCTGTAACTGCAACAGATTGTGAAGGAAACTGCAAGAAGGTCCAAGAGCTGCAAATGAAATTTGAAGAAATGATGGTGTAATAGAAAATGCAAGTAATGAAATTATCATCAACACATCAGAGGATACTAGAGATGAAACTGATGCAGTGGACTCAGAAATCAAAGAATCACAAAGCGAATGAGTGTGTATTTATAGCTGTCATAATATTTATTTTTTATAGTTGATAGATACAGTCAACATGTTTTTTATTCTTATGTGTTTCATAAATAGTAAATATATAAACATAATGCTTATCGGATCGAGTTCAATTTACTGTGTGTCCACACATCTCACACTTGCGGCACATATCTTTACTTATCTTACACGCTATTTTGCTGAACTGTGTTTTTCAAGGCTGACTACACTGCAGAAACAAGAGCGTTAGCTCTCACTTCTTCCCCTCTGCCCGCACCACACCACAAATCCAGCGCTCAAGTTATCGTGCGCATATATTATATGGAAAGTCTGGCAACCCTAAACAAAACAACTTAAAAACAAAATTAAGTGTAAAAGTATCAAAATGGTTGAATCTAATGATAGACAAGTTTGAATTTTAGACCCATTTGTTTTTATACTTCAGTATCTATTCTTGAAATAGCAAAAAATTCAATGTTTGCTTCACTAAAAAAAGAAATCTTACAAACATTTCTTAGGAGCTTTTTTTAAAAGAAAACTCATGATTCATTTACCTCTTCCTGATTTCTAAACAATGCAGCAAGAAGTGTCATTGGCTGAAGTTGCATATGGCCAGATCTATTCCATACTTCATTAAACTCCTCGATATTTGGGTCATCTGGCAAACCTGTGAAAGAAAAACTGATATATGTGAATCATTACGTCAGACTTGTAAAAATGAATTCCAAAATCATGATAGGAACTATAGGCCTACAGCTTTCCATGTCAACACTATTTCCCTGAACTAATGAAACCTTAACAGCCACCTGAGCATTTAATTTCTCTTGTCTGATTCTTCTACTGTGTGGCAAGCCTTCAAGAGAAAGTCAATCTATACAAGTACTATTAACTTCAAATGTGATGAACTGATAGAGGAATTTTTGCAAAAACTAGTCCTGTTATAATATAAAAGATAAGTGAAGTTTAATCACAATTATTACTCGAGATTTAACTGTATTGGAACACCACAGTGAAGCGAAATAATTATTAATTTTTAGATGAGTCGTATTTATTACACATCTGCTTCACTTTCGTACCTATTTTGAGGACATGTTTCGCAAATCATCGTTTGCATCTTCGGCTCTTATGCGACTAAAGCTTGATCCAGTGGTGTGGGTAATTCTGGAGCTGCTGCTGCCATCTGTTGATTTAGTGATGAACTTAAATGTGGGATTCTCTTCTGGCAGGATTTCAAAGTTCATTAGTTGGTTTTTATGTTTTTCTATGTATATTCTCTACCATATGACGAGTTCACTATGTTTTTGTACGTATTTTAGTAATTCTGTGCTATCTTCAATTTCATGATTTTCAGACCAGAAATGAGCTGCTATTGCTTATGCTATTGCTGCTCTGATATGACTTAAGAGGATAAATTAAGGGGAGGGAAGAAGAAGCATAAATACATTTATGCACTATTTATTTACTTATGCTAAACCATAGAAGTGAGCATGACCGGTGTTCAACCCTGGCTCTGTACCAGTCATACTCATATTTTACAATAAATCCTTATATCTAATTAATTACGCCAATGTAGGTTTGTTATTGGTTCTATTCACTGTCCATAACCATTCGTTTTTCACTTTGTGCAAGATTTGTCCAATCTTCTTGCTATCATTATAAACATTTCACCTAAAGCTATATTTCTAATTTGAACCATTTCTTATTAGTATACTCTTTTCTCCAAATTTTTGTCCCTTTACACTTAAAAATTATATGTTCTAGGTTCTCGTTTCCACCAAATATGGGACAGTTTTTACATTTATGCACTAACACTTTGCCCATTTTATGTATTTCAAGATTTGAATCATGATCCCTGTCATTATAAGTGTTGCTTGAAACTGATCCACTTTCTTGATATCTACCATGTTTTTGCTACCCATCAGCAATAATCTCATCTTATAGTTCCCCACACACAACTAGATTGTCATAAAAATGCACAAAGGCATCAAAATTTGCACCCTAATGTACGGCTAGTTGATTAATAGGCACAATTTCATCATTACTGGTACCATCATCCTTAAGATTCCAGATTTAAAGGAACAGTGTTTGGTGGTGGAGAAAAATATCTGCTTCCAAGCAGCCAAAATAAATTCCATGGCTCATAAAAGCTAATGGCAAGGTTTTCATTTCCTGCATCAGTGTTATTAAATGATGAACCAGCATTTTTCTATAATAAACTCTTAAATTTGCAGTGATGCAAAATTCAAGTGGCTGTAGATGACTGGTAGTTAGAAAGGAAAAATTCCACTTTAACATTTATCAAAATTATTTGACATGAATGTGTTGCACATTGATCCATAAAAGGATGAATCTTCTTCTGTTTCTTTTTCATTCAAATGTCAAATTTCTTTAACCAAAGTTCCATTAAAATCATATTCTGTAGCTTTTGCTTTCTTGCCCTTAAAACACCTTGGTTTCCTGGATTTTCCTATCATAAATGGCAGAAGTTGATCTGTCTGCATTGGTTGCAAAAAGAACTGTGACGCAAATTTCAATTTCCTTCCCTACGTCGCAATGTATGCTGAGAACAACATTGTAGAATAGGCCAGTCTCGTCACAGTTGCGGATGTTTCGAGGCTGATAATCGCTTAAGATTGCTGGTAGAACTTCTTGCTTCTTTGTTATACCATGATGTCATTCACTGCATTTGACTCGCTGAAAATTGTTTTGCCTGTGATTTCATGATCTTTAAATCCTTGCAACCATCCTGATCATATCAACTGTGATATGGAAAATGCATTTTGAATTTCTTTTAAGATAGTGTATGCCATATACTCATTTAATTACATAAAACTCTAAGGTATTTCACTGAAATTTAATTTGGATAACTGTGAATTGCATATAAATGCATTACGTCTAAGTAAGGTAAGATTAAGATGTTTCTAAATGACTTTTTTTCCAGGGATCTGCAAATATTTATATACAAAACAAATTCCATATAACTGAGTTATGTATAAATCAGGTTCAACTGTATAAATAAACATATTTCGATAATGAACATAAAAAGACATTATACACAGGTAATATGCAAAACAGAGCAGGGATAATTTTGTAGTTATGTACAGAAACAAAATCAAACACTTCCCTGAATTTATAAGATTTAACAAAATTGTATATATAAATACAATTTGAAGTTTGTTTTAAACTTTTACTAGGCTTTTACTGCCAGAACATCTCATCATTTTGTTATATTTAATTAGCAATGCATACAGCTCAATATACATCAAACTCTTGCTAATCCGGCCCTCCGTAGTCCAGCCTCTCACAAGGAAAGTACTTGGGCTTTAACAAACATATCTGTATGAAAGTTTAGTTACAGGAACATTACGTACCTCTCAATGTGCTGGTGGGTGTCATTTTTCTGAACTCTGCAATCATGCTCTGGACATCGCTGTAGATGTCATTGTAGATGCCATACGCAATGCAGATACCATAACTATAAATGTAAATGCGGACTTTCAATAGAACGCTCACAACAATATGAATGACTGCAAAACGCACAGTGAAGAAAAGTTGATCGTATGTCATATTTGCACATTTTATAATATCAGTGTTGAACGCAAACATCAATTACACTTTTGAAGTTATCCACTGGTTCACCAATATCATAGCAAAGCGTTCTGCCATGTGTAACGAAGCATTGGTCTATATACTCCCACAGATAACTGATTGTAAATGACAGAATGCAAATTCATGATAAAGAACGTAATGCAATTTTGGCTGCATATTACTGCAACGTAGTTTAATAAAGTCTGTTATTCACTTGGCATATATTTTATACTGCCTGATGAAATAGACATCCAGAAGTTGTGCATATTTTATAGTTTTAGGCGGAATGATTTTTAAATCTACATCTTTTCCGCCAGATGCTTCCAGAAATACTTGTTCATCCTCAAGTCCAGACCAGGAGTCACAAAGTACTAATGATTTTTCTCGACAAATTTGGATTCAAAACTGACAGAAAAAATGTCTTCAGATGTTGCAATTCCTTTCTTGGAAGTGTTGAAAACAGTGATGTTATGATAAATTAAATTTAAAGGGAGTTGATTAATGACACTAAACAACACTTACTTTTAAATTTTTTCGGAACATGTTTCAGAGACTTTGCCTCTATCGAGTCGATGGCCGGTTGAGGATAGTCTCTGAAGCATGTTCCGGAAAAATTTAAAAGTAAGTGTTGTTTAGTGTCATTAATCGACTCCCTTTAAATTTAATCTTCGGATGTTGTTTCATCATCTTCCCACTCACACTTGCATCGATGAAGACATTTGGAGGGCACCGGTTTCTATATCCCTTGACACAGGGTCTAAACTTTCCATTAGGTTCTTGGAAGCTAATATAGAGTTTGTCTGCTGATCGTTCTTGATATAGCAACCTTGATTGTGTAACTATGTGTTGCACTGTCAACTGACTGCAGCATCGAGACATGTTTCTCTCCCTTTTCATGATAGCCTTCTGTCAGAAGAAAGCTCATAGTTGAACTGACTCTGATCACAGTTCCATACAGAACTAATTTCTGTTGTGATATGAGCTCTTTGAATCAGCTCTTCATCATCATCCTTATCTTTTCGAGCTTGGAGCATAGTGATACAGCATGATGTTAACCTAAACTCCTTTTTCAAATTAGTAATAAATCCTAGTGAAGTTGTAAAGTTTGTACACCCAAGATTTCTGGCTATGTCCAATGTTGTAAATGCATTCTCGCATTCTCGCCTTCATCGAATTTCGACATTACACGCTCCTTGATAATCTTGAGCTGCAGTGTATGATTTCCTTTGAAAACTATTTCCTTAAATCTCGATATATTTCCTTCTCGTTTCTTTGCCACACAGTCCAGTATGTTTTTAATATTGCTTTTAGTTTCAGTTTAGGGTATCCTTTTAGAAGCTTATTGTAATTGTTGAAACCTCTTATGTGATAATCATTTTATGTTCTCTAGTGTGTTATAAAATGCTGTGATACTTGTGACTAACCTTCTTATCAGGATCAGGAGAGGGTTGGAATTCACGGTCACTGCTTCCATCGCCTCTTCCCACACTTGCCGTATCACTACCGCATGCAAATGAGTTGTTCATCATTATCATCACTAGCATCATAATTATATGTTAGTGTTATAACAGTATCTGTTTCTAACTTATGCTCATATTTCTGCATTATAGCAGATAACTGGTTGAAGAATCCTGTAGTGTGGAGCAGAGGATCCTGAATCGGAAGGAAGAAGCTATTCAACAAGGAGCAGCAAGTGAAAAATCTACTCAAGTTGAAGGAACACACAGTATGGAAAGTAGTGACCATGAACTCTCAGACAATCGTGAAGGTAATTTTTTATAGCTGCAGATAACAAACAACTAGTAGTATTACATCTGAATGTACAGTATTTAAATAATAAGGCAGATTCAATAGAACTTCTTTTAATACAACATTGGGTTAGCATAGCTGTACTTTCTGAACATGCTTTTCATATGAATAATCTAGCCTTAGAATTTTTAAATACTATACTCTGCAGAGTAACTTCTGTAGAGAAAAACACAAAGTAGGTGAGGTAGCTATTTTTGTAATAAACGATATCTTAGATTTGTATAAAATATCTACAATCCCAGTTAATGCTACAGAAAAAATCTTTGAAGTTGCTGGAATAAAAATCACCAGCCCTTTAAATCTCAAAATATTTGGTTTTTATAGATCACCAAGTGAAATGGCCACCAGCTTGGACAGTTTAAGTGATCTGCAACTTCATGATCATGGTACAAAGATTTTGTTAGCTGGGGATTTTAATATTAATCTAGACTTCAGCAACACTGATTACCTAAAATTACATGACATATTTAATGCTCATAATATAGTGGATCATATATTAAATCACACACGAGTAACACTAAAAACGGCTAGCATTATAGATCATTAACTTTAAAGAGTCGATTAATGACACTAAACAACACTTACTTTTAAATTTTTCCGGAACATGTTTCTGAGGCTTTGCCTCTATCATCAGCCGGCCCTCGACTGGTTCTCATTGGTGTAGTTGACGATATTTTGTCATAGGTCTCCTCTGGTGGCGGTTCAAGGAACTTGCTGAACAAATCTTTCTGGGGGATGTCGAAATTGAATACTTTGTTCCTATTTTTTTAAATGAAGATTTGTTCCCATGTGGATAGTTCTTGTTTTCCTGAAGTATGTTTTAGTAGTTTTGGTTTTTTCCCCCAAAATGTGTGGCAACTGCTGATTTTTCTAATTGTTTATATTTTATGTTTCTAAAGTGTTCCTTTGCTCTTGTTTCTAAATTTCTTTTGGTTTTTCCAATATAAATTTGACTAGAGTCACTGCATTCAATTTGATATATACCAGATTTTTTGTTAGATGGAATGGCATCTTTGATGTTTGAGCAAATTAGGTTTTTTAAGGAAAAATGGTTGACTGGTGCTAGTTTAATGTTTTGTTTTTTTTGAAGACTTTTTTGAATTTATCATAGGCCCATGGATGGTAAGTGAATTTTTTGAAAATCCTATTAGTTTCTGTAGCTGAGAGGGTTGTGGTTTCCTTTAGTAGCTTCTTCTTTTTTGCTAAGTTCACTTTTTTATCCACTAATGATTTGGGAAGGTTACTTTGTTGTGCTATTTCATTTTTGTGCTTACCATCCATGGGCCTATGATAAATTCAAAAAGGTCTTCAAAAAACAAAACATTCAACTAGCACCAGTCAACCATTTCTCCTTAAAAAACCTAATTTGCTCAAACATCAAAGATGCCATTCCATCTAACAAAAAATCTGGTATATATCAAATTGAATGCAATGACTGTAGTCAAATTTATATTGGAAAAACAAAAAGAAATTTAGAAACAAGAGCAAAGGAACACTTTAGAAACATAAAATATAAACAAAAAAACCACAACATAAATCCAGAACCAAAACTACTAAAACATACTTCAGGAAAACAAGAACTAACCACATGGGAACAAATCTTCATTTAAAAAAATAGGAACAAAGTATTCAATTTCGACATCCCCCAGAAAGATTTGTTCAGCAAGTTCCTTGAACCACCACCAGAGGAGACCTATGACAAAATATCGTCAACTACACCAATGAAAACCAGTCAAGGGCCGGCTGATAGAGGCAAAGCCTCAGAAACATGTTCCGGAAAAATTTAAAAAGTAAGTGTTGTTTAGTGTCATTAATTGACTCTCTTTAAAGTTAATTTATCATAACACTGTTTTCAACACTTCCAAGAAAGGAATTATAGATCATATTGCCAGTAACAAGTCCGACGAAATAGTAACTACTCAAGTTGTAAACAGCTACCTATCTGATCATTTCGCTCAGCTTGCGTATATTAAAAGTGGTGATATAAATAATAATATTAATAGGACTAAAATATTTCAGCAGTTAGGTGCTGATAGTATTGAAAACTTAAATTATAATCTCGAAAATGAAAACTGGGAATCTGTTTATTGTGAAAATGATATTAACAGTAAGTGGCAACTTTTTTATCAAATATTTAATCAACATTTTTATAATACATGTCCAATAGTTAAAAAAGTGATAAAATGTAATAAAATCACCTAAAGTATCTCTAAGTCCTAAAGTGCATATCTTACGAAATAAAATGAAGTACATGTACATATTGCGTAAGTCAACTAAGCTAGATCACTATAATAATGAATATAAAAAATATTGAGGTATGTATCTCCAGCACCTACAGAAGTTGCAGTCAGATTATTACACTGGTAAACTATGTAATTTGACCAACATGACAAAAACTGCCTGGAGCACAGTCAATGAATATAGAAAGCAGGATAAAAAACAAGAAAATGTTAACCTGAATATAAATGGTAATGTTATTACAAATCCTGTTGAGGTTAGTAATGTAATGAATTGAGTTCTTTACAAATTGTGCTAATGAACTGGCTAAAACTATGACAGAACACCCTACTTATAATATTGTATCTAATGATAAGTCTCTCTATGCAGCCCACCTCGGAGGAAGAAATTATATAAGTCTTGAATGAAATGCCTTCTAAACCCTCATGTGGATGGGATGGCATTTCATCTAAAATATTAAAACAATGCAAAACAATATTGGCCAAACCACTAATGCATTTAATAAATGCCAGTATCGAAGCAGGTATCTTTCCTGACATCCTTAAAATAGGTGTCATTAAGCCCATTCTAAAAAAGAATAAAAACGATGTTAACAACTATAGGCCCATCACTCTAACTTCTAGCATAGGCAAACTATTCAAGAAAATTATACTGCAAAGGCTTGACCACTTTCTACAGAAAAATAAAATTTACAATCACAACATGGTTTTCGTAAGTCATTTTCTACTACCAGAGCAGTAATCTCATTTGTGCATGATATTATGGAAACAATCTTAATAAGAAAGTAGCCAGCCTAATGGTTGATCTCTCAAAAGCTTTTGACTGTGTCAGACATGATATTTTATTACATATACTTAATTTGTATGGAATTAGAGGTCTACCTAACAAATTAATTGAATATTATCTAACCGGAAGACAGCAAAGCTCTGAAATCAGTAATCTTAATGGTAACATATATAAAATAAAACCAGCTTTGATGGAGGTAAAACATGGAATTCCGCAGGGCTCTGTCTTAGGCCCTGTTCTATTTATTATATACGTAAATGATATAGCAAAAAGCAATAATTCCACAACAGTCAGCTATGCTGATGATACTACTGTTCTTTGTTGGAAAGACACATCAAATTCACTGGCAAATACCATTAATTCTACTAGTCGCTCTACAAATCATTACTTTGAATGTAACAAACTAAAAGTAAATGAATAAAAAACTAAAGTTAGGATATTTGACCTAGGAGGAAGAAATGAAATTAGCAAAACTGTTTCCCCCCATGATTAATCTGACACTAACTCCATCCTATTCCTTACTATGGTTAAAACTAGACAGCAAGCTAACCTGGGCTCAGCATGTAAACAGTGTTTGTAATAAAATAGCTAAATATATTTACTTCTTTAGGCTAATGAAAAGGTATGTGAATGAGCATACCATGAAAATAATGTACTATGGTCTTATTTTTCCACATCTCAGTTACTGTTTAGAAGTTTGGGGAGGAGCTGCACATGTACATATTAATAGAATATTAAATTTACAAAATAAGTTTATAAGAATTATGTACAGTATTCCTAAAATAGAAACTTGTAGACATGTACTTATTAATTTTTAGATGAGTCGTATTTATTACACATCTGCTTCACTTTGGTGTTCCAAAACAGTTAAATCTCAATATATTGTAGACATGTGTTTATTAGAGAAAATATTCTAACCATTGTATCACTATATGTATATAAAAACATTCTTTTAACTGTAAACACTACAAATGGTATGCTAATGATTCGTGAAATACATTCACATAATACCAGACAATAAGAATAGAATAACAATGAATAAAAAGAAAATTAACACTGATTAATCGCCAACCCATCTGATGCTTCACTATACAAATAACTTCACAAAACACAACTTCAGAGGCATACTGCACCGTTCTTACTGACCTCGATTGGTGTACCCGCAGGTCAATGTGCAATGAGACATGGCACATGCAGAGGCTTTTAACAGACAGCTGCAGAGTTTTGCAGATGAGAAAGTATCACATAGTGCAACAAGGGACCTTTATATTATCTCTCACACAATTTTGGTGTATATGTGTTTGTTCAAGACCAAGTACTTTCCTTGTCAGTAATTCGGCCCAAATCCGGCCTATTGTAGCTGCATAATGTTAAAAATGGAAATGATGTGCAACAATGTGTCAACAATTTTACTGTTATTGTATACTGTTTCTTGTATTATTGAATTTGTGGCTTTCTTTATAGTTCAGTATATACAATGACTTCTAAAAGGAAACACAATTGCGCTAGACCTCAAACAAAAATTCAAAATTTTGGATAAGCTGTAAAGGTGTTGCATGATAAAATCATTTTGCCATCGTGTATCATCATCATTGCAGCAACTACAAATTTGGGATGTGAGTGATACTGTATGTGCACACCAAATGTATAAGTTTTGTATAAAAATTAATGTATCTTTGGACTAATAAAGGACTATGTATAGCCAAACATTATCAAACCAATAATGCTGCACCAATATCTGCAAGGAATGGCCAGATTACGAGAGTTTAGTGAACATACACTTAAATAGCTTTTGAGCAGGTATCAAATATAATTGGAAATGATTTATCACTAAAACAAAACAGCTAGGTATACTCAGAGCTACATAAGAATTATCAAGATAATTTGTCATAAATAATCTTCTTCAGAATAAAATAATTTCGAGCATAGGTACTCTTTAACATCAATTTTACAAGTGTTGAGATTGTCAAATTTCCTTTAAGATCATTAGGAAGAGCCTTAAATATTTTTAGGATTCCATAATATATGTACACCTTTCTGGAAGTAAACAAGTTTTGCGCTAGGTTAATGGATTGTACTCTTTTGTATAGTGTTTATCTCATGAATTTCATCGCTTGTTATAAAGTAGCTCAACTGTATACAGAGAATAGTAAGATCGAGAATATATGCATGCAAAGTAGAGTTAACATTTTCAATCTTAGAAAAGATCTTTCCAAGAGGTCTGATAAGGGTGTTACAAATAATTCTTATAACCTTCTTTTGGATGACTAATATTCGTTTATTTTGTACAGAGTTGCCCCAAAATGTTATTCCATGATAGTTAAAATATGCCTAGTATACTAATTTAAATGTATCTATAGAACTCACATTTATCAGTGCTGGGATACCGTAACAGGCAGACCTAAGTTTCAGTAAGATGTACTATACTGAATATACTATATCCAGTCTATATTTACGACTACTTGAAGACCCATAAATTTAATGTCTTCAATTTTTTCTAATAACATGTAGTTAACACCGATTTTTATTTGAGTATGTGATGTTTTAAGAGTTATAAATTTAACAACTTTTGTTTTGTCTAGGTTAACAGATAATTTGTTAGCATTAACCAATACAGCATACAGTTCAAAACACAATTCAGTTGAATTATACACTCATTTAAGTTTTTACTAATCACCAGGTCACTGGTAGCAGTACTTGCAATATCCTTTATAAAACTGGTAAATCATTTATATAAATCAGAAATAGCTTTACTGTCAGTAGCTTCAATTTCTTACAAAATCAAGAGGCAGTTTACAAACATCAAACACTGGAAGAAAAGTTGGTAGTAGAAGTAAGAAAAGAAGAGTAGCTGGAATGGTTGATGACTGTAGGTTAACATGGCAGTGGATAATAACTTATATTGCTGGAGTGGTGGGAGGGATTGTATGACTTCTCTGTTGCGATTGATGTTGCGATTGATTACCTTAAATCCTTCTTCTCTTTTGGAATTATTGTGATGTTTACCTATTTCTATTGCATCTCTGAACATTTTACCAATTTTAGTGTTCAATCATAGCCTACAGGCCCAGAAAATTTATATTTTATAGTGATATCATATGTTAACAATATTGACTCACACAATCTTAATTTAGGTAATACACACATTATTATTATTATTATTATTATTATTATTATTATTATTATTATCCACATTCTTCCACTCAGGAACATATATTTAAGGACTAGATTTTGATAGCGTATTTATGGGTTGGCACTGCTGTCTTAGATATTATCATAGAAACCTCATTACCCTTTGCCTTCTAGTGCTGAAAGAAATAACTTACCAACTGTGATGAGTTTCTAATCAACTGATGAGACTGCAACAGTTTTGAAAAAGTTCATGATTTTTTAAAAGGACGTGAGTGAAATTACAAGTTTTAAAAGGTATGACTAAATTTTAGTCTTTATACAGGCTATCTCATATTTGAGGATGTATGATAATACATAAGAAATGCACTGAGCACAATCTGGAAGGAATAATTTATCTCACTTTTGAAAGTACATCTTTTATTACAAAACCTACCAATATATGGTCCAATGCCAAGGGAGAGCATTGTGTTCACTAGTTCACCAGCAAAGTTTCCTTTCAATATCTTATGTAACTCTGACCAGATGCGCTCCCCTGATATTTGAGAAAGTCCCTGGATATTGGCCTTTATTGCAGTAAGAGTACTTTCTTCGTGTTTGTCTGGAGATTCTGCTATTCGTCCATAAAATCTGCAATATGCACAAAAATAAAGTAACATTTAGCAAAATTGTATAAGCAACACAACAGATACAGTGATATACGAGGCATGTTTTTTAAGTCAGTGTCAGTACCGTTTTGCGATTCTGCCGCCACAGCCCTACGGTCGGTGTTCCGCGCATGCGCACTGGTATCCTACATCTCTTGTCTACGCACTGACGCCATTACAGTCTCATTCTTCATTGTATACGTTGGTTACTGAGTGTTTAAGATGCCTCCAACAATCGTGAGTCCCGCCGAATGTGAAGTATGGGCTGTTATACGATTTCTTAGTGCTAAAAGCGTAAAACTGATTGATATTCATCGTGAGATCTGTGAAGTTTACGGACAAAACATTATGAGTGATGGAATGGTAAGGAAATGGGTGAGAGCATTTAAAGATGGCCGCACAAATGTGCATGATGAAAGGAGTGGGCGTCCTTTGGTCGTTACTGAAGATTTGGTGCAATGAAAAGTTGAGAGAAAACAGATGCTTTACAATTTCATCATTATGTGACTATTTACATCAATATTCTTGTAGTGTTTTGTATCGCATTGTGATCGAGAACTTGAAGTACCGGAAATTGTGTTCACGTTGGGTTCCGAAAATGTTGACGAATTTGCACAAATCCCAACGTTTAGGCAGTGCATTGACTTTCCTTGAGCGGTATCACAATGAAGGTGAAGATTTTTAGACCAAATTGTTACTGGTGACGAAACATGGGTGGCCTATGTCACACTAGAATCGAAACAGTCCATGGAATGGCGACATTCATCATCACCCACAAAAGTGAAGTTTAAGCAAACAATTTCTGCCCGGAAAATCATGTGCACAGTTTTTTGGGACAGAAAAGGAGTATTGCTAGTGGAGTTTCTGCCTCGTAATGAGACAATCAATGCAGCATCTTATTGTGAAACATTGAACAATCTGCGCCGTGCAATCCAGAACAAAAGACGTGGCAAGTTGAGTAAGGGTATTGTTTTGCTGCATGACAATGCCCGTCCACATGTGGCTAATCGGACCAAAGATCTCATCAATTCTTTTCAATGGGAAACTCTAGATCATCCTCCATACAGCCCTGATCTGGCGCCCAGCGACTACAATTTGTTCCTGCACTTGAAGAAACATCTGGGTGGTCAGTGTCTTCAAGACGATATTGAAGTCAAAACAGTTGTGATACAGTGGTTAACACGTCAGGCGGCAGAACTTTATGAGGAGGGTATTCAAAAACTGGTGCAACGTTATGACAAGTGCCTCAATATTCACGGAAATTATGTAGAAAAGTAGATTAAGGTACAGGCTTTCATGTAAAAAATAAAATGATTGCGATATCTATGAACGTATTTTTTAATTCCAAAACGGCACTGACTTAAAAAACATGCCTCGTATTGAAGCATATATAAAAAAATGTATTTGCTGACTAGTAATTCAACATTTATCATCAAAATTAAATGTATTATTAAATGCTCAACTGAATATGTTTATTCATATTATGGTAATATCCATTAAGACAGAAAATAAGTTGTTAGAGTTCTAACTTTTATCAAATTTTATCAAATTTAAAATTACATTTTTTCCAGTATCCATTATCTAGGGATTTTAAAAGTGCACATTCCAAAGAGACAAAACTGCACCATCTAATTTGAATTAAGATCCTAAAAATTTGTTCAATGAAAATGAAATGGGCTGTTATTGTGCACTGCCTTCAAAGTCTCTTCCAATTCAAGAGATAAGTGTCGGCAGAAAAATTTCCAAGAAAAGACTAACTGTATTGCTGTGCGGAAACATGTTGGGAGAAATGGAGAAGCCACTGGTTATTGGAAAGGAGGAACACCTTGATGTTTAAAAAATCTAGACGTCAGCGAGCTTCCAGTTACACGGCAAAGCAATAAATAGGTCTGGATGAAGAGTGGTCTGGGCTCTTTCAATGCCAAAATGCAAAAAAGAAAATTGCAAAGTGCTTCTTTTCCTAGACAATGCAACAAACATGCCATTTTAACAGCAAGTTATCAAACATAAAATTGGCTTGGTTACCGCCCGATTCAACGAGCATTACACTACCCATGGACCAGGTAGTTATTTACACATTCAAATCCCATTTTACGCTATATTTGATGCAATCTCTTATTTTAAGTGTTGAGACTAAAAGTGCATTTGCTCTTACATGGACAGTTTCTTCCTGAATGCAAACTGAATTGGTCTGGTCTGGCATAAGGGAGTTAAAAGCCCAAAATAATCACAAAGTGCTTCAACAACACAGGGTTTGGATATGATCAAAAGAATGCTCATCGTACTCATCGAAGCTGAAGAAAATGTAGCAATTGCCGAACTGTTGACTACATTTCACATAGTCCAGAGGACTACATTCAAAGTGATGACCTCCTGTCAACTTGTTTTAACATTTACTTTGGCAACAGATCTAATAGAGATATACTGTAAGAGATAGACAAAATCTTACTACACAGAAAACGTGGGTTGGTTGGTCGGTTGGCTGGCTGGCTAGTTGCTTGGTTGGTATCTAATGTTAAACAGTTGGCAATGAAGCCATTTGATCTCTTGAACTACAGTAGTTTGATGTTATGTCAGTATGATGACTAAAAGCTGGGCAGTGGAGTAGATGCTTTCCATCCATATCTTTAAGTGCACAGAAAGGACACATGTTTATTGAGACAGTCATGGCCTGTTAGGAGTCTAAAGTTGCTATAGAGGATTTTCTTGGTAGTGCATTGATTCTAGTCATGCTGTTACATATATTTTTCCATAGGTTTCCTTTTGTTTGTAATATATCTTTAATTTTTTTATTATATGTTTATATAGTCTTTTTGATAGAGCGATAACTTAGTGGCTCAAATGAGTTTGACATAATTTTACTGCCTTTTTTTTTTTTGGCTAGAAAGCCAGCTGTTTCATTACCATGTATTCCAAAATGAGCTGGTATCAACTTAAGTACTAATTTTTAAACTGTTTTATGATTTTGTGGCATTCTGTGATATATAGGTTTTTAGGTGTTATATCAGATGTTATGGATATTACAGCTGTTTTAGAATCAGATAATACAACTTTTGCAAATTTATTTGATATAGAAGATTTTGTAAGCTCTGAAAGATTGCCGACATTTCTCCATCAAAATTTGTAGATTTAAACTTAAATCTTTTGTAGAAAGAGAAGAGTGGGCATATTGCACCAGCACCAGTACCACCATTATTTGCTAAGCTGGAACTGTCAGTGTAAACATATATTGGCAAGATATGTTAAATTTATTATTTTTAGTGTCATTTGTTTCAGATTTTGTAAATTCTCCAGCTAAGTGTAGATTGTGTTCAATATCGAATAGTTCAAAATGGCTGATAGTTTAAGTTTTCTTTTAAGTAAATAAGTTTTAATTTTTGTTTGATTTCTTTGACTTTAATAAGGAAACTTTGTTGAGTTTTTAAGTTTACTTGTGATTTTCTTTTTTCCCAGTCATTATAAGGCGGTCTGATTAATTTTTCATATTGTATGATGGCTGCTTCTTCAATGTCAAAATCAAGTCTTGGATTATTTGTTAAAATTTGTAGAGCCAGTATTGGGGTAGTTTTGACTGCTCCTGTTACTAGGCGAAGAATTTGATTTTGCAGAGTATTAACTTTTTCCTATATCTGCAGTTATTAATATCTTTTCATAATATTAAAAGTGTTAGTTTAATATACATCTTGTAGAAACCGTTTAAAGTTTGTGTAGTGCTTCCCCATTTCTTGCCTACCAATCTCTTTGATAGTAGTAATTTTTTCTCAGCTTTTTTTCCTCTCCATATATTATCAATGAGTTTCCTTCATATTAATTTTGCATTATCACACAAAATGTACAAATTTTTAAAACACACTTGTGTGTGAACCATTTGAGGTATTCCTTGCTATAGGTTTGAATTATCCGAAAATTATAGTTTTCTCAAATGATAATTGCCATTCAGCTTTTTACCTCTTGGTCAACAAAGAGAATGAATTTCAAAGGCTACACATAGTGACAAGCTCTTAAAAGATTTGACTAAAGCTTAAAGTATTGTGACTATGTGGGTTCGTGGAATTAAAAGTCCAAGTTGCAGAAATACAAATAGTTCTTTATTTCCACCAAATTACAGTTGGTACACTTACAAATCACGTAACCCTCACAATCACATAACACTCACAATTACGTAATGCTCACAATTACAATCCACACTGCACTCGCTACTCAGCACCTTGCAGTACAACTCTCTCTCGATCCGACTAAGAACTCCTCTGATACACGTACGCAATCTTCCAGTCCGTTCACTAGCACTGTGCTCTTCACGGTTGCTCGCCAAGAACTAACTCTACTCCAGCCTAACGCATCGCTTATATAGGCACCAACTAGCCAATCCAGAAGCTTCCAGGTTAGATGAAATATAATGGTTGTTCCAGAAGTCAGGGGGAGGGGAAAGGGACGGTCCATTGACTTGTGGTAGTTTTCCCCCACCCCCTCAGCGAGCGCCAACCAGTCACAAGGGTAGGCGTAGCCTGAGCGTTTTCTGTCCCCCACCCTACCTGCCAGTTGGTCGTGCCTTCCGATAATTGGGTGACAGTATACTGCATTCCCATATTCCCTTTGCACCTATGAGAAAATTAGCAATAAGATAATTTCTGCAAAAGTTTATCTCAATTAACATGAAGTAGTTAGAGGAATAGGCATTTGTAAGAATAGGTGGCACAAAAGTAGGGAAAGTAATGCGAGTGCAACTCATCAGATTTTTTCATGTTTTCCAATTGTGGATTCCGTAACTGTTTGCAATATGTACTTATTTACTTTGGTATTTAATTCTTTGGGTCCAATGGACCAGGTGTATGCATAGAAGGATTAAGATTATTACTGAAGGCTATATTAACTTAATCCCTGCTTACTGTAGCACAATAAACTGTCATAACCAACAATCAAATTTTTCCAATCATGTAATGTTAAAAGTTAAAATTCTTCTTCTCTTTTGTATAGGACACACTCCTGCTCATTTGTGGTTTTCTACCCTTTATGCCATTTTAGGCATCGGGTGAGGTAGCCACAACTATGGATCAGAGTAAGAAATCCAGGGAAGGGTGATTAGATTAGATTGATTTGCGTTCAGTAGGTTCACTTGTAGCCAGAAAAGGCTGTGAACATTGAACATGTCTAGTCACACCAGTCCCTGGAATTAGAGTGAGGGAAGTAAAGGAACGGAACGAGGGTGAAGTGGATGAAAGGAAAGACAATAATGGAGCAATTGGTGGAATAATGGCAAGGGAAAATGGAGGTCACTGAGAAAATCCACCCAACACCATGTTGTCCACCACAAATCTCACTTTGTGGTTGCCTGGGAGCGAACCCATGCTGCCTTAGGAAGAATCAAGTGATCTAACCGCTTGCCATGGTGCAGAAAAGTTAAAATTGTTTCAAATAAATCTCTGTTTTATTTATATCAATTGATTCACAGAGATTTTGTTGTACAGTCTTTCCAATTTGCTTTTTTAAGTTGCTTCTAGGTTTATGGATTAAATTTTTCTTATTGAGTTAAACAGTGCCCATTACAGTTCTGTGTCCTGAACCAACATTTTTTTAAGATTTGTTTGGTCATTTGTGTGTATAAATTATATGATATTAGAAGTAGGTCAGGATTGGTACCAGCATCGAAGTTGTGAATAAAGATTAGCGAATCTTCTATATGGTAAATTACCTCTACAGTTTTAGTAAATTGATGAAAATTAATTTAATGTCAGGACGGCACGTTGGCCATGGTAACTCAATGGGTTAGAGCGACTGGACGAAAACCAGGAGATCTGTAGTTCAAATTCCGGCCATGGCATTGAATTTTTCATGTTGACTATCTACCTCTACAGTTGTTGAATTTAGCAGTTCTTTGTTGATTACTGGCAATGTTTGTTTTATCGTAGCCCCATTGTTTTGAATGAGCATTAAAATTTCTAATTTATGCTGTATATGAATTGATTATGTTATTTTCAAGATTAGGAGTATTGTTTGAAGAATTATAGAAATATTTAATTTTTAAGTAAGATTTACTCTACCATATATCAGTTTAATTATTTCCTTT